>CM037881.1:131418939-131933962 GCA_021292165.1 Shinisaurus crocodilurus | reverse complement strand
GCACTGTACAGCCCACTCTGCTCCTTGGTATACTGGGGAACTGCAATCAATGAAACAGGCTGGATATTGGCTAGAACGCAAATGGCATAAAACTCGAAATAAAAATGACCAGGCCTGCACTAGAGCACATAATCGTGTCTGTTGCACAGTGCGGTGCAGCAAAGAAAGCTTACTTTTCTGCCTCCATTGCATCTTCAAGTAGCTGTCCAGCAGAGCTCTTTCAGGTGGTCTGGAGGTTGTTTATTTATTTATTTATTTATTATATTTATACCCCACCTTTTTGCCTGCAGGGAACCCAAGGCTTACATAATCCTCATCCTCCTCTCCATTTTATCCTCACAACAACCCTGTAAGATAGGTTAGGCTGAGAGTCAGTGACTGGCCCAAAGTCACCTAGTGAGTTTCATGGCCGAGCGGGGACTAGAACCCGGATCCCCCAAGTCCCAGTCCAACACTCTCACCACTACGCCACACTGGCTCCGGGTTCTTGTTAACTGTTCCCAGTGAATGGAGTTCTGCTATGTGCAAGGACCCACTGTGACCTTTTTGCATTGCACTTTGAGGACAAAATCTCTTGTCTCCACAGCGAACTTGACGCTGTTGTTAGCACAGCGCCAGTCAAAGTGTCTGATGCCACCATCTGCCTGATTTTGTGGGATCAATTCAGGTGCTGCGGCCATATCTCCCAAATTGGCAATTGAGCTATGGGGTTCTTCAGGGTACCATCTTGTCCCCAG
The DNA here is from genome assembly GCA_021292165.1 of Shinisaurus crocodilurus. NCBI lineage: Eukaryota > Metazoa > Chordata > Lepidosauria > Squamata > Shinisauridae > Shinisaurus > Shinisaurus crocodilurus. The sequence goes on along the minus strand of CM037881.1, from coordinate 131,933,225 downwards.
TGTTGTTCAACTTCTATATAAAGCCACTGGGAGTGGTCATTAGGTGATTGGTGCCAAGTGCCATCAGTATCTGATGACACAAACTCTGTCTCCCTGTGACATCTGAATCAGGTGAGGCTGTGCAAGTCCTGGATGAGGGTGGGCTGGATGAGGGCCAACAAACTGAAGCTGAATTCTGGCAAGACAGGAGAAGCCCTGTGGTCGAGTGGTTTCTGAATCTGGGAGATAGGCTCACTGCCTGTTCTGGATGGAGTTGCCCTCCCTTTGAAAGATCAGGTTCATAATCTGAGGGTACTCCTAGAGATCCATCATTGCCACTGAAGTCCCAAGCTTGGAATGCCTTTTACCAGCTTCACTTGGTTCACCAGCTATGGCCTCTCCTGGCAGGGACAGCTTGGCCACAATGGTACATAGAGATCTTACCCGAACCGGGGGGGGCGCCTCTCTGTAGCCTCGCCTCTCTGTGGCGGCACCCCCCCCGCCTCAATCTTCTGAGCGGCGCGGAGCTGTTCTCCGCGCCGCTCGAGCCGCCGGCGCCGCCCGCATGAGTTCCGTCGCGTCACTTCCGGCACTGTTTAAGCCCTGTTGCCCTGGTTTCCCCACAAATAACGTAGCGCGGGGGTCCAGCGTGCTGGCGCAGGGTCCCGTCATGTCATTTCTGGCGTGCCGGAAGTGACACGATGGGACCCACGCGCCCTGCGCCGGCGGCTCGCCACTGGAAAGAGGTAGGCCCTCGCAAGCTTCACGCGGGCATGAGCGGGGCCGATTTGATTTCAGCCTGCTACACCCACACGAGGCGAGAGTGTACATCCCTAATTGGTACAGGTGCTAGTAACCTCAAGACTGTATTACTGCAACGTGCTCTATGTGGGGCTGCCCTTAAGGCTGGTCTGGAAACTGGAGCTAGTGCAGAATGCAGCAGCTTGGCTGTTGTCAGAAGCTGCCCCTTTTCAGCACGCAACTCTTTTGCTGAGGGAACTGCACTGGCTGCCCATTTGCTACCAGGCCAGGTTTAAGATTTTGCTCCTAGTGTACAAAGCCCTAAACAACTTGGGACCAGGATACTTGAGAGAGCACCTTCGCCCTTATCAATTTGCCCGGTCACTGAGGTCATCAGATGGCATGCTCCTGGTGGTTTTGCATGGACCTATGGCCTGACTGGAGTCCACCCGGAGAAGAGCCTTCAGTGTGGTGGCTCCCTGTCTATGGAACGCCCTGCCTCTGGAGGTCAGGCAGGCACCAACCTTGTGTTGTTTTTGGTGCCTGCTGAAAACATCTTTATTTCAAGAAGCCTTCCTTGACTGACCAGCCATGGATTTTATTGGTATTCTGTTTTTGTTTTGTTTTTTTAACATCTAATATGGTGGGGTTTTTTTCTTTTTATCTTTTATTGTTCACTGCTCTGGAATTTGTTTAGATGTGGAACAGCATATAAATGTTGTAAATAAATAAATCTGCACCAATAATTTCTTCCAGAAATGGGACGTTTTTCTGTCTTCCGTGCTGTAACGTAAACTGAGGATCCAAAGAAATACAGTGGCCAATAATTAATTAAACCATAGCTGATGAACCTTTTTCAGTCTAAGGGCCAAATTCCATTTTGGTGACACTGTCAGGGGCCACATTCCAGTGGAGAGCAGGGCCAAAAGTGATATGGGCGGAGCCTGGTGGAATTCTTACCAATGTGGACCTTTTCTTACCAAGCATACAAAGCATAGCCCAGTTCCCTGCATGTCTGCTCAGGAGTAAGCGCCAGTGCAACAGCTTTCAGGCTTGCATCCATTCCAGTTTTACTTCTGCCCTGGTTATGGAACAGAAACAAGCCTTGATCACCATGCTGGATGACTTACACCAAGGAACGGGTAGTGGGACTGTTTGGGTTCACCTGGGCCTCTCAGTGGCCTTTGATACTATCAGTCATCATGGTATCCTTCTGGGCCATCTTGCTGGAATGAGTTTGGGGGATACAGTGTTACAGTGACTCGTGCCCTACCAGGCAGGGCGAACCTAGTCAGTGGTGCTGGGGAATCTTCTGTTCCACCATGCCATGGCCTCTGGCTTTGGGGGAGGTTCAGGTTCCATTTTGTACCCCAGTGTGGTGTAGTGGTGAGAGTGTTGGACTGAGACTCAGGAGATCCGGGTTCTAGTCCCCACTAGCCATGAAACTCACTGGGTGACTTTGGGCCAGTCACTGACTCTCAGCCTCACCTACCTCACAGGGTTGTTGTGAGAATAACATGGAGAGGAGGAGGAGGAGGATTATGTAAGCCGCCTTGGGTTCCTTGCAGGAAAAAAGGCAGGGTATAAATATAATAAATAAATAAATAAATAAATAAATAAATAAATAAATAAATAAATCTACATGAAGCCACTGGGGAAAGTCATCTGGAAGTTTGGACCAGACCTGTAGCTAGCCTAAAAGTTCGGGGGGGGGGGCTGCTAAAAACATAGGACAGTTCATCTGGCTTGCAGGCCTTTTAAAGACAAAATTGTAAACTGTTTTAAATTATTTGTTTGTAAAGGGGGGCAGAGAAAATTAAGGAGGGCAGGCCCCTCCTAGCTACAGGCCCAGTTTGGACTAAAATATTGTCTGCAAATGACACACAGCTCTAACTCTCATTTTCACCTATTAATCCCAGGGAGACTGTGGAACTCTTGATCAGGTGTTTGGAGGCAGTTTGAGGATGGTTGAGGGTGAAAAAACTGAAACGTAATCCAGACAAGACTGAAGGAACCAATTTACAGCTTGCAGGACTTGTCACTATCTGTGGAAGCACAGGCAGGCGGTGGAAGTGGTACGCCAGTTGCAACCCTATGTAGAGGTGATAAACCTTGACTCCATTACTCCCTGGCTACCTTCAAACCAGACTACTGCAATGCATGTTACATAGGGCTGCCTTTAAAGATGGTTGGGAAGCTTCTGTTGGTAAAGTACACTGAGGCCAAGAAGCTTGAGGGGGCCAAGTGTTCAGGGCATATTACACTGATTTTACAAGAGCTGCACTGGTTATCAATTCGCTTCCAGACTCAATTTGACTGCTGGTATTGCTGTTTAAAGCCGTAAATGGCTTGGGACCAGATTACCTGAAGGCCCACCTTCACCTATATTAACCTGACCAGACCTTCACTTTTTTAAACAAGGTTTATGCTGTAATGTTTGGGAAATTTTTTGTGCCACTGTTTTAAGTTCAAGGTTTTAGATATTTTTATGATACCAATGTAAGCTGCCTTGAGAAAGCTTGTGTTTTGAAAGGCAGCATGTAAATTCTTAAATAGAATAAAATAAAATGTGTTGGAAAATTTCCCAGTGAATTGTGCAGCTCTATAAGACAGGTTACTTCAGTCCTATGTATGTTTAGTCAAGTATATCGCCCACTGAGTTCAGTGGAATGTACTTCAAGAAGTGTCCATAGATGTGTGCCTTCCCTAATTAACATGCAAAGATATGTACTTTCTCTGTCCTTCATCTAGGCTTGGCACATATGGTAAAGCAGAAAAGATGAGCACCACGGAGATATTATCCTATCTTTTTTAGTATCATCCATCTGTTAACAAGTCTAAACAAAAGGACAAGTGTGTGTGTGTTCCCAAATTTATCAACTTATAAATCCATCTTCTTTGGAAACAGATGAAGCAGAGCAAGAAATATCTCCACTGAAATTTCTGATGTAATTGTTCCCAGGGTTTGATCCTAAGTTTTATAATCTGTCAATATAGGGGGAAATACAGCAATTGCTAGGGTAACCATCCCCACCGCCCAATGACCCAAGAAATAGGCTATTACAAATAAATAGGCATGAAAAATTAGGCATTTTTATGGAGCAGTAACAAAATATCAAGCAGAATAATAGCCAGTAACAGGCAACTTGACAAGACTTACAGGAATTCAGGATGGGGCTTAGGATGCCAGATAGCACAGGCTATACCAAGGTGTAGGCAACATGGTGCGCACAGGCACCAATGCGCTCCCTGCTACCTTTCTTGGTGCCCTATCCCTACCAATTATTTTTTTTAATTAACACATTTTCTTACTGGCAAGTGGGATTGCTGTGAAATAGGTTTCTGCTGGTGCTGAAAACTGTGGGTTCAAAGGAGTTGTTTAGTGTGTTGGGGCTCAGACCCCAACTCTGCCTTGTATTCAGTCTTTGGGGCAGGTTCCTTGTCCTTTGCCATGCTTCCCATGGCAGCCATTTTTTTTGGTGGTGCCCAGGATAGTTTCTCAAATTGCCAAATGTACCCATGGGCCAAAAAGGTTACCTAGCCCCGGGCTATACTGAGAGAGTGGATGGCTGCAGGCCTGTTAGAACTGTAACCCTTGAGATGTCAGAGGACAGCCACAACCTTTTGATTGAGACTGCTTAAATTAGGAGCAAGAAAAAGACTTGGAGCAAGAGCACGGTCTTAGAAACCCTTACAGCAGCAGCCCAGCAGACAGCAGCGTCGGGTTCAACCACAAACAAGCGAAGTTTGCTGAAGTCTTTCTTGGGACTAGACACTGCAGTCTGAGGAGTTGGCCTGACAGTGGGTGATACTCTCATTTGTTAAAATAATTAGTGAAGAGAATGTTAGGCTTCTCCACTATTCATTATAGTCTAAAGGCCAAAACAGACATTACTTCATGATACCAATAAAGCAGATGGAACTGTAGGCATGAAGGCAGTGGGGGCTGGGGGCACCAGTGTCACTGGGGCAGTGTATCCACTCTGGGTTTTAGCCTGAACTTTTAAGGAGCTGTCCATGGTGCTCAACCCTATCCCCAAAATAAGCCCCATGGACAGCTCCTTTAAAGTTCAGACTGAAACCTGGAGTGGATACTCTGCCCCACCGCCGACATTGGAGTCACCAGCCACTGTTTGCATGGAGCCTGATCTGGATCAGCCCCATAGCAGGGAGGAAACGGTTAAAAGGCCCCTAACCCACCCACCCACCCAATCCAAGGCTCCTAATCCAGATCAGACCCCCTGTGCCTACTCTAGAATAAAAATTAAAATGTCAGTTTTGGCCCTAAAACTTTAAGGGTTGTAGCCAAATTTAATTAAGCTGGATCAACTGTGCTGGCAGAAGTGGACTTCCCTGCCCACTCCTTCCCAGCGCAGCCCCTTGACGATTCCACACAGAGAGTCAGGAGACCCTGCTGAAGGGGGTGAACTGTGGCGTGGAGGGAGGCGGAGTAACTCACTGACTTTGGGTTGGATCCAGGATCTGCCTTCCGCAAGAGGAAGGGCAGAAGGTCCCTCTACCTCAGTGTTTCTCAACCTTGGGTCCCCAGATGTTTTTGGCCTACAACTCCCAGCCAGCTATGCTGGCTGGGGCATGCTGGGAGTTGTAGGCCAAAAACATCTGGGGACCCAAGGTTGAGAAACACTGCTCTACCTCTACCTGCTATTGCAGTGGGGGAGGGGGAATCAGGTGGAGGAACCTTTCCCCCTTCCTCCCATGGGAGGCAAATCCTGGATCCATCCCAAAGTTGGTAAGTTACTGAGGAGTGCAGAGCAACAGCACAAACCAATGTGTATCTGCTTAGAAGTCGGTCGGTCCCACTGACTGCAGTGGACTTACTCCCAGGTAAGTGTGTAAAGGATTGCTCAGCCCAACAATCCAGTCTGGGAAACTAAATATCCGGGTCCTGCAACATCTTCTTTCGGTGTGTCATAATCTATGGGTGTTTCCCACCCCCACATGTGAGAGTTATATAGCACAATCCTGATTATGTTAATTCAGAAGTAAATCTTAGTGAACTCAATGGGTAAGCGTACATACAATTGCAGCCTCAAATAGGTTTCCTTTGTATTCATCTATAATACAGATAAATCCACTTATCATGCTGTTTCTGCCTTGGCTTGCTCCCACAATGGATTAAGAGTGTGCACCAGAATATGCCATAGAACAGCCTTGTGTTTGCCCTCCCCATCCAGTTTTCCAAGCCCAGCTGGGAAGCTGCAAAAGGAGGAATTATTGAGGCACATGAGTGAGGGGAGGACTCTTTTCCTCCTTCACAAGCTCAGCTTCTTGGCTCCAGCTGAAGAAATCACTGTGGTTCACAAATGTGGAGGGGTTTGAGGATTCCTTTATTCACTTGCATTCTCCAGCTTTATTTTCAGAGGGTTGGATCCATGATCTGCCTTCCGTGAGAGGAAGGGGTCTGCTCATGGAAGGTCCCACCATCCAGTTTCTGGAGATTCCCCCTACATCTCACTCCATTAAGCAGAATCTCCTGACTCTCTGTGTAGCATTTTCAGGGGGGCTGGAGGGGCTGTTGTTGGGAGAAGGGGCGGGGAAGTTCACTTCTGCCAGTGTAGTTGATCCAACTTAAATCTGGATCCAACCCAAAATGATGGTAATGTAGGCATGAGTCTTCACACATAATGCTAACTCGTAGTATGGGTTGTTGAATTCTGGGTTGTTGTGATGTGTGAATGTGGCTGCACAAATAAACCATGGTTTGCTAGCCATGAACAACTCAGAGAGAGAACCCATGGTTTGTTGTTGGGTTGTGAACTCTGGGCAGGCTGTTCGAACCACGGGTTGTCATGTGTGAACCCAGAACCGTGGGTTGTTCATGGGTTGTTTTGCCAGGCTACAGAGGCAGTGGGCAAGAGTGGTTAAAAAAGCACACCGCTGCTCTACATGTCCATATTACAGTGTTGCCAAAGCATTTTATATACAGGGCGGGAACAGGTGAAGGAGGAGAGAAACAAACAACCATGGTTTCTTTGATCTTCTACCAAATAAGTCTGGATAGGACAACAAACCATGGGTTAAATAAACCATGGGTTAGCGCTATGTGCAGACCAGGCCACTGTTACATGACTGGGTTGAATTCTCCATGCTTGTCCCTCATTAGTCTCACACTGGTGTTTTCAAGTGGTGTCAGGAAAGAACAGTTCCACACACATTACGGAAGTGGCAAACTGGATGGCTTATTATTTAGCCACAACATGTAGACAGGGCTTTAGATACACCTCATGGCTTACCATGAAAGTTTACAACATTCCTAGAAAAACTGAGGAGTGCAGGAGTGCAGTATATACTGTGTTTATACTGTTATATACAGGGCAGGGGCACAATCCAGCCAAAATGTAGCATTTCTAAGTTCCATACACTTTAATGGGAGAGTTGTGCATGCACAGAACTTTTCCACTGAAATTAATGGGCCCTTTAAATACTTTCCTTTGGCTGGATCATGCCAGCATATCTACTAAAATTGTATCAAGAGAAACTGACAACAAAGGGAAATACATAAATGCTTGGCCTACGAACTTGGGGAGGGGCAGGGCTTTTTCTTTAAAGAATAAATCACAGCTCTTAGCAAAAGGACCGCAAATGAATCTTGCACAGACACCCAGCAATTTTCAGCACTTATTTCTGCTCAATTAAATAAAGTGACAATGGAGGAGACAATCGCTACAGTAGTAGCAAAAAGAGGGCAGCTGTTCCTCGGTGTTAGCGGTCTCTTTATTCATGCATTCCACTGAAAGTTCTTGCAGTGACGCATTAAATTCGACAGAGCTTTGACCATCTCTGATACTGGTCTTGGGCTTTTGTGCCAAGTCCTATTTATAGCAGCAAAACAGTAATATACCGTATATGCTCACATTTAAGGCAACAATGCTAATAACAGTGATAAAATCATCCTGAAGTGTCTCCTAAGCAGGGGGTATGAAATTCTGCTGTGAAGTCCTAAACTCTGTCACCAGAAATCCTGTATTCTACCTAAAATTAAAGTCTGTAAAATAGGTCATTTGGGTTAATCTGCATGCTTTTATTTTGGCTGCATAATTAGAGGTATGGAGGGGCTGCCATGGGTAGGCTCACGCTGGCTCAGCTTGTCGGAGCGTGGAAAGCTAAGCAGGGTCAAGCCTGGTTATGACTTGGATGGGAGACCCCTCCTCTAGTTTCCTGCATTGAGCAGGGGGTTGGACTCGATAGCCTTGTAGGCTCCTTCCAACTCTAAGATCTATGAAATCTATGAAATCTATAAGTCCAATTCTGCCACTGCAGCTGATCCAGCATAAATCTAGATCCCACCCTCCATGATTTGAACAGAATACTATACACACACACACATACATATAAAAGCTCTGCATTTTGGACAAAAATGCAGATACTAAGAATTTCATCTTGGATAAAGAACGTTATTTCAAGATAAGCATTTTACTTTGTCCAATGCAGCTATTAAAATATTTTTAAAAAATCAACATATGGTTAAAACTGCAGTTGTTACTTCTATATTTCACCAATGTTATCAATAACATGTGATGGTTAAAGTTAAACTCATTATCATCCCCATATCTGCAGAAGTGGGCAAAATCAGTCTGTATTGGCAACAGAACTCCCACAATTGCACTAGCCGAACCCTGCACTGCAATTAAAAAAGGGAAATAACAACAAATACTGTACTTACATAAATATCCTTAAGTAAATACAGTATTTATATTTCAAAGCATTTAAGTAATAGTCATAACTCTCAGCACTTTTCAACATTTTGATTGCTATTGCTTTTTTAGCAGCGAACCCATTCTCTATGTAAGAAAGAACAAATATCTGCAGCAAAGAACCAGCCATACAAATGGCTCACGATCCTTTAAACATGATGTTCAGAATGAAAGCTGACCCCCGCGAGATGGGCTGTGAGACTTTGATCCTTCTCGAAAATAGCGAGAAAATTCGAATCTTGATGAGACTCAACGAAACTCCCCGAGCCTGCGAACAAAGGAAAATAAGTACTCCCCAAAAAAAAAAAATCGAAATGCTCCTTCCAACTCATTGCCCTTTGAAGAAGGCCGAGTCGGCTTTCTTTCACACTTGAGTCCTGCAAATGGTTAAAAGCAAGCCTATAAGTCTGCAAACTCTACAGGCTGTCCCAACAGGGCCGGCGTTGGGGGGGGTCGGCACTGTGGGGTGCTTGCCAAGGGCCCATTTCCAGAGAAAGGCCCATCGCAGACCACTCTGCCAGGCAGCTGCTGACCTGCCTGTGGCCCTGCGGTAGCGTAGAGGAACAGAGGAAGCCTCCCTCCGCCCAGAGGGTGTCAGGCGATGTGAGGCGGCTGCTGGGGCTCTTCTTGGCATTGGCGCGGACCCGTCCACACCAACCACTTGCAGTCCCCAGCACAGAAAGGACTTGGAAAGAGCTTGCCTCTGGAGGAGAAGGTGTGGCAACAGCAGCCCGGGCAGCTTCATAGATTTCATAATAGAGTTGGAAGGAGCCTACAAGGCTATTGAGTCCAACCCCCTGCTCAGTGCAGGAAACTAGAGTGACAGCTGAGGTTGACAGCTGAGACCAGTGAGAAGAAAAAAAGGAGGCAAAGGCAAGGAGGGGCAGGATCAGGATCAGGATCAGGATCTGGCTGTGCCGGAGAGCAGCTGTGCCGATCACCTGGCCGCCTGGGGCAAGCAAAGAGAGAAAGCGAGGAGGCGGCAAAGGCAAGCACGGACGGAGGGGGCCGAGTGACGTGCGCTGGGGCTAGGGAGCAGCTGCGATTCTTTCCCTCGGAGGATGCAAGGCTTGGGGTGAGTAGGGCAGACAGACACGCCTGAGTAAAAAGCAGTCCTGGAGCCCTCTCAGAGTAGGATCTGTGTATCTATCTATGAAATCCAATTGAGAAGGGGAAAGAAAAGAAAACAGAGGGAGGGACACAGATATTAAAAGGAGTGACCCATCTCTTCTAGTTAGGTCGTTTCCTGGGTGACATTCAGAATCCACTTTTAAATGTGCCCCAGGACAGAAATGAGAGCTGCCCATAAAAAGGGGCGGGGGGGGGGGAAGGGACACCTGCTCCCGCCAGTCATCTAAGGTAAAATCTTGGATTTCGTTGTGGATTTCTATCACCCTGGGCAAGTGTTGTTGTTTTTTAAAGTCTATCGAAACTGTGTATTTAAAGTATACGTGCCTCTAGACTTTTCTTTTTATATCTATGTGGGAAGAGAGGGGTTGGAGGGAAAGAGAGCCAGGGGAGGGGCAGAAAAGGCAAACCAGGTTGTCGCCGGGGGAGGGAAGGAGAGCTGGGGGAAGAAGAAGGGCAAGGACTCCAGGCAGGGAGAAGGAGGAGCCATGGCGACTTCCTATCCAGTTCAAAAGGGCACTGGCACTCCGTTGTACAAAGACCCTCCAAAACCACAAGGCCTAGAGATGTGAAGGCACGGAAAAAACAAGAAAAATACCAGGTTCCCCCCCCAAAAAAAAAAATTGGGGGGGGAATTTCGCCAGGAAAAAAACGGACACACACACACCCCGATTTCCCCCGGGTTTCTCCCCCCTGGCCTTCACATCTCTACTCCGAACTGGCCCTGCTTCCCAACCCCTCTGGAGCAGCTTCTGTTCTGGGCCAGGCTAAAAGGCCGGGATCTTCTCCAGCAGCTGGTTCTGGGCAGAGAAGCGGGAGGACCACACCCTTTACTGGCAGATCCAGGCAACAACACTGTATTCTAGTGCTAAAAACAGTGACAACAGCCTGGGTTTCAGTGGCATTACCTAACTGTGGATTTTTAATCCAGACCAGAAGCAGCTATCTCATATAGAGACTCGTAGGGGTGGGCGGCCGTTGCAGCCCCACGAGGGAAGGGGGTGTGCGCATGATGCGGTGAGTGTGGCTGGAGCCCCCCCCGCAGTGTGTGGAGCCAGCATCTTCTTCTTTGCCCTCCCACCCAAACATACCGTTACACACCCAGAGAGAGCCTTGACCTGATTCATAGATTTTCATAGATCACAGAGTTGGAAGGGGCCTACAAGGCCATCGAGTCCAACCCCCTGCTCAATGCAGGAAGCTAGAGGAGGGGTCTCCCATCCAAGTCATAACCAGGCCTGACCCTGCTTAGCTTTCCGCGCTCAGACAAGGTGAGCCAGTGTGAGCCACAGGCCTCACACCCAGCCTCTCTCTCACACACAAATACACACTCTCTTTTTCTCACACACACATTTGCAGTCACACATGGTCACACACTCACACACACAACCCTCCCTCCTGTCACACATAGATACACAGTCACATGCAACACACATGCAAACACACAATTGTGATTGCACAATTGTGATGGGGAAGATTGTGCATCGGGTTGAACCTTCCCGCTTTGTGTGCTCCCCATAACAGTTGTGCTCCTTGCAGACTCCCAAACAGCAGTCTGCAGCAGAATTCGGGGGAGGGGGGTATCAGTTCAACAGTGGCTTGAGTGGGCCATGCAAAAGGCCTGATGTGATGTGATGTAGCAGTTTCTTTGCTTTTTAAAATTGCAATGTAAAGAATCTTGATTCAGAGGCAAAAATATCAAGTCCAACAAAATGAGAAAATCAATATTACAAAGTCAATACTTTTTGAATAGAATAAAAGCTACGTCAATAAGCCAAGGCACTGAGCTTTTTATCCTAAAGAATTTAGGCTTCTGAAGATTTTTGAAAGTTCTATTTCTTTTATATATTAAAGATCTAAACTATGTAGAACTAAGTGCATGCTGGGGATATTAATTTCTCTATTTTGCTAAAGGGGGCTGTTACCTTCAGTCTGAAGTACAACTTCACATCAGATTTTTCCTTTTAAAAATCAAATACATATCACTAAGAAACATCTGCTTAAATTATATGAAAGGCAAATAACTTTGAAGTTTATCTGAAGTAATGCAATACACTTAGCTCACACAGACTTTATTTAACTAACATGTAGAAGCTAGGCTAACTTTGAATATAAATGCTAGAAGACAATTTACCCATGATATTTTAAATTATTCAGATCATATACAAATACAGTTATTCTACTTTCATTATATACTTATTAACATTCCTCATGGCCAGCAATGCAAAACAGACTGATGAACTAGTTACTACTCGTTACTAGTAAGATATTGTATTGGCAATCTTCAGCCTTCACAGCATTTCTAGGTGGGAACAATTAAATGTGTAAAACATCCACAGAACAGATTAATAAAGGTGTCTAGTATGAGTGCCCTCAACTGATCTAGCTACATTAATTTATGTCCTAGTCACTTATAGGTTGGATTGCTGTAATGTACTCTACATGGGGCTGCCCTTGAAAGACTGTCCAGAAATTTCAATCAGTTCAGAATGCTGTAGCCAGAATTTGAGTCAGCAGATTGGACCATATTATGCCAGTTTTGTTCCAGCTTATTGGCGACCAGTTTGTTTTCAGGTTCAAGTCAAAGTGACAGCTTTAAAGCCCTAAATGGCCTGGGACCAGGGTTTCTCATGGACCTGCTTGAGATCTTCATTTGGCTTGAGGCCCTCTTTCATTGCCCTCTTGCAATGAAGTGCAGTTCTTGGGAATGATAGAGAAGGCTTTTTGGTTGCAGTACCTAAATTATGGAATAGCCTCCCAAAAGGGGTGGCATTTGCCCCCCCTTCTTTGCTTGTTTTTAAACTTTCCCTTAAGACTGCCTTGTTCTGACAGGAGTTTTGTTACTTATAGCTAGTGATTATGATTTTCTTTGCTGGTTGTTGATATTTTTTTATGATGGATGGTCTTTTGTTGCTGTTATCCATTTATGGTTAGGATTGCCTTTTAATTTATACACATGGGTTCTAAATCATATTCACTGTAGACCTATCATGACTTTAAATACAATTATCCTAAACCCTCCCTAAATTATTCTTATGTGTTTTAATTAACTTTTTGTGGAGAGAAAGCCTGACAGAGCACACACTTTGCCCCACATTCGGCTGCATAATCTCTGCCCTGGGCAGGAGAGCTCAGACTGTGACACATTTACATACAGATGGTTTCCCCCCCAAGCACCCTCAATGGTTTGCCAAGAACCCTCAGTCGCCCTTCTGAGCACCTTTTGATGGGCCATGGGCAAGGTGATGCTGAAACCTCCGCACCCCCTCCTGCCTGGCCAGACCGGTCCCTCCTGTCAGCAGGAGGAGGGGTTGGGGGATCAAGAAGGGGGGGCAAGAGAGGGGGTAAAAGAAGCAGCCAAGGCTTCTGGAAGTTGTTGGAAGCAAGGTCCCAAGAAGCACGGAGCAGGTCACCGGCTCAGGCCAGCCCGGACGTTCAACCCCCAAGCAGAGCGCCTGGGTACACTTCTGTAAGTTCATTCAAATGGCTAGTTTTAGACTAGGTTAGGTTCTTTGGTGTTAGCTAGAGACTCTTCATTGTTTTGTAGTTCTGACTGTGTAACGAGGTACTTCCTCTTGTCAGATTCAATTCCCTTATCTCCCTTTCCAATTTGTCTTGTTTACTATTCAATAAAAGTTGCTTTCACTTTAGGCTGAAGCGTAGTTTCACTTTGACGGTGCTAAATTACAGTGTTGGCGACCTGAGCTGAACTGGGGATCGCAAGCAGGAGCCCTGGGCTATCAAAAATAGCCGCGGAACTCCCGTTCTTGCGGAAAAGGACCGGCAGTGATCCTTCACACTTTTAAATTATATTTTGACAGATTGACCAAAAAATTTGCAAAAAAATCTGCAGTATAATTAAATGAACAAAACCTTCTGACAAAGGTTTTCACCCCGCTATTCAGCCAGAAAAGGCTCCCAGAGTGGCTTACAAAGATTAATATTAGACAGTCCCTGCCCTCAGGCTTACAATCTAAAAGACATCTAAAAGACATGTACAATCTAAAAGATTCCAAAAGTAGAATCCCTTTACTCCCAACCATCCTTTTGCAACTGCGTCCCCGCCCCGCACTTCAACTGATCCCTTAACAAAAGTCTGTTCAAACATTTCTGCAAAGAAACAACATGCTGGTTTTTGGCATCCCTGGTGCTTTGTTGAGATATGGCGTAAGCCATCACGGCTTTTCACTTTGTCATGCAGAGTCCTGAATTCCCCTGCCTCCCACAACTGCAAGCTACGTAAAGGGGCCATAGGCAAAATTGTAGCTAAGCTTGCAGTTTTAGCTTAGCTGCAATTTTGCCCATGGCCCCTTTAAGATAGCTCTGCTTAGGCGGGAGGGCCAGACAAGGTTTTGTGTGTGTGTGTGTGTGTGTGCGCGCGCGCGCGCACGCATGCACGCATGCACACACACACACTCTACCTGCTGCCTCTGCTGCACCTTGCTGTGGGAAAGGGATTAGCTGGGTGAAAGCCTGGACTGACGGAATGGTGAATGAGGGAATTTATCACATGATTCCTATCTTTATATTGCCAAAGATTTTATTTCCTAACAGAGCTGACTGTTTGCCTCTAACAGGTGAGTTTACAGTGGCAGTAAATGCAAGAAACTTCCCCTTCTCTCTGAAGCTCCACGTTTGGGGGTGTGGGGTGGGTGGGTAAGCTTCACCTGTTAAATTTGTGCCAATCCTGACAATTTTAAAACAAAAAGAAAGAGATTGCCCTGCAAGCACTGCCCCCCCCCATGAAAACCCCCAGATATCAACAATTCAGGGTTTAAGTAAGGTAAAAAAAAATATTACAAAAGCCACTTTTAAAATATTATAAAATAATATAATAATGTAATAATTATATAAGATTTTATGAGTTTCCTCTAATACCTTTTGTACTCGACCATGCCCTTTGGTCGCCTGGCCGTACCCTTGGCCACGCCCTCATGTTGCCTGGCCACACCCTCTTGATCACACCTCCATGTTGCTTAACCATACCTCTTACAAATTCACATGTGTGTCCCGATTTTCATCTGTGAAATGTTGGAGAGTATGGTGTAAATGTAACAAGGGGCTGAATCCAGCTTAATTGTTGTCCCTGCAAAATGGATACCGCTGATGCAGTGGGACTTCCCCATCCTCTTTTCCTCTCTGCAGACTCCCATGTGCCCTCCAAATCTGCTCTGGAGGGTTGGGGGAACCCCTGGAGGAGATTTGGAAGTTATGTAAGGGGCTGCAGGAAGGCGGAGAGGATGCAGAAGTCTTATTTTGCCATTCCATGGGCTCAAGGACAATGTTGGATCCAACCCATGGTGATTTCTTTCTGTTTCTCGAAGAGCCCTTTGCCAATAGCTTAAAAGTAATTTTTGAACCTGCAGTTCTATGGTCCCTCTGCAGCAATGAGAGGGAAATTAAACGTTTGTCGTCTTCTTCTTCTTTTTTTTTTAAAAGCTTACAATGAATCCCAGACTAGAAATAAACTGTTATTTTTAAGACAGGCAGCTTCTGAGTGGTTATAGAGAAACATTGATTTTTCTACAGCATTCTCTTTATATGGCAGGTCATTTTAAAAAAAAAGAAACGTAGCAGTAAAACACGAGGTGCTCAATAGAATATATTTCCTGACTCTTACAATTCAGTCTGAATTGAAAAATGGAAAGGAACACAAAATGGGAGCTCAGGTATCACTGAATCAAATAGCATCAAGCGTACATATTATGTCAAGCTTAGAACAGTTGCATTTAGGGTGCTTCCAGATGGAGGGCTCCTAGCACTACCACTCGGAAGGCTTCGTGCGGCAATTCCATCTTCTTTTCCTTAATGGATTTTCTGCAGTAAGGAAAAAGGAAAAAGTGGTGGGTAAACATGGGAGGGTAACAACTGGATTACATTGTCGCCTGGATGTATGCCAAGCATTGTCGCCTGGATGTATGCGAAATTCATTTTCATTTGTTTCATGCCAGAATTTACTCAGTTTGCACCTCCTGAACTCGAACACAATCTGCAGTCCTTTCTGAGCTTGCAATGCAATTCATGGACAATAGAAAAGTGCTTCAAAAATGCATACATTTGAAAAGTACACTTGAAAAAGTGCATACTTTTGAAAAATGAGCAAAAACGTGCTTTAATCAATGGAAGAAAAGTGTGTACTTTTCAAAAATGTGCGCAATTGATGTGTACATTTGGAAAAATGCGCATGGAAAAATGCACAAATTTTGGGGTGACTGGGGAAGAAAACCTGATACAGTCATGCCTTGGATTGAGAGCATAATTCGTTCCGGAAATGTGCTTGTAATCCAAAACACTCTTATATCAAAACGAAATCCCCCCCAAAAAATTTGTACATAGATTTTTAATTTAAGCCGTACTACAGTACTTGTATTGCAAGACGTCGCTTGTATATCAAGTCAAAAAAAATTAAATAAATATTTAAAAATGTGCTTGTCTTGCAAAACGCTCTCAAACCAAGTTACTTGCAATCCAAGGTATGACTGTATATACATGAGTCAGAACAAGCTTTGAGGTGGAAATCAGAGAACCTTGATGAACTCAAATTTTACAGATTTTCACATTCCTAAGTCATCTCCCTGCCTCATTCACAGAGTTTTACGGGTGGGTCTGACCCACCTGTAAAACTCTGTGAATGAGGCAGGGAGATGGCAAGATAAAAGCACTTATAAACAAAGGATTCTTTCATACATCACAGACACAGAGCGACAAAAAAAGGGCTTCAAGATTGAAATTTTGAGTAATGGTGAATGGTGCCAACTGAATTGTAGTGATGTGGGCAAATGTCAAAAATAAGTTCTAGTGTTGTGTTTTTTTAATGTACCAAGTCAATATCCCTTTGAAATTCAGCTTAGCTTGTAAATGTTCCATGCTGCCCCACCCACACCCCTTTCCAGCATCAGCAAAGACAAGAGCTGGTAGTGGTGTGAAAGGGAAGCTTGTTCTCCAGGCCTGACGTAGGAATTTTCCAGCACAAAGATTTCTGGGCGCTGTAATTTGCCAGGACTTCTGGGCTCTTAGAATCACCCCCTCACACCCAATTGCGGCTTCTGGAAGGTACTTTTGGGGAAAGGGTCAGGAAGACTCACAAGGTGAGAAACTGGCTCCAGGGAAGGCCGAGTGGGAACAAGAGGCAGAGTACCATTCGGCAGAGTAAGGCAGCCACCTCGGGTGTGACAGAGACTGGGGACTGCAGAGTGCTGGAGAACAGACTTGTGTCTCTGCGGGCCGGCTGCTCTGCATGCCCTAATTTAGGCTGTTGCCCTCGTGCACTGGAGGATGCTGGCATAAGAACATAGGAAGCTGCCTTATACCGAGTCAGACCATTGTTCCATTGTCCGATCACCAGCGTTGAAATAAGATTCAACTGCCAGCCTGGACAAGCTTCTGTATATTGGGGAGGCGGGGGGGGAGATCTTGTCCTTTTCATTCATTATTCACTATCACATTTATATCCCGCCTTTTTTCCTCTTGCAAGGAACCCAAGGCTGTGAACATGCTCCGCCTCCTCCATTTTATCCTCACAACAACCCTGTGAGGTAGGTTAGGCTGAGAGTCCGTGACTGGCCCAAAGTCACCCAGTGAGTTTCATGGCCGAGCGGGGACCATAACCCAGATATCTCCTGAGTCCCAGTCCAACACTCTCACCACTACGCCACACTTACTCTCAGGCAGCAAAGTGTCATAGGCCAAATATTTCCTCTGATTCAGAAAACTCCCCCAAACAGCCTGAGCTTCACCCAAAAAGTACTGTATCTGGAAAGGCTTAGAAAGAATAGCCATAAGAACATAAGAAGAGCCTCCTGAGTCCTGGCTCAGACCAAAGGCCCAGCATTTTGCTCACACAGCAGCCTGCCAGAAGCTAATGGGAAGCCCACACCCTCCTGCTCACATTCTCCAGCAACTGGTATTGAGAAGTATGCTGCGTCATACTGGAAGCAATATAATAATATAACTATCGTGACTGACCCTCCATGAATTTGTCTCATCTCCTTTAAAGCTGTCCAAGTTGACCATCGTTCCAAATCATAATGAAGGGGTTGCCCATCTCAACCACCCATCATTAACCTACGTACCCATCATTAACTGACCGTGAACATACAGATAGGGGTGCTCGCAAAAGCGAGTGGCCCTCTTTGAATACTAGCAGGGTGAACAGGGCCCTGTGAGCATTTTCACTGCCTCCCCCTTCTTCTCTCCTAAGTGTCCAGTAAAATATTTGGGGGTACAGGAAGGAGGCAGACAGCAGTGGGAAATTGCACATAATTCCTGTCAGGGATTCTGGGTCTGGGATTAGTTCTGCCAGTCCCATCCCCAGCAGGAAAAGATTATCTGCCAGGATCTCAGAAGCATTCTCCCTTGCCCCAGTCTAAGTAACTGTACTCTTTGGGTCAGGAGAAGAGGAGGAGCCTGTTGGGAAGGGCCCTTTGTGATCCTCCTCAGAGCTTTTGCTCAAGCCTTTGCAAGCCTTTGGTTTGAACACTCATAAAGGCTCAGCACCTGTCCAAGTGAACAACGGGATCAGCTCATGCATCCTGATCCACCGTGCAATGCTAATCTTATCACATGTTAAAGCTGGATGTTCTGGGAACAGCATCACACTGTTTAGATTTAGATCAGGGCTCTCCAATCTTGGGTCCCCAGATGTTGCTGGACTACAGCTCCCAGAATCCCTTGCTATTAGCCATGCTGGCTGAGTATGGTGGAAGCTGTAGGCCAGCAACATCCAGGGACTCAAGGTTGGAGAGCCCTGGTTTAGATGGTTTCATGACATAGGAAAGTAAATGGCAAGATTTAGAAGTAGCAGAGTAACCTCTAAAGGGGAAGTTTGCCAAAATAGTTTCCATGAGGAATACCAACAGCTGGTGACGATTCCAGCTGACTCCTCCTGAATGCTATACACAGTTCATCTGTGGTTTTGTTTTGATGGTTTCGTCATCTTTCATCCAGATACAAAGCTTCAAATTAAAAAGTGAAAAACGGAGGATGTGAGAGGGGATGACACTGTGGATTGCAGCAGAGCTGTGACTCTGAAGCTGCAAGGTTTTCTTGTAAAGAAAGACTAATGCAGAGATAAAATGTCACCACCGCTTGCCATATTAGCCTGTGCCTGAAATACATTGCAGTATATTTCCATTAAAATATAGTCCTGTTCGTGTAGTACTGCATAGGGCAAGCATGTTGTATTCTAAACATTGCGGACACAGAAGGAGAAATAAGAGACAACACACAATAATGGGTTGAACTAAGGGCCACATTTATTTAATTCAGGATCTGCAGAGATGAAAATAAGTGCGGGGTGAGCCAACCTGCATGCTATAGGCCACTAGTTTGATGTCAATTCGGGCTAATTATACCCCAGCCAGAGAAAGAGGTGGCTCCTAGGTCTGGGTATGGAGGATGGCCTTCCTGATTCATCCCACCTATGGCATCCCAACTCCAGGTGGATGTGACAGGTTAGCCACAAAGGCCATGTGTACCCCACCCAAGGGTCCCACGGCTCTGAAAGGCAGGTCTGAGGCAGAGTTGGTGGCCCACTAGGGCTGGAGCCCTGAATTTTTCATTTGGAGCCCCAAATCTAAATGAAATCTTTGCTGAAGTCAAGATATATTATCTTGACTTCAGCAAAGCTTTTGACAAAGTGCCTCATAATATTCTGATTAGCAAGCTGGCTAAAAGTGGGCTAGATGGAACAACTATCAGGTGGACCCACAGCTGGTTACAGAATTGGACTCAAAGACTGCTTATCAGTGGTACCTTCTCAAACTGGGGAGAGGTAATGAGCAGGGTACCACAGGACTCGGTCCTGGGCCCAGTGTTCTTCAGCCTTTTTTTAATGACTTGAATGAGTAGGTGCAGGGAATGCTTATCAAATTTGCAGAAGACACAAAATTGGGTGGAACAGCTAATACTCTGGAAGACAGAAATAAAATTCAAAGTGATCTTGATAGGCTGGAGCGCTGGCCTGAGAAACAACAGAATGAAATTTAACAGGGATAAATGCCAAGTGGTGCACCTAGGAAAAAGAAACCAAATGCACAGTTACAGGATGGGGAATACTTGGCTCAACAATACTACAAGTGAGAAGGATTTTGGAATTGTTGTAGATCACAATCTGAATATGAGCCAGCAATGTGATGTGGCTGCAAAGAAGGCAAATGCTATTTTGGGCTGCATTAATAGAAGTATATCTTCCAAATTGCGGGAAGTACTGGTTTCCCTCTACTCAGCACTGGTTAGGCCTCATCTTGAGTACTGCGTCCAGTTCTGGGCACCACACTTTAAGAAGGATGTGGACAAACTGGAAAGGGTTCAGAGGAGGGCAACGAAGATGATCAGGGGACTGGAAACAAAGTCTGAGGAGAGACTGAAAGAACAGGCATGTTTAGCCTTCAGAAGCAAAGACTGAGGGGAGATATGAAGTACTTGAAGGGTTGTCACACAGAGGTGAAACCTTGAGGGTGAACAAGGGGATGAAACAAATGGGCCAAGGACCCTACCTGCCTGCGCCTCCTTGTCAATCTTATCCTAAACAATATGTTCCATCCCAACCAAGGACTTCTGATTCTTAGCAAATGAAGGCGACTGTTCTCCTAAATAAGGAATTCTAAAACCAAAAAAAGGAGCACCCCCATAATATTAAATATCCTTCCAAACTGGGTAACTTGTCAGCAGCCTGCAGAGAACTACATCCATTTTCTTCTTCACTTTTAGCTTGTAATACTATGGTCCCTGGGACAGCATCCCAAGGGCCACAGGATAGATCAGAAATCCCCTACTGAGGTTAGAGGCAGAGTTCCAATTAGGAGGAGTAGATCCGATCTCAGATCCCTCCCTCTGTGCCCTCGCTGAAAGATCTGTGCTCCTCTGACATCAGAGGAGCAAAAGGTGGAGATTCAAGGGCATCGTGTGGGCAAAGTGTGGGAGGCTCTAGATCCACAAGATCCAACACCTCCATAGCCCTTCATGCACCCCTAATTGGGTCAAAAATTTAGACCAGATTTGGAGCTGGTCTAAATTCATTCCTTCCCATTGTGAGCAATGGGAGGGGAAATGCTTTGCTTCTCCCTCCCTCCCTCTCTCATGTCCTGCCAGTAGGGCGTTGGGTGGACACACTGACCCCAGAATGCTCTGACACCATCTATAGCAGTGTTCTCCAACCTTGGGTCCCCAGATGTTTTTGGCCTACAACTCCCAGCATGCCCCTGGCTGGGGCATGCTCGGAGTTGTAGGCCAAAAACATCTGGGGACCCAAGGTTGGAGAACACTGATCTATAGGCTTGGGCTGTAAATTCCTCTTTTTTTTAAAGTGTTATTTAAAAACATTTGCATACCACTGAAAATAAATGAACGTAACAGTTACATTCCATTCCTAAATATATGTATAAACATATTCTTCTACAATCCATTTTACATCATTCAACGTTTTTACAATATATATCCTACATTTGTAAATGAATACCCTTTGGAGATACAAAATGCAATGATGCATTGCTTCATATGTATGAATAAGACAGTTGAGCTGATGAATTTGTTTTAACAGATGCTTGCAGTTGGATCGTTTATTTAGATGTGTGTGGAGCAAATCCAAGACTTGACTTGCAAATATCAGTAAAGCTCTTGGATTGCACAGCGTCCAATCCTGACAGTATTTAGAAGGTCACTGTAAATACCAGCTGAATGGAGTCTGTATTTCAGTTGTGTGGGCAACTAACTGTGCTGACAGGCCTCAGCTATGACAGGGCAATGGACCACATTAGCTCTGTAGAGTAGTACCTAAATACCATGAAATCACCACTAGCATGACGGTGGTTCCAGGCAAGGAAAGAGGGAATGAAACCGCATGTTTTCCCTGGTTTTCCTTGCACTGAAGAGGCCTCATGCTGACTAGGACCTTGAACTGCATTCATCTGTGAGGAGGTGACCACATAGATCAGCATGAGACTGTGAAGTAAGATGGTAGTCAATTACTCCCCTATCCAGGGCCGGTGCTATCATTAGGCCAACTAGGCAGCTGCCTAGGGCACAGGGCTAAAGAGGGCGCCAGAAACGCCTTGGAAAAAAATACAGCTCTCTCAAGTGGGAAGGGCCCCCCCGCTAAATATCTGATCTTGCCTAGGGCACCAAACTGCCTTGCACCGGTCCTGCCCCTATCATGATAGCTGTTTATTTGTCTATGATATGTATGTACTACCCAATAATGAAAGTCACGATACTTGTTTATTTCACGAATTTGTTTATTTACAACAAGGGTGCAAAAAGTGTAGTGTTTGGGATGCAGGTCCCCCCCCCCCCAAATCTGGTGCCCTTCTCCAACCCCAGCATTCACTGCCACCAAAAAAAAAAAAAAAAAAGTGGTGGCACCAACAAAAAAACTGTTCTAGGAACAGGCTCTGTGGTTCTTGCCATAGAAGTCTGATTCATAGAGTGTCCCATTCTTAGCTTCCTAGGAATCAGCACTCAAAAGACTCCTACTTGCTTCCTTGGTCACTCTAGGAACAGGGCTTCTAATGGCAAGAAGCATAGACCCCCATTCTTAGGCTGTTTTTCCTGCCTAAAAGATCCCAGGAAATGATAGCTAAAGCAGCAACTGGGGTGGCTGGTGTGAGGCACAGGCTGCAGCCTTGTCCCTCCCTCAGCTACCCACACACAGCAGCAACCCGTGTGTGTGTGTGAGAGAGAGGAGTGTGGGCAATTGGTGTGTTGTACGCGAGTGTGCCCACATGTGTGACCCCTGCCACCCCAGGAGACACCCGGTGCAGCCCTTGGGGCTGAGACAGTAGTGCACCCCTGATTTACAATATATAAATTGTTTTATTTATTGGGTGGCTTACAAATAAA
The DNA here is from genome assembly GCA_021292165.1 of Shinisaurus crocodilurus. Classification (NCBI taxonomy): domain Eukaryota; kingdom Metazoa; phylum Chordata; class Lepidosauria; order Squamata; family Shinisauridae; genus Shinisaurus; species Shinisaurus crocodilurus. Next base: position 131,910,825 of record CM037881.1, on the reverse strand, counting down.
AATGGAAACCGTAAAATACAAAGTGAAAATAAATCTGAAACAGGATAAAAGCAACAATAGAAGAAAACCATCAGTAGAGAATAGATTTGTGGTACTCAAAAGTACTAACTATTTAAGGCCTGGGGAAACATAAAGGTCTTATCCTGGTGCTGAAAAGACCATAGTGTAGGCAACAGGTGAGCCTCTCTGGGCTGGCACCAGATTTCGGGGGCCCTCGGGCATGGTGCTGCCAATGCCCCCCCTATGATGCTGGTGCTGCTGCCATTGGGCTCTTCCTCGCTACAGTTACCACCACCACCCCCTCTGCGGAGTGGACGCTATCTGGGCAGGCACTCAAGTCACCCGACAGACAGGAGGTTTCCCCGGTGGGCACCCATCATACTGAACATCAGTGCATTGCATTTGGGGTAATTTAAGATAGCGGCCAGCAGAGATCCAAGTGCTAACTCAGCTTCTATTCAGAAGTGGTGCTGCCCATGGGGTCAGCACAATTGGTGATGGGCCCTTCTGAACTCATGGGCAATTGCCCCGACTATGCTGATCCCTGATGTCAGGCCTGCTAAGGAGGGTATTCCATTACCAGGGTGCCAACAGTGAAAAGGCCCTCCCTCTGGTAGCCACCTACTGAACATCCTTTGGTGTGGGATATATTCAGAGAAGGGCCTCGGAAAAATTATCTCATGGATAGATATTTGTAGGAGGAGGTTACCTGGCCCCTAGCTATTTAGAGCTTTAAATGTTAACGCAAGCACTTTGAATTAATACCAGGCCTGGAAACAGACAGGAAGCCAGTGCAGATGGCATAATACTGGTGTAATATGATTGTATTGGCAGCCCTTGTTAAAAATTATGCCACTCTATTATGGATCAGTGGACGTTTTTCCAGACTATTTTCAAAGGCAGCCTTGCATGTAACTCGTTGCAATAATCTAAACAAGAGGTACTAGAGTATGTATAACAGTATCTTTGTCCAGATAGGGTCTGGATTGAATCATTTCATTGGTCTTCATCATGCCCTAAGCACTGATTCAGGACACCTACTGCCTCACCCGGATTTGATGAAAAAGAGAGGTAGAGCTGTGTGTCATCTGCATACTGGTGACAACTCTGTCCATATATCCAGATAACTTCTCTCAGCAGGTTCACATAAATGCTCAATAGCATGAAGGGTAAATAGAGCCCCGTGGGACCCTGTAGCTTAACTCCCAAGGGGTAGAGCAATAATACTACCCCAGCAACACCTTTTGGAATTGACAATCCAAGTAGGAGCAGAACCACTACAACACGGTACCTCCAGCACGCAACCCAGATAGCCAAACCAGAAGAATACCATAGTCGATGGTCCTGAAAGTTGCCGAGAAGTCCAATAGAATCAATAGGGTCACACTTCCCTGTTCTTCTCTCAGCAAAGGTCATCCAAGTTCCAGGGTTAGGCAGGCTGATAAGTGAAAGTTGAGGATACATATTCATATTAGGCCAGTTTGAACATCATGATAAGCCACCATGGGTTAATTCACCTGCAGGGCTCTGAGACATGCGGCAGCTGCCATTTTGACTATGCAAGCTGCAGCGGGGGTGTTGCGACTTGCCGTGTCATGCAAATGTGGCCATTGTGCGTTATTTGAAGGTTAAATAACCCTAGAACAACCCACTGTTTAAATAACCCATGATGCCCGGGTTCACACGACATGACAAGCCACAGCGCACCCCAATCATGGCTTACCGTGACGTGTGAACCAAACCACTGCTTAATGTCTGCGTATGCTGGCATATGTTGTTTCCGTGGATTTAGCAAGCATCTTAACTAGGTTGGTCTTGTTTTTTTTCAATTAGTAAATAAATAAAGGAATGAATTGGAGGTGGCACAGTTTTCATCCCGTATGGTACAGCACACACAAAAAGTGATTTTAAAATATTTTAAAATTGTAAATATACCAATGAAGTACAGGGAATATGTGTTTAATGAGATTAGATTATATTGAGTGATCGTTATTGTCAAACCACTTACACCGGTATGTTGGATTTTTGGGGGTTAACTTTTGTCCGAGTATTCTTGATGCATCATATGCTTGCCACCAACAGTGTATTAAATTATTCACTTTTAACACAATTTTAGCCCGTTCTCTTTTTACCACTGGAGTGCAATTGTCTGGGGATTGTATTAGCATACTGCATGACTCACCAGCTTTCAGATGTATTTATCTGTTTCTGTCTCCTCAAGTACATATTGTATAATCATTTCTTCTAGGGCAGCTCTTAGCATGTCATCCCCCCCCCCCCAAGCCTGCTATGCCACATTTTACTCTTCCTCATGAACAGCATCCCTGGAGACATAGATAAATCTTCCTTATTCTTCAGGTTTCTTTCTTTTCTTTTCTTTTCTTTTTAAAGTGATCACTTAATACGAAATATGCAATGTTTCCAATAAAATTACAGATTAATCCTGTGCGATGAGGGGTGGAAGAAATTGTGGTGGAGGAACTGCCAAACCCAAAGCCCTGCCAGGCTCATCATACCAGCAGGGTGGAAAGAATTGGGGGTGGAGGTGGCATTTTTTCCTGGCTTTTTCTTTTCCAGCTGCATTAGTTTGTTCTTCACATTTTGGTTCCAATGGGAGACAAAATAGGGATGCCAGCTCCAGGACTGGCATAGCCCACCCCTCACCCCCACCCCACACCTTTCTGAAATGTTTTGGGGAAATAGGAGGGCTCTGATTCTAGCAGACTATAAAATTGTGTCTTTTAAAGCGACCCCACTCATCCAGAATGCTCCTTCTTCCTAGCAGTCAAAGGCCTAGTGCAACAGCCACTGTGGCCTCTCCCTTCTTTGTAGTTATATAGGGCCAGTTTGGCTCCAGTGAAACCTGGATCCAATGTCAGTGGGGCGGCGTATCCACTCTGGGGTTTAGTCTGAATTTTTAAGGGGCTACCCGTGGTGCTGAATTCTAGCCCTAAAAATAGGTTCAGAACCGTGGATAGCTCCTTTAAAGTTCAGACTGAAACCCAGAGTAGATAGATAGCCCCGCTGACACTGGAGCCACCAGCCACTGCTGGGGCCAAACTAAATGAGGCACCAGTCTCTCAATTTTTAAAGTAAATTGCAGCCACAAGAGGCCCAATCCAGATTCAATCCAGATACCCTCTGGCAAGGGGGTAAAGGGGCTCTAACTCTTTGCCTCCTCCTGTAGTCCTGATCCAGATTGGCTTTCCACACCTGCTATTTGCATTAGAACAAAATGTCCCAATCCTGCTGATGGAAGCTTTTCTTCCAATGCAAATAGCAGGCGTGGAAGGCCAGTCCAGACGAGGACTACAGTGTGAAGCAAAGGGTTAAAAACAACAACAACCCTACACACACACACACACACACACACACACACAGAGACCAGGGTTTTAATCCAGGCCCCTGAATCTGCTATTTACGTACTTTTAAAAAACCATTCATACGATTGCTAATTGTGTGAATAGCATCTCACCTAGTTTTTTCCATAGTTTGCTTCAATGCAGGCATTAGAGTACATCCCTTCCTGACAGGGTCCAACTTGGGCACATATATAGACTTCTCTCCCTCCCCAGGCATTTGTCTATGTATGTATTTGGGATTGTTGGGATTTTTATCCTACGCAAGTTTAGTGCATTACATGCATCCACACACAAGTTAATGTACAAAAGTTAATGCAAAGATTAAAGGCTACTTTGTCTTAAAAGAATTCACTGCCTCCTATAGGGCCATAAACTAGGAGCTTAAAATGATTTTCAAGTTCTGCTGTTTGTTCAAAGATTTAATAGGTCGCCTTGGGGTAACTAAGTGGCCTTATAAAATGGTATCCGGAGGCCTCCAGACAGTTAGTTTATAAAGAACGAAGCCATTTACCACCTGCATGAGGCTAATTCCTGTGAGACTGCTTTGTAGTTGGATTTGAATTCCCAAATACATAAGACAGGCACTGCAATTCAAATATGAAGTGCATGTATGTGTTGTTTTAGCTCCTTCCACTTTATACACACATTTTAGTTCTTTAGGTTTTGGGGAACATTTAGGTACTGTCAATGCCTGTATGGCAGGCCTGCATGACCTATGACAGTGATGGCGAACCTTTTTGAGCCCGAGTGCCCAAACTGCAACACAAAACCAACTTATTTATTTCAAAGTGCCTTAAATTTGGCAGGAAGGAAGAGGGGGCACTAGCTAATCGCGCCCCGCTCTGTCTCAGGGCGTGGCTCTTCACCGGGCGCGCAAAGATTCGGGCGTGCGCGCGCGCTGTGTTTCTGAGCTGTCCGTTCAGTTAGAAGGAGGGCTGGGTGCCTGCGCAGTCCGCTTCTGGGGGTGGAGATGTTGGAGTGTGTGCCTGCCTGTGGAGGCCAGCGAGGAATGAGTGGAGAGGAAACCCGACGCTGAATGCAGAAGGGGACGGTCTTTTCACCATCTGGTAACCAATGGCTCGAGTGCCCACAGAGAGGTCCCTGCGTGCCAGCTGTGGCACGCGTGCCATAGGTTCGCCATCACTGACCTATGACATATCAAGCTGAATACAGCCCACCGTCCATGTATTTTGGCCCACCAGAGGCTCCATAGGTCTCCCATTTCTGCAGCCTAAGATTGCAAAAGGTGGTGGCGCAGCCAAGCTGCTGGCACTGGTGTGCTTTGCTGGTCATGGTCAGCCATACGTTGTGCTGTGTGGTAACCTGGTTGCTTGGCTTTTAGGGTTCTCTCCTGGATTGTGTGGAGAGGAAAGGTTGTTGAATGTTATATGATTGTGTTTCTTTCTTTATTTATTTATTGTGTTATATTTATTGACTTGTTTATTTTTATCTTATTCCAAAACACTCTTATATCAAGACGAAATCCCCCCAAAAAAATTTGTACAGAGATTTTTAATTTAAGCCGTACTACAGTACTTGTATTGCAAGACGTCGCTTGTATATCAAGTCCAATAAATAAATAAATAAATAAATATTTAAAGATTTGCTTGTCTTGCAAAACGCTCTCAAACCAAGTTACTTGCAATCCAAGGTATTACTGTACATCCCTCAGTAGATTATGAAGTGAAGAGTCTAGGGCCATCAGATGTGGCCATGGCTGGCTCTTTGGAATCTTCCCCAACCTGGTACCTTCCAGATGTGTCATACTACAACTCCCAGTGCCCCAGCCAACACACATCTGGAGGGCACCGGGTTGGGGGAGGCTGCTTTAAGGCATGGTGTGGCATGCATGAACCAGTGCGGCGCAGTGGTGAGAGTGTTGGACTGGGGCTCGGGAGATCCGGGTTCTAGTCCCCGCTCGGTCATGAAGCTCACTGGGTGACTTTGGGCCAGTCACTGACTCTCAGCCTAACCTACCTCACAGGGTTGTTGTGAGGATAAAATGGAGAGGAGGAGGATGATTATGTAAGCCGCCTTGGGTTCCTTGCAGGAAAAAAGGCGGGGTATAAATATAATAAATAGATGATGATGATGATGATGATGATGATGATGATCGATGATGATACTTTCAGAGAAGTATTGCAAAAGGCAGTCAGAAGTGTGCCAATGGGACACAGCCCAAAGGTGACTTCTTTGTCAGTTATGTCTTTAGTTCTGTATCTTAGAGCAGTGGTTCCCAACCTTGGGTCCCCAGATGTTGCTGGACTTTAAAGTGGGATCAGGTGTTAAACAGGGATGTGTTATCGCCCCAACGTTATTTGCTATTTTCATCGCCATGATTTTACATCTTGTCGAGGGGAAACTTCCCACTGGTGTGGGAATTATATATCGAACAGATGGAAAGCTTTTTAGTCTCAGCAGGCTGAAAGCAAAAAGTAAGGTAATTATAACCTCCGTTGTGGAACTTCAGTATGCTGATGATAATGTGGTCTCCGCACATTCAGAGGATGATCTCCAAACTATCCTAAATGCTTTTGCAGAAGCATACGAAAAACTTGGTCTCTCACTTAACATCAAAAAAACCCAAAGTGCAAGCTAACCCTTTGGTGATGCCATCTATCCAGTTTGGCAGGGCAATACTGGAAAATGTCGATCATTTTCTCTATCTTGGCAGCTATCTTTCTGTTACAGCTAACATCGACAGTGAAATCCAGAATCGTTTGAGCTCCGCAAGTGCTGCGTTTTCTCAAATGAAACATAGAGTGTTCGAGGATCAAGATATTTGTAAGAAGACCAAAACACTGGTTTATGAAGGCATTGTATTATCAACTTTATTGTATGCCTGCGAAACATGGACTATCTATAAACGTCACTTCCACCTCCTTGAAAGATTTCATCAACGTTGCCTCCGGAAAATCCTGTGAATTACTTGGGAAGATAGGCGAACAAATGTCAGTGTACTGGAAGAAGCAAAGACTACTAGCATTGAAAAAATGATCCTTCAACGCCAACTTCAGAGGACCGGTCATGTTGTTCAAATGCCTGACTGCCGTCTCCCAAAGCAGTTACTTTATTCCCAACTCAAGGATGGAAAGCAGAATATCGGTGGTCAATATAAGAGGTTTAAAGATGTTCATAAGGCTAATCTAAAAAAAATGCAATATAAACATCGAAAACTGGGAAGCTCTGGCCCATGAACGATCTAACTGGAGGTTGGCCTTTCACAAAGGTTCTATGGACTTTGAAGAAGCCCGAGTGCAAGGTGAAAGGGAGAATGTGCTAAGCGAAAAGCACGTCAAATGAATCCTTTACAGGACCATCTTCCATCTGGTAACCTGTGTCCTCACTGTGGGAAGCTGTGTGTATCTAGAATTGGCCTCCACAGTCACTTACGGACCCATCGCTAGAGTCTACACAATCTTCTTTAGAATTTCCTCCTTTTATCCTGGAAGACAATCTTACTCGGTCACGAGTGATCGCCTGATGATGATATATTGTACACTGCCCAGAGTGGCCGGGTCACCGGCCAGATGGGCGATTCAGAAATGTAATAAATAAATAAATAAATACTGCCTCTGACACTAGAGAGGATATGTAGCCTTCAGCACTAGTAGCCATTGACAGCAAGTTCAAGGATCTTTGTGGCACCAGCTCCTGGGTAGAAACATCTTCACTGTCTGTCTGCATAACTGTCTGTCTCATAGCTTGCAAGGGTGCAGAAGCCTGCCTGGAGCAAACAGGTTAAATAACCCTGTGGAGGAATAGCTGGGAAGTGTCCTGGTCATTGCTGCTGCTCGTGGGGTGGACCTCCCTGATGGCTTGCAAAGAATGGACTGTGGGCTGGATACTGCAGCGGTGGGAGAACTATCTGTGGGGAAACACACACACACACACACAGAGAGCTCCCAAACAGCCCATGGGTAGTGGGTGGTTTGTTAACCACAGCAACAATCCACCCTTGCTGGGTTTGGACATCACGATATGCTGTGGCGCCCGCTGCGGCTTGAATATTCAAAATGGATGCGCCGCGATCCTGCGATCCAGACCATAGAGTGATGAGCACCAATCAACAGCTGGAGCACATGGTCCCTGGGCCTGGAGGCACAGTTAAGTGTTTGGGAGGGAGGGAAGGGTGCTCTCTTAGTGCTTGCTCATGCCTCAGCCGTCAGCCCCTCCCTGATTGTGGGAGGGGGGAAAGACTCACCCCCTTCCCGTAGGTGGTTGCAGTGGAACTCTGTGTGTGCAAGAAATGGCTTGTCCTGCTGCAGTCATCAGGGCTGTGATCCTGGCCAGCACTTGCATTGGTTGGAGTGGAGCGCTTGGCCCTTGCCAATGGGGAGCACGTCCGCATGTGGGGGTGAGTTGCTCCCCTGCGTGTGGGACAGCAGTACCACTCAGGCAAGGCACACTGTTCTGATATAGCAAAGGGACTGTGTGTGGGGTAGAGAATCACAGCAGCTATACATTGCAGTACCTTTTGCCCTCTCCTTTACTTATCTGTGCGGGGTGTTCCATCCTAGCATCCCCAGGTGTTGAGAGGGGGTTGTGGTGGGTGTTCGTGCCTGAAGTCAGTGTGTTGGACTGAAACTCAAGAGATCTGTGTTCTAGTCCCCGCTTGGCCATGAAGCTCACTGGGTGACTTTGGGCCAATCACTGACTTTGAGCCTAACCTACCTCACAGGATTGTTGTGAGGGTAAAACGGAGAGGAGGAGGAACATGCAAGCTGCTTGGGGTCTTTGCAAGGAGAAAAAAGGAGGGATATAAATGTGATGATGAGGAGAAATGAGGAGGAGCAGGAGAAGCAGAAAGAGAAGCAGAAGTTGAAGGGGTCCATCAGCGGTATCTTTCCGCAGGCAGAGGAATAATTCTGGATCCAACCATGAGGCATTTATATACGGTCATGCCTTGGACTGAGAGCATAATTCGTTCTGGAAACGTACTTGTAATCCAAAACACTCTTATATCAAAACGAAATCCCCCCCAAAAAAATTTGTACAGAGATTTTTAATTTAAGCTGTACTACAGTACTTGTATTGCAAGGCGTCGCTTGTATATCAAGTAAAAAAAAAATTAAATAAATATTTAAAGTTTTGCTTGTCTTGCAAAACGCTCTCAAACCAAGTTACTTGCAATCCAAGGTATTACTGTACTGATGTTGGTGTGCTGTGGTTGGGGGAGTTACCCCGTACTCTGTCATGGCAATCTGGACAGGTTAATCGTTATCACAGGGTGGCTATTTTTTATCTTTGTATTTCCGCCCCTTGTGCTCAGTGGGAGGGAGATTTCTTGTGCCGAGTCTGGAGTGGGTGAAAAGGACTGCCACCAGTGAGGGCTTGCTCGTGATCCAGAGAAGCATAGGCGCAAGTGTGCCCCTCGGATTGTCCCCATCCTGTCCGTGGCTCGGCCCTAGTTTACCCACTCTCTTGTGTATTTTTGTGGGCGGAACAGTCTGCCGGTTTATCTGTTGTGGTGGGGGTGTACCTTGCATTCCACCAGTGTGGTAGGAGTTCCACCATAACCTACAGTCCCAGAGCCAACAGAGCCTGAGTATAAGATTTCTCTGTTAAAGTCTCAGCAAAATATGTCCAGGTTTCTGCTGAGAATGGAAGTTTTTAGTAAAAGAACTCTGCTACTCTCCTTAGCACTGCTTTATTTATTTATTATTTACATTTATTTATCGCCCATCTGGCCGGCAACTGCGATGATTGCTGCAGAACCATACTCGCCAAACTTCCCTAGGAAGTTATTAACCTTGTGCAGTTAAAAATGATCATATATAGCTGTACAGGTATAAAAACAGTGGTTCAATATTACAGAGATGCAAGCAACTAATTATGCCATGTCTGCTTTCAAAGGCAAATGAAAAATGGCTTCCAATATATCTTGCATACCACATGTAATTACTACATTTTCCCCATCAGTTCAGTAGTTTTTCCACCGATAAAGTATTTTTATAGGACAAGGCACTTTTTTACATGTCTAGTGAAGTGAACCACATAAATCCCCAAGGGGATATTTTTGCAGTTCAGCAATTTCATCAACAACAACAGATATAAATGGCTGCTTCTAGACACCTGTATTAATCTTGTATGTACCAGAAACTAGGTAGCCAGAACATTGTGTGGGAAGACATTGATTATGAATCAAGCCATTAAGGGTGCTTCCAGACGAGGCTTTTGTCATGCAGTCAACCTGCCTCATTCATGGAATTTTATGAAGGGTCCAAATGATGTCGTCTTCCATTTGTAACTCTCTGGTGTCTTACTGCCGATTTTCAGTCTTTTTTTCTTTCTGCAGAAAAATCATGGCGGGAGCAATCCTATGGTCCCTCTCTCTGTTCCCTGTCTGCCAAACTCACTTTGTGCATCGAACAATGCCCCAATCGTGTCACTTTTCATATAAAAGGGAATCTGACTAATAATATTTTCTTTTGTTCTGTTTACCATAGAAATCCTGACATTATTTGAATCTTCCCTTTTCTCTGTGTACTTTGCCCTGAGCATTCCTTGGCCACTGTGTTCTCAAGAGAATAATACCCTAAGTAAAATGGATTACTCTAGCATGCAATATATTTTGAAAAACACTTTGTAGTGTGACAGACTCCATGTAGGAGCGTTTAACTGCCTACTGAGGATCAACAGAACAATGCAAACAATAGGGACGTGTGTGTGTGCACATGACACAGAAAAATACTTTGTGAGTATGTACTTGCATCACATAAGAACAAAAGTGCTGTGATCTGGGAAAAACCAAGCACCTCCTGGGTGGGTGCCAGCAGCTTCACGTTGAAATAAGCCATGTCTAAACAAAGGGTGTTTTCCCCCTGCTGTAGAAAATAACACTATTTTGTTGAATCAATTTTTACTGAAGCAATATGCAACCATGCAAGCTATAAGTATACATTTAACACTAAGCTCCCAGGTGCTATTAAAAACCCCAAATTTTCAATGCACTTTGAAAGAAATCAAATTATTTTATTTTCTTCAGGATCTGTGCCTGTTGGCAATAGGGCTGCCTTGCTATTGAAATATTGATATCAGCACAGGTCTGCTGATTTTAAATATTGAAGAGATCTCTTAAGGCCACAGAAGAATAAGCAGGAGGAAGCCCAGTCTGTGGGAAGTTCCAAAGAGCTGGTGGTGGCAGCAAAAACTGAGAATGGAAAGCTCTTATTTCATTTCTTGTACTGTACCATGTAGGAGTATTCTACATATATTTCCACTCCTCACCAATCATATTCAGGTGTTGGTTCAACAGCAACACACACTTCCGCAGTAAGGCTATGGCATCCTGATATATTTCACCCCACTTGTCTGATCTATATTGGGATGGCAACAAAACACATCAGAATGGTACACTCCAGGCAGACTGGCTAGAACAGATTATCAACCTTTGCTAACACAGGGAAAAGAAATGGGATTGGGAAAAGGTCTTCAGGAGGATGACTTGAGAAGAGGAGAAAAGGGCTGGATTGCTTTTGTACAATTATGGGTCATGCTGGCTCAGCTTGTCTGAGCGTGGAAAGCAAAGCAGGGTCAGGCCTGGTTATTACTTGGATGGGAGACCCCTCCTCTAGCTTCCTGCATTGAGCAGGGGGTTGGACTCGATGGCCTTGTAGGCCCCTTCCAACTCTATGATCCTATGAGCATCTTATGAGCCTTTAAACTACAGGTTTTTATATGTTTCATCTTGAATATATCTAAGGACAGGCTTTTCAGCCTTGCTGAAAAATTTGCTCCTCTCCCACTGCAGAAATCTGAAATGACAACCCTGGCCATATGTAGTAAAAGGTTTTTTTGTTTCGTTTTCCGGTTTAAATTAAAATGAGTGCATATTTCAAAGATAGCAGCACCCTGAACATCTCCTGGCTGTCTGCAATTAAATGCCATGGGTTTTTTTTTTTTAAGCGATTGCAGGTCCTCAGGCTCAGTAATCTAGTCTATGTACCACCATGTAGGATTCCAGGAAGGGCAGAGCGCCTGCCTTCCATGCAAAAGGTCCCAGGTTCAGTCTTTGGCTTCCCCAGGTAGGGTTGGGAAAGACCCCTGCTTGAAACTCTGGAGAGCCGCTTGGAGTCAGCATAGATCAGTGATGGCGAACCTATGGCACGGGTGCCACAGCTGGCACGCAGGGACCTCTCTGTGGGCACTCGAGCCATTGGTCACCAGATCGCAAAAAGACTGTCCCCTTCTGCAAAACACTAATGATTTTGTTCTTTCTCACAGTGTGGAACAGAATGATTTTATTCTAGAATTCCTGTTACAGAATTCTTTTCTACATTGTTATCACATTTAAAAGATTTTGAAGAATGATGCACAGAGCATGGCTTGGATGTAAAGCCCTAACAGTTGACCTGAGTGCTACATGTGTTGCTCTCAAACTAACGGAGTATGAGCCAAGGTTTGACAAATTATCAGCATGCATGCAATAGCAAAAATCACATTAATTGTGCAAAAGCATGCCCAATGCAAACTTTTGCCTAATGCAGTGTTTGCAGTCCAATACATAAAGTGTTTAAAATGTGTCAAGCACGGTCATTTAGTTTTCTTGTTTATCTTGCTCATCCTAGTACAGGTTGACTTTTACTTTTACTAATCCGACACCTGTAGAAGCAGGGAAAGGACCCGGGGTAAAGCTTGCCCCATACAATTTCAGTCTGGCATATAATCATATTACAAGTTGAGAATCCCTTATCCAAAAATACATGTGCCTAATTATTTTAAAAGTTTGTATAAATTCCCTTCAGGCTATGTGTACAATGTAGTACTATAATAATTTTTTGAGTTGATTTTTTTTCCAACAAAAAACTGTTTGTATCATTGAAAGCTCTGTTACTGTATTTTTCTTTTAAGACAAAAGATGTTAATTAGTTCGGACAACTGTATGAGTTGCTTTTCTAAAACTAAAACCTCGGTATTCAGGTTTAATTGCAGTGTTGGCACTTTGAAATAATTAAGTTGGTTTTGTGTTGCAGTTTGGGCACTCGGGCTCAAAAAGGTTCGCCATCACTGGCATAGATGCTGCTGCGCTGGATGGACCAATTTGGGTCTAACTTGATATGAGGCAACTCCCTAAATTCCTTGTTGAGGCAGCCATAAGCACACACCCTGCTAAGTTCCTGTATTTCAGACTTCTACTATAAGTATGAGCTCTTCCCATGGTTGCCGTTGCATCATATGCCATACTAATGGGGGCGGGAGGGCGGAGAGAGAATCTAACAGAGATAGAAGATGGCCCAAGGGTCCACTTATCGATACAGGATAATTGGGGTTGTAATTCTGGAGCAAAACATTATAGTGATTGCGTTGTCATAGATCAGTGATGGCGAACCTATGGCACGCGTGCCACAGCTGGCACGCAGGGACCTCTCTGTGGGCACTCGAGCCATTGGTCGCCAGATCGCGAAAAGACCGTCCCCTTCTGCATTCAGCGTCGGGTTTCCATAGTCACTCCTCTCCACTCATTCCTCGCTGGCCTCCACAGGCAGGCACACTCCAACATCTCCACCCCCAGAAGCGGATTGCGCAGGCACCCAGCCCTCCTTCTAACTGAACAGACAGCTCAGAAGCACAGCGCGCGCACGCCCGAATCTTTGCACGCCCGGTGAAGAGCCACGCCCTGAGACAGAGCGGGGGGGTGATTAGCTAGTGCCCCCCCCCTCCTTCCTGCCAAATTTAAGGCACTTTGAAATAAATAAGTTGGTTTTGTGTTGCGGTTTGGGCACTCAGGCTCAAAAAGGTTTGCCATCACTGTCATAGATGCAACAAGAACAACAAAATGTACACGCTGTAGTGTGCTGTACCAGTGAATAAGAATGTTTTGATCCACAAACATAGCCTAAAAAGGGAGCCTGAAGAACATTGACAACTGTTCTTCTCAGATGAGTAGTGGCTGCGCTCCAGTATTTTGCATTCAGGCACCAATCTGTCAGTGATTACATTATGCAATTACCTTGCCCCTTGCTTTTTAATCATGCTCCCTGGCTAGAATGCAGCATGGTGTGTTTGACAGAGCAATCCAATAGCCCTGCTTCTCCAGCAGCTAGCTTACAGCAGCATAACTTCAGCACAGTTTAGTCAGGTTCCTGTGACTGCCCAGCAATAAAAAAAAAGAATGATAGGTTTTCTCAAGTATTGGATTACTCTGCAAACAAGATAGGCCCATGGGCCCATTGGAGCCTTGCTTGTTGCTTTTTGGAAAACCTTGGGTTATTTTTAACAGAGGTTGTGGAAGGAATCTTACTTGAACATGTTTGTTCTGCTTGTTTCTTCTTTCCCTTTCATTAATTAATTCCTTGTTGTTTGATGGTTTGGGGATGCCGTGTTTTAAATTGCTGAACTGTGGATTTTCTCTTTTGTACATTCAATTTTTAACTTGAGATAAGAAATTAGTAATGAAGAACAAACTTATTTTTAAATGTTGCTACTCCCGCCCGCCCCACCACAACTTTGTATGCATTTCCCCATGAGAAGCAAGACTAATTTCCAAGGGCCAATAATTGAATGAACAGTGGAAGTGGGAAGTCCAGCATTTGAACTCTCCAAAGCTGTTCTAGGAACATTTGCCTAATGGATGATGATATGTAAGCATGATAATTGATGTTCAAGGTCACTATTTTGTGCTCTCATCCTTCACAGCTCACTTTAAATATATTTTCTATGAAGTTTCTGAGGGCAAATTGCAAGGCAGATCCATCTGTGTAATATCATTTGAACCAATTTGAGCCAAGTGTCCGTATGGGGATATTTTAAAACATGACTGGAGACTCCAGGGCTCTCAGAAAATTTTATCTCACAGGAATATCAGATAATCACATAGAAGATATGCAGCAGTCAGTACACTGTTTTAAAAACGGGGCTTCTATTCCTACCCAACAGGCCTTTTGAGTGAGCTTGTTAGTGCCTTAAGACACACTGTAATATCACCATAGGAGGAAAATTACTTTTCTTCTTTATATATCTTAGGGACCTGTCCTCTCTGAAAGACAATAATGGGTTTTTAATGCATGATAAACGTGCCTATAAATATGAAATTAGATGTAGCACTATTTTAAAAAGTATTGTTTTTATGGTTTGTCGTCATGGTAGATCTTTTTCTGTCCTAAGCAATTCTAGCAGTTAAACCACAGAAATGAGATAGCAACCTGGGAATGGAAGGAGGAAACTGTGTATAAGAGTATAAGACAGACATGAAATCTATGACATGTTTCTAATCCCTGAGACCATGGCTTGGAGGATAGTCTGAACCATTGAACCATCCCCACCCTACCCCCCAAACTATATGGGGCCAACTGTGTTGGGTTATCATCATGTGCTCCAGCATCTTGCAAAAAATGAGATGTTTGATACTGGTCAATAGTGTCAACATAGTGGAATCTAAAGAGGTTTTTCAATAACGCTTCTACCACAGCTTCCTTGGTACCATGCCCTCTCTCAAGGAAACATTGATTACCTTTTCCACCTATTCGGCCAGCTCACTTCTTAATCAGTTAGGAAAGGCACAGTTGAGCACAGTCAGCCTCACATTGCTAATACTATTCTCATCCTGAGGCTATACAAACAGAAAAATGTCTATAGCAGAAGGCGAGGTAATTGCAGGAAGTACATACATGGCTCTGAAATCAAAGTGGAGGCCAAGTTGAATGGATGCCAGTGAGTTTATCTACAAAGTGACTTGCAAACAAAGGGCCATCAAGGGATCCTCCATTCCATCCCAAAGGCCAACATGTAGAAGTCCCCATATCACTTGGAACAGCTCTGCTGGCTGAGTCTGTGCAGATGCAAGATTGGCAGAAAGATAGGCCCTAAAATGGGCTCTAGCCAGTGTTTGGTTGGACTTGTCACAAGTTTTCTGTCACTGTTATACTAAAGTCTGTGCCATTCCATCACTCCCAGCTACACAAAAATCCAGGAAGACAATCCAGTTCTTGAAAGAGCTCTCAGGAATGATCATATCAATTGCCTGAGCCATTTCCCCATTTCAGAGTCACCCAGGAATTTCACAGAACCATTAGCCATGACAATAGGAAAATCTCCTAGAGCCATCAGGAATCCAGCTAAATTATTCTACACACTCTTTATAAACCCTTATGATTGACTTCTAGATTGTTGCAGCAGGATACAATGCAGAATTTCAGTGAAGCCTTCCAAGCCTTAGAGCAGATATAAAGCTATCATGTCTTATTTTGGCCAGGTAAACGAACTACCTGCTCAAGTCTTGGGCTATACTTCCATTTTAATTTATTGCAGATCTCTCTCTCTCTCTCTTTACTAAGGTTGTTTGTTCCCTTTGATTAATGGCTTCATTTTGAATCTACTTACTTTAGACAGTTTCCAAAATTATGGATGTTGCTATAGGAACAGGAGTATCAATTAAATAACCAAGTTGAGGAAACTGTAAAAAAAAATAAAAATCAACCAGAATGGCATCATTGAACAGATGTCTATGCTTCAGTCTCACTCTGAGGAGAGTGGGCTTCAGACCAATGAGCCCATAGAGAGTTTGACAGCTCTGTGAGTACTAAAAAGAAGCAGTGAGCCTGCTCAGGTACCCTCCGCTGCCTGAAGGGAAAAGAGACAGGGCCAGCCAGCATATGAATAGCACTTCTAAATATAAAATCAGCTTGGGAAAGGAAGTGCAGATGGATAAAATCAATAAGAACGTCATTGCAATGCAAACTCATTGATGCAAATCTTTTAAGGAATCAAAATTAAGTGGTATCAGTCCTTCTTGAAATACTGTATTGACTGATATTTTTTAAATTGGATAGAGCTCTCTGAAGGACTGGGATTACATGTAAACAGCCATCTTTTTCTTGCAGTAGTTTCCTATGTACAAAAAAACACCAGTTTGAATGTATCAGTTTATGATGTGCTTTGTGTTTAAGCATTTGCATTGAGGATGGTGTACAATTAGCTTTATATTTGGAGAATTTCTGAAAAATGCCTTTTTAAGCAATAGAGTGCACTCATACCACTTGTTTTGTATTCTGCTCCTCACTCACGTTTTATCATCTGCACATTGGATTGCAGACTGTCTCATCTTCCTCCAGCTTCTAGTCAGGAGCCTAGAGAAAAAAACTCCACATAATTACGCACAATAAAACCAGGATATTATTTATTGAACTAGAATTTTTTAAATTGAAAGCTTCATCCAGATACATAAATTAAATGTCACCTGAAATGGAGTTTTGTTCTCCGGTATTTAAGAGTGCTGTGGTAAATTTCTACCTTTTACTGTTCATAGTCAGACTATTCTTAAATCTTGTTTTTCAGAATCTTGGCTATGGTAAGTTGTTTGCTTGTGGGGAAACTGGTAAACAAATAAGAAGCCCTGGTCTTTGGCTCTCTGGACAGGATAGTTTTCCACAGGCAGGGTATGAGGATATGATACAGGCTGCAATCTGGGAGTAAGCCCCACTGAACACAGATTTACTTCTTAGTAAACATGTTTAGGATTGCACTATCAGTACCCAATATTACAAGGATGACATGAAGTCATGAAACAATCATGCTAAAGGTAAATCACGGAGAAGAAAACATTTCTACAGTATTCTGTGTTCTCTGGCCTTGACCCTCTGGCTCAGAGGAGACTTCAGGAGGACTCAAGAGGGTGAGGAGGCTTCAACCAGTAACCCATCATCTGCTACTCCAGGACATTCTGCCCACTCCAGCATCATCAGACTCAGAGGGCACCCTCTGATGCAGTCTTCATTGCTTCGATGCTGTAGGAGCCAGCGGCTGCAGAATCAAACAACGGGGCCTGTGAAGGACTGCCGCTGGTCCTGTGCGTGAGTTCGGGAGTGAATGGGTTAACCAGAACTGAGAAAATTCCCTTTACGCGGTTCTCGGTCAATTAGAAAGCAACCGCTACCACTGACGCTGAGTGAGAGAGTGAAATTGACAAGATACGGAATT
Source organism: Shinisaurus crocodilurus (assembly GCA_021292165.1). NCBI lineage: Eukaryota > Metazoa > Chordata > Lepidosauria > Squamata > Shinisauridae > Shinisaurus > Shinisaurus crocodilurus. The sequence goes on along the minus strand of CM037881.1, from coordinate 131,893,546 downwards.
TGCTTATAGTAAATTTAATGGAGCGTATCAAAACAAACAGATAAGAACTCCACCATAAACACAGGGGAGTCTATAAAACTTAATGGAGCGTGCAAGCTCCAATACACATATGAGCAGAGCTTAGCAGGCAGGCAAGATACAATACTAACCTCAAACAACCTAAGTTCCTCGAAAGCGGTTCACTGCAAGTCATTCAGCCAAGCAGCCTTTACTGGGCGGCTTTGCCTGGGGTTGAGTCCCATTGTCCTGGCCGAAGTCATGGACGGTCCGTGCAGCCCTGCACCCACCACTCAACAACCTCCCGGGACTTGGTGCCCCTTTTTTACCTCCTCCTCGGCTCCCCCTCCCTTCCTGTTGACAGGTAAAACCGGCTCCTCCTGCCCAGATCCTGGTGCCCCTGGGTGCTTGGGAGTACTTGGCAGCTCTTTGAGACTGCCGGGGCATCCTGGCGCCCCCCCCCCAATGCTTGAGGGTGATTTGCAGCTCTTTGTGAGGCTGCCAGGGAAAGCTACTGGGGGGGTATGTAGATGTGTCCCATTGAGGTGAATGCAGATGTAGGCTGATGCAAATGACTGCTCGGGACTGAGCTGCCTCTGCCCTAGGCGGAGGTCACGCAGGTTGCGGTGTGGGTGGGTGTGCTTGGTCTGGCTTTCTCTCCACAGGGCCGGTTTGGGCAACGCGACAGCCCACATTGCAGCACAAGCCACGCAGTGTGGGTGAATCACCTGGGGCTCCACAATGTGCTTGACAGATGATTGGGCACATCTTGGGTTGCTGGACTGCTCCCCCCCCCTTTCGGCCCTCCTGCAGGTATCCCAGGAGATACCTCAGGAGGAACAAGTCTTTTGCCCCTCCCTGCTGTGGGTCCCTTGGGTTGACCCATGATGGGTTGTGTCATCCAGGTTCAGACGACACATGATAACCTGTCGTGGGTCAAACAACCCCTACAGCAAGCCATGGCTTGTCAGGGGGGGCTTATAAGCCAAACATAAGCCACCCTGAAAAAAACATGGCAGGTTTGGAATACACGCTAACCCATTGTGGCTTATAAGCCACCATGGTTTAACGTGTCGTGTGAACTGGGTCACTGACTCTCCTCAGAGGGGGTGGAATTAACAGCAAGAAAAATGGTAGAAGCTTACAATCATAAATAAAACTAGATTAAAACAATAATTATTAATTATTATTTGGATCCGTGCCAGTCGGGCTTCAGGTCTGGACATGGGACGGAGACGGCCTTGGTCGCCTTGGTGGATGATATGAGGAGGGCTTTGGATAGGGGCGAATGCTCCTTTCTAGTCCTCCTCGATCTCTCGGCGGCTTTTGATACCGTTGACCACGGTATCCTCCTGGACAGTCTGGAGGGGTTGGGCTTAGGAGGCACTGTATTGCAGTGGTTCCGGTCCTTCCTCTCTGGAAGGTATCAGAGGGTAGTTCTCGGGGAGGAGGCTTCGGACCCTCGGCTGCTCACTTGTGGAGTGCCGCAGGGTTCCATCCTCTCCCCGATGTTATTCAACATCTACCTCAAGCCGCTGGGAGCTATCATCAGGAGGTTTGGGGTGCAGTGTCATCAGTATGCGGATGACACGCAGCTCTACCTCTGTTTTAAGTCCTCACCGAGGTTGGCCGTTGAAACCCTGTCCAAGTGCCTGGAGTCAGTGGCTGGCTGGATGGGAAGGAATATGCTGAAGCTGAACCCCGACAAGACCGAGGTACTTCTGGTGGGGGACAAGGGAAGGTTAGGGGATGTTGACCTGGTGCTGAATGGGGTACATCTACCCCTGAAGGACCAGGTCCGCAGCTTGGGGGTCATTCTAGACTCCCAGCTGTCCATGGAGGCTCAGGTGGCAGCTGTGAGCCGGGCGGCGCTGTATCAACTCCATCTGATACGGCAGCTGCGCCCCTACCTTCCTAATCACCTGCTCCCATCAGTGGTTCATGCCTTGGTCTCCTCTCGCCTAGACTACTGTAATGCGCTCTACGTGGGGTTACCCTTGAAGACGGTCCGGAAGCTTCAGCTGGTACAGAACGCGGCGGCTCGCCTGATTAAGGGCAGCCGCCGGCGTGATCACATCACGCCAGTGCTTAAAGAGTTGCACTGGCTACCAGTTGCTTGCCGAGCCGAATTCAAGGTGTTGGTTTTGACCTTTAAAACCCTACACGGCTCCGGCCCAGCTTATCTCAAGGAGCGCCTCCAGCAACATCAAGTAGGCCGCTCAACAAGGTCTGCCACGGACGGCCTTCTCCTTATCCCATCAGCCAGAGCAGCCAGGCTGGTGGGGACTAGGAAGAGGGCCTTCTCTGTGGCGGCCCCCACATTATGGAACTCCCTCCCTAGTGACCTTCGCCATGCCCCCTCCGTGATGAGCTTCCGCCGTGCATTAAAAACATGGCTGTTCAGGCGGGAATATGGGGTGGGTTAGGTTTTTAATGAGAATTTTTTAATATTGTTTTAATTATTATATTTTATTGTGTTTTATTGTATTTTAATTGTACATCGCCCAGGGTGGCCGGGTGACCGGCCAGATGGGCGATTGATAAATGTAATAAATAAATAAATAATAAAACAATACATTAAAACACAATAAAGACACAGCAAAACTATAATAAAAAAACAGTGTTATACAGAGAACACATTAAAATCCATTATAAGGTCTGGTGCTGATCATCGTCAGGATGTGTGCTTTCCCTATTTCAACTCTCATTCTCATAAACCCTTAATTGGCATCGGTCTGTAGCAAGACTGCAGTGTCTGCCACGTTTTCATGATGTGTCCATTTATTTGCCCTCTTTGTAATAGCTGAATGGCTCATATTTTTTATTTTATTTTTAAAGTTCCTCAAAAGAAATGGTCAAGTCCTGTTAATTTAGATGAGTACAGGAGGAAAGTTAATTAGGAGTGCACAACACAAATCTAAATGAAGCTTCTTCTTTCTTGCTCTCACCAAGGGAGAGGCACAATATAGCAAATGTTTAGACTGTAAAATTGGGGGTGGGGTGGTACCTAAACTAGAGGCAGGCTACAGGAGGTGATATAATGGAGCCATCACTGCCTATGGAACTCACACTGTGTCAGTGGTGCCTCCTCCGCCCATTTTTGGCAATCCCCCCCCCGTCCACTGCCGCAGCCCCATAAGACACACAGCCCACAGTGTTTGGTAGGTCCCCCTGACCCTCTGTAAAGGCTTTTGAGGGGTACGCGGGTTGCAGGGGCAAGGGGGGGGGAAGGGAAAAATCCATCACACAAGCTTGCCTTCCACTCATGCAATATGGGATTTCTCTGTAATTTCTTCTGCCCCCACCATTGTCCCTGGTAAAAGTTTTTTTGAAGGTGGCCAAAATCCTGCAAAATCCGTCTGACCAGCGGAATGATGGCAGGGTAATGAATGTATATACGCCATGAGCAATGATGGCTCTGACACACCACTTTCAACTCTCTGAAATATCATCCGCTTCCAGCCAAGTGGTGCTGTGAGAATATTAAACCTTCAGTACATTCTCAAAAAAATAAATTGATCTATAATCTACATTACAGACATCATCTCATCTAAAAAAAAAAACACCTTCTGGTTTTTTTTTGTTTTTTGTTTGCAATGTCCTCTTTTATCATAAGACCTCATTGTCTGGGGCTTTCAACTAGAGAGGAAAGAGGACCTTCTCCTTAGTAACTGACATTTTATATAACTATGGCAGAGAACCTATGCATACTTAGTTTGCGATCCTATGTAAAGTTTCCTGGGAATAAGTTCCATTGAACTCAATGGGGCCTACTTCTTAGTAAACATGTATAGGATTGCACTGTTACTTGGGAATAAGTTCTGTTCAAATCAGTGGGACTTAATTCCAAGTAAACATGAAGAGGATTAGTGCTGGGGCTCTAACAATTAGTGTGTTAAGCCATACAATAAAAAGGATAATGGTTGCATGATCTGCTTCTCAGACTGCTTCTCAGAAGGAACAGTTGTCCATGCAAACATAAACATGAGCCTTGGGTATGCATTCATGATGCCAAGCTGTCAAATGGAAATGGCAAAATGCACAGTAACTGGCAGCTGTTTAAAAGCAGCACTGGTCCAGTATGTCTGGTCATGGGCAAAAGAGTCATTGAATTCTGGTCTGGGGTCCAGATAAAGTAGAATTGGAATGGGAGCACAGGACTAGAAATAGACACCAGGCAAGACCAAAATCAAAAATAGAGCCAGGCAGGTTGGTATGGCTGGGATCAGGAATGCAAATCATGCAAGGAAGAGCAAACAGAACATGCCAAGAAGGATGCGAATTGGGGGCCAGTTTAGGAAAAGTCCAGTGAATTAGGATGCAAGGAGAAAACCACGCTGCAAAGCAGTGCCAGCAGCTGTGGTGATCAACTAGGGGCTGCCAGCAGCACTTTCCTGGGCTGCCCTTTTGAAAGAGTAGCTGTAGCCAAACAGGGAGGGGCACAGGAAGGGATTATCTGGATCAAGAATTCTTCTCCAATACACAGCAGGGTAGAGTTGAGGAGTTTTTGACTTCCTACAGGTATTCCGTTGAAGAAGCAAAGAGGAGTAAGTTATGAATGCTATAGCATATTTACTCAGCACTCTGCATTCTCCCCTCGCCCCACTTGCCAAATAAGGCCAGCTATTACGGGCACAAATTATTGTCGGGCATTTCAATTTTCTGGTTTTGTGAGCTCTTATACATTATTCATTCAGCTCATTTGATCAGCTGAGATGGGAAAGGAAATCCAAGGAGACTAAAAAGTTTCCTAATGAACTTGGTTACTCTGCTGTGGGTTCCAGTGTATTGATTTTGAAAACAGAGCTGCTTCTAATGTTCAAGAATAGCAAACATCTTCTCAAATGGCAGTTGCCCAGCTGATACTTTTGGATAATGCATTGATGAACAGTGACCAAGTCTCCTTCATCTGCGGACTTAATGTGTCACTCATTTATTTAGTGCACTCTGGTGTCCTGATTCAACACATACACATGTTTAGAATCATTTTAATATATCCTTCACCAAAGTTCTCTAATGATCAGTTAACATTTAAATCCAGCATGACCACCACCAACAACATGAAAAGCATTTTGAAACAAGGTGTAAAACATTATCCTGGTCCATTTTGAGGCCTGGTGTGGCCACACAACATATTTGGGGAAACACCACTGGTGACACCTTAGCGGGCTTCTGTCTCTCAAGCTCCAAGTCGAAGAGTTTCCTGTACAAACAACCGGTCCCCCTGCCTCTCATTACCTTTTTCACTCTTTCTCTCTGCTCTAGAGGAGGGCCGGCAACAATTCAGATTGTTGCCTGTTCTGTTCTAGCACTGCTTCTGATTGGCTACAGCAAATCTCACAAGATTTGAACACACCAGATAGATACAGGGAAATACATCTGCATAGCCACCCTTAAACATAACCTACAAGTATTTCTAAACTAATTAAACTGGCTTGAATCTAACATGTGACATAGGGGCCTACTGTGTTTCCCCGAAAATAAGACCTACCCCGAAAATAAGACCTAGTGTCTTATGACAATGTTCCAGAAGATGATGACATGACTGTATTTGAATAAATGTACGGTATATTTTTGTACATGAATAAATGTAGACTGTTGTACATGAATAACTGTGGATTGTTGTACATTAAAAAAATAAGACCTACCCTGAAAATAAGACCTAGTGTGTTTTTTTGAGCCAAAAATAATAATAAGACAGTGTCTTATTTTTGGGGAAACACAGTATTCATCTTATAAAGTGGTAAAACAGAGACCGAAGATGTTTTGCATTTCATTCTAAACTGACACCTTAATGCTATTGAGAACAGAAGTTTCTGCAAAGGAACAGAGCATACATACTAAACTACAAGCTTCTGTATAATGTTCTGCCAAAGCAGAAACTAAGGAGTAGCCTGTTCTCATTATCAATCACACATTTTGCTGAGATTCGAAAACGTGACACCTGCCTCCTAGGAGTGAAGCCTTTGCAGAGACAGCTCTTGAAACGGAATGCATAACCCTGTGGTCTCTACAGATCTCAGCTGCATTTATTTCCACAGATTTCATATTCCATTACGGACCATACCATATGTTACAATTTTTTCAGTTGTCATTTTTCATTACAATCTTCGAGATCAGAGGAATGCCCCAAAGATACTATATGAACAACGTTTTTCCAAATATAAGTTCTAACTTCTTTTGCCCAGGGATATTTGTCAGATATACATTACTAGCTATGGGTGTGTCAATATGATGGATGTGATGGTGTGCTGTTCGCAGAGAGGGAGAAACCATTTACTCTCCCATTTCTGTCAATCTATCCCATGTCCCTCTCACTCTCCCTTTGTTCCAGCCACCCCCTACCTCCTTGTTCCCCCCCTTATGCAGACTTGGGGCACTCCAAGCTCACTGCAAACAGGCAGAGGAAGCCACAAGGACATCACTGCACGGAGGCACCTTACGTTCCGCCTTGCCCTGTCTACGCTGAGCTCAGAGTTCTCCAAGCCCTGGATACACAGGGAAAGAAAAGGAGTGAACATATATGTAAGTGGACAATTGCCAGTTATATTGCGGTTGAATATAGATGTAAAGTGACGTGCATTGGGGCAAAAAAATCCTGATTTGGCGTAGTGGTGAGGGTGTTGGACTGGGACTCGGGAGATCCGGGTTCTAGTCCCCGCTCGGCCATGAAACTCGCTGGGTGACTTTGGGCCAGTCACTGACTCTCAGCCTAGCCTACCTCGCAGGGTTGTTGTGAGGATAAAATGGAGAGGAGGAGGAGGATTATGTAAGCCGCCTTGGGTTCCTTGCAGGAAAAAAGGCGGGGAATAAATATAATAAATAAATAAAATAAATATACACTGAGCTGATGATGGCTGATCAGGAAAGAGGGTTATGGTGGATAGCTCAGCCAAAATGTTCACCCGGTATGTGGCAACTGTGAAAAAGGCAAGTTCCATGCTGATGATTATTAGGAAAATGATCCAAAACAAAACAGCCATATCCTAATGCCCTTAATAGATACATACGTTGTGACCATATTTGAAATGCTGTGTACAGTTCCGGTCATCACACTTCAAAAAGAATTTTGTAGCGCTAGAAAAGGCTCAGAAAAGGGCAACCCAAAGGATCAGAGGGTTGAAGCAACTCTCCTGAGAGGAAAGGTTACAATAGTTGGGGCTATTTAGTTTAGAAAAGAGGCATGTCATTCATGGGGGATACTTGCCTCTTTTCTAAACTAAATAGACATATAGAGGCTTACAGGATTATGCATGGTTTTGGGGGGAAATGGATAGAAAGAAGTTTTCGTCCTGTTCTCGTAACACTATAACCCAGGGTCATCCAGCGAAGCTGAATGGTGGTAAATTCAGGTCAGAGAAAAGGAGTCCTTGACACGGCACATGGTTATACTATAGAATCCACTTCCACAGGATGTGCTGACACCAACTTGGACAGCTTTGAAGGGGGGTTAGTCAGGTTCATGGAGGATAAGGCTATCAGTGGCTACTAGTCATAATGGATCTAGTATGGCTTGCATATTTTTATTTATTTATTTATTTATTATATTTATACCCCACCTTTTTTCCTGCAAGGAACTCAAGGCGGCTTACATAGCTGTCCTCTCCATTTTATCCTCACAACAACCCTGTGAGGTAGGTTAGGCTGAGAGGCAGTGACTGGCCCAAAGTCACCCAGTAAGTTTCATGGCTGAGCGGGGACTAGAACCCAGATCTCCTGAGTCCCAATCCAACACTCTAACCACTACTCCACACTGGCTGGGGAACACAGTGGGACAGGGCTGTTGAGCTTGTGTCCTGCTTCTGGACTTCCCATAGGCATCCGGTTGGCCACCGTGGGAACCACAATGCTGGCCTAGATAGGTCGTGCCTGCTTCTACTTACATGAGTATCCTTGGTTGCTCTACTTGACCTGGCTTTGCTTGCTACATGACAACATGAGGCGGCTGACAATGGAACTGTTCAGGAGTAAATACAAATCCTCTATATGCTTCTGCCTTCAACTGAGGGCCAAAACACATGTTATTTTAAAGATGTAGCAAGCAGCTACATCTTTTTTCTTTTATACCCCAGAGTAAGAACTGGAGTCCCAGTATGGATTGGGACCCTAGTGTGGAGTGTAGGGGGTGGGCTTTATATTGCCAGTTGCTTTAATGGATCACCATTAGGCAATATATATCGCAGGCATGGGTCCCCAATCCAGACCAGGACTGCAGTGGGAGAGGAAGGATTAAAGCCTCCCAATCCTCCATATTAGGTTCCCAATCTGGATTGGGACCCTTGCATTTAGGGCTTCTCTAGGTGTATATCCTGTTGCTTACTGAGGCTTCTTCCATTTTCATTATGGGAGGAAAACTGCATCCTTTACGCAGGGTTTTTTCCCCCTGAGGTTTGTATTTCTCTGCCTTTCTATATATTCTATTAACCAACCACAAGGCTGCACTGTGGTATAGCTGCAGTATAGCAGAATTGTGACAATACACGAGGCTTTTGTTCAGGTTTGAAATGTAATACTGCACTTTCCTTGCTCTAAAACCCCCCATGAAAATGTCTGGAAAACATGGGAGAGGCCTTGGAGGATGACAACATTGTTACAAGGCCCCGAAAACTTCCGTGAGTGAGGGATCATGAGCGCACAATAAATGCCTCATGTAGAGAAGTGCCTACTCTTGAATAAAAATGATGCAGGAATTTGCTGCACCTTTAAATAAGGTGTGATTTGGGTCTAATTCTCCTAAATGAATTGTAACTGTATTTACCACTCACATTTTGTGTTTATAAAATGTGAATGGTATATAAAAGCCTCTATAGCTTTTTAGCAGATAAGGTGATATATAAATGCTAATAATAATAAAGGCAAAGTTGTTAGAGAAAATTAGAAATTGCTACCAGGGCACAGATATGCTATTTTAAGGCATGGGTGGCATATTAGTACCCCGGCTAGCATTTTCTAATTTCCTCTAACTTGTCTAATTTGCCTTTATAAACACAAAATGTGAAACATTTTTCCAAGTGTTTGCTGAGAAAACTATAAATAATGAGTCAGTTCTGAACCAAGTTAATGAGAATTCACCCATCTCTAATTATAGTCCCACTCAGGCTGAGATCTAGAAATAAATTTCCCATTACCACCAAGTTACACAAACTGTAACCAACAACTCATATAAGGTAACTTGTTTTTCACACTAATTCTGTTAATGAATTGACAATAAAACCAGTTTTCCATCCATTTAGAGCTCCTGGGAAAGACCATAATCCAGGAAATGCAGCATTTCTTTATTTTGTGTTGCTCTCTTTCAAAAAGGATCCAATCCGTTTTTCCAGGAAGTAATAAAAGATCTGGCAGATCCACATGGGCGTTAGAAAGAAAGTAAAAACCAGCTACATGTCCTCAGCTTAACCTGATTAAATTTTATTGAGAGAGTTGTTACTTTTTTCAAAGTAGAAATACTGAAAAGACAAAGCTTCTGCTGCCACCCACACAAACCTCTCAGGTGAAAAACCCCCCCACACAGTTTCTTATGACAAATTCTCAGAACCATACTAAACCCAGATCTGCTGGAGTTACATAGGCCGGATCCACACCTAAGGTTTATTGCAGTACTGTATCACTGCTGTGACTTGCAGGGCACACGACGCACAAATTTTTCAGTGCCGGTCGCGGTAGTCCTGTGTAATCGTTCTTTGTTTCTTCCGGAATTTCCTGGACTAGGTTTATCACGTTTTTTTCAGTTATTGCTGTTCACTGTCGCAGTACGCAGCTAGTGTGTGCTAAATTGGCACTGTCGTTGCCCGTCTGAGGTGGCTTACACTGGCTCAGCTTGTCTGAGCGTGGAAAGCTAAGCAGGGTCAAGCCTGGTTGTTACTTGGATGGGAGACCCCTCTGTGAGAGCTGGACTGACCCGGGTTCAAAAGCTTCCCTAGCCAGTGACCCTCAGTCCCAGTCACGCAGGCGGAAGGAGGAGATAACAGCAGTTAATAAAGATTAAAGAGTTTATTTGTAAGACCCAATTACATGGGATTAAGGCAAGCAATGCATCTCTACTCACTACATCATTGCAGATACAAATCCAATACCCCAGTGGTAAGGCTAGATGAAGTGAAGTCCAAGAGACATGTCGAGTCGAGACGAGAGACAGCAAGGAGAGAGAGTGAAGCTATCAGCAAGTGTGTTAGCTTTATACCACCTATAAATAGGATATTACTCACCCCAGTTGTATAACCTATTCATCAACATGTTGATTCCAAACCTGTCCAAGGTTGCTGAGTCATATCACCTCGAGACTATGTCTCGTGACTAGAGACCTTGTGTACTTGAACTCAAGAGACACCCACCAGGTCAGGTGATAATCCCGATGTCAGGTGGTAATCTCGTTCTGCCTATGCAAAACCCAACACCCTCCTGTAGTTCCCTGCATTGAGCAGGGGGTTGGACTCGATAGCCTGGTAGGCTCCTTCCAACTCTATGATCTATGAAATCTATGTGGCCACAAAAGTGTCATCACTGGAGTTAGCCAATAGTTTTTGAGGGGTGAGGGAAATGCGGCGTTATTATGTGTGTCTCCCAAACTGGTGGGGAAGAGAGGTATTCATCATTTGTTGTTGTGTGGTGGTTCAACTTCTTCCCTGGAAGCGTTTTAATTTGTTTGTTTGTTTGCAGATGTTCCTGCGCACCTCCACACCTCTGAGCAGGCTGCTTCGGGCAATTGCGTTTTGGTGCTTTTTAAAAAAAAAACAATTACGCCCCTGCATATGTGCGCACCTCCGCATAGATGGCAGGGCCAGAAACAACCCCCCTTCTTGTTAAATGGCTGTTTCCCCTGCATGTGAAAGGCAGTACCCCCAAGATAACTGCCATGAGTTTGAGAGGGGACAGTTGCGGGAGGCTTCCCCCCTTTTTTAACAGCTGCATTCGCCCCCCTTGCCCAAAGAACAGGGAGCTGTAAATTAGCTAAAAGGCATGTCTGCTCAGAAATAAATCACATTCTATTCAATGGACTTACCTGCACTCACAGGTAAGTGAATCACACTGATTTAACAGGAGCCTTGTGCTCGGGAAACTCAGAACGGGAAGAGCACTGCTTTGGGAAATTGCATTTGGGTGGAGGGGAGGGGCGCGCTGATCCTGCTGGCTTCACCCCGACCCTGTGGGAAGGTGGTGGTGGTGGTGGCGGCAGCAGACTTCTCCTTTTTTGTGAGGGGCCAGAAAAGCTTTTTCCCTTCTCTTTTTAAAGATTGTTCCTGCGCTCATATGCACCTATGCAGAGCCAGTGTGGCGTAGTGGTTAAAGTGTTGGACTGGGACTCAGGAGATCCGGGTTCTAGTCCCCGCTCAGCCATGAAACTCACTGGGTGACTTTGGGCCAGTCACGGACTCTCAGCCTAACCTACCTCACAGGGTTGTTGTGAGGATAAAATGGAGAGGAGGAGCAGGAGGATTATGTAAGCCGCCTTGGGTTCCATGCAGGAAAAAAGGCGGGGTATAAATATAATAAAGAATAAATAAATAAAATGATGAAGCAAAAAGGGGAAAAAAAACCTGTTCAAGGCAGCACCCAGTTCTACAGCTACAGAGCTAGGTGTGGGGTGGCAAACCAGGATGACTGCAGTACATTTAACAAGAGGGTTACCTGTGAGTAGTGACTGCGGAAAGTGAATATAGCAGTACTGTTCTGCTAACTTGATGGTAGGAGTCCATTTCAAAAAGGGGATGCCTGGGTGAAGACATGAAATCCTCCTGCTGCCTGCAGCCCTTTCCTCAAGGCATTTTCAAGGCAGCTGGGCTCACATTCACAGGATACCAGTTAAGGAGAAAGTGATGTCAAAGGAGAAACTGTACGGAGGAAAGCCACAGACAGAGCGGGGGCTTCTGCAGTCTTCATCCACATTCCCCTTTTGCTCTTAAAATCAGAGAACTGGAGAACTAGGACTGAAAACTGGGATGATTAGGCAACAGGTTTGATCATTGTTTCAAGTTAAGATTTCAAACCAAATTTGAACAAACGTTATAAAAGTGCTTTGATTGTCTACATTAAACTTTTAACAATTCTGATGGATAAGATAAAATCAATGTCTTTATTCCTATAGTGTGGGTCTCTCTCTCACTCTCACTCTCACTCTCACTCTCTCTCTCACACACACACACACACACACACAGAGTTCCGTGTGTTGACAGTCAAGCACACAATGGAAGGATGTGCTCTGAGTCATCATCATCAGGCGATCACTCGTGACCGAGTAAGATTGTCTTCCGGGATAAAAGGAGGAAATTCTAAAGAAGATTGTGTAGACTCTAGCGATGGGTCCGTAAGTGACTGTGGAGGCCAATTCTAGATCCACACAGCTTCCCACAGTGAGGACACAGGTTACCAGATAGAAGATGGTCCTGTAAAGGATTCATTTGACGTGCTTTTCGCTTAGCACGTTTCTCCCTTTCACCTTGCACTCGGGCTTCTTCAAAGTCCATGGAACCTTTGTGAAAGGCCAACCTCCATTTAGATCGTTCATGGGCCAGAGCTTCCCAGTTTTCGATGTTTATATTGCATTTTTTTAGATTAGCCTTATGAACATCTTTAAACCTCTTATATTGACCACCGATATTCCGCTTTCCATCCTTGAGTTGGGAGTAAAGTAACTGCTTTGGGAGACGGCAGTCAGGCATTCGAACAACATGACCGGTCCACTGAAGTTGGCGTTGAAGGATCATTTTTTCAATGCTAGTAGTCTTTGCTTCTTCCAGTACACTGACATTTGTTCGCCTATCTTCCCAAGTAATTTGCAGGATTTTCCGGAGGCAACGTTGATGAAACCTTTCAAGGAGGTGGAAGTGACGTTTATAGATAGTCCATGTTTCGCAGGCATACAATAAAGTTGGTAATACAATGGCTTCATAAACCAGTGTTTTGGTCTTCTTACAAATATCCCGATCCTCGAACACTCTATGTTTCATTCGAGAAAATGCGGCACTTGCGGAGCTCAGACGATGCTGGATTTCACTGTCGATGTTAGCTGTAACAGAAAGATAGCTGCCAAGATAGAGGAAATGATCGACATTTTCCAGTATTGTCCCGCCAAGCTGGATAGATGGCATCACCAAAGGATTGGCTTGCACTTGCTGATGAAGCACTTTGGTTTTTTTGATGTTAAGTGAGAGACCAAGTTTTTCGTATGCTTCTGCAAAAGCATTTAGGATAGTTTGGAGATCATCCTCTGAATGTGCGGAGACCACATTATCATCAGCATACTGAAGTTCCACAACGGAGGTTGTAATTACCTTACTTTTTGCTTTCAGCCTGCTGAGATTAAAAAGCTTTCCATCTGTTCGATATATAATTCCCACACCGGTGGGAAGTTTCCCCTTGACAAGATGTAAAACCATGGCGATGAAAATGGCAAATAATGTTGGGGCGATAACACATCCCTGTTTAACACCTGATCCCACTTTAAATGGAGCACCATGAGAGCCGTTGTTGTCCAAAACCGTTGCCGTCATGTTGTCATGGAGAAGTCGCAAGATATTCACAAATTTATTGGGGCATCCAATTTTCATAAGGATAGTCCAGAGAGCTGTACGGTCTACAGTATCAAAGGCCCTTATCTTGAAAACCTCTCAGTGGTAGGATCCAGCCTCTCCCCATAATCAACCGTTGTTCTTTAGCAAAGAGACTAGACAGGTCCCAACAGCCTGCTTTGCTTCCCTCTCCTACACTGATGATGTTGGTATAACTCTGGCAGTGTCAATATCACCAGGGTGTGTGTGTTGAGATGATGAAGAGGATGCTTGCTGAGTTAGGGCCAATGGTGGATTAAAGCCTCTCTCTGATAAGGCGAACTTGAACTTGTACTTCCCAGTTCATAGGCAACCCTCCTAAGATAAACGGGCAGAAGAAGCAGGAAAAGATAATGCTTCTGTTGCCTCTGCCTGTCTTTCTGCCTCTTTGGTTATTATGGGGAGCAAATGGGTGGAGGAATGGGTTAAATTCTGTCATTAGTTTTGCTGTCATGATTGGTGCCTGAATATGCATGGGTGCAAGCAACATTGTGATTGGTGTGTGGCCGTGTAGTTGCTATGGATTCTGTGGAAGTGACTGTCGGTATTTCTACGTTTGCTCTTCTGCTTTTCTTCTACCTATTGATGAGCCTTGCAATAGTGAAAGATCCAGCCATGACTCGTACTGATGTTTCAGAACAATATAAGTATTGAGTAGTATATGTTTCATTTACCTATTTTATTTTTTGTTAATTTTCAGATTTGGGACTAGGATAGATGATGATGATGATGATGATGATGATGATGATGATGATGATGATGATGATGATTTAACTAAGGTTGCCTTGCTGTACATACTTACCTAGGAGTAGGCTGTATTGAACGTAGAGCAATTAATTTCTGAATTAATGTTGATGCAACTTATTTAGTCATTTAGGAAAGTGAGATTAAATACTCATATTTGTACACGGAAGTCATGTGTCCTGGGTTTATCTCATACTTTGCAAGAAGATGGAAACAGCTGCCCCTGCAACTTCAGCTATATTTGAAATTAAATAAATTTAAAATCATGAGCCAAACACAGCAAAAGTGATGAGCAAAATGAGCCGCCAGACGTATTGCAGGCACAGGTAATTGCTCACACAAATCTCTCATTAATGTAGCCTCTCCAACCTTTAGTGAGTTCATAAATTGCTTATCATTAAAGCAAGATCCAAACCACTCTTTCCTATGCCTTGACCTCATATGTTCATGGTATTGGAGCCCCTGTTTAAATTAATGATTTGTTGAAATGATGGGGGAAATATCATGGAAGGCCAGAATGTTTAAGGTTGTTTTTCAATTACACACATGGGGAAAGACTTCAAAATTAATCTCAGGAAAGCAATATGCTGCATAGATTACAGTTCTTAATCAAACCACTTAAGTTGGAGTGCTTGGATGGAAGATGGTGAGCAGGGCAGCTCAGGGCAGTCTGTGTAAACATCCTTTTCAGAGTAACTGAAATAGCAGCAGGTAGACTGATAAGGTTTGCCAGGAAAATAGCCAGCAGATCCAGGGAAACTACCCAATGAACATGGGATATACGTTGTTTTATAGGAGGAAGGGGACACGACTGGTTGGCTCAAACTCATTTCAAACTTTGATTTGTTTGCTATTCAATGGGTTAACTGGATGCATTTTAGAAATGGCAAGGGGAATCCATGTTGGATCTACCTCCATTAGACAGCCATTTTAGTGTGAACTCAGTGAGATTCTGAGTTTTTCTACATGAGGCATTTGTCGTGTGCTCATCATTCCCCACTCATGTTGTTTATGGGTTCCTTAGGTGATGTTGTGACCCTCCAGTTTTGCTTCTGTTTCTAAATAGCACTTTCTGCAGGGTTTTTTTTAGAGCAGGGCAGATGTATTATTTAAAGAAAGTGAAAGAAAACGCTATTTCCACTTGTGTATTTGCGCTATTCTGCTATACCACAGTGCCACCTAGAGGTTATTTAGCAGAAAAGCAGGAAAGGAAGCACTCTTCATGTAGTGCTCGGATCTCAATTTTGTGACAAAACCGAAAGTAGATACAATGGATTAACAGCTCTGTGTTAGTCTCTTCATGTCAGCTCTAGGGCCTGTAATATGATATTTTGAGCTCCACATAGCAGTTTGAGATGGGTCCACAAATGGTTCTGCAATTTGATGCTCACCTTTACCTATTGAAAATGTGTAAGTTTACAGGACATTTAAGGACTGAGATCTAAGGAACTTCTTTGGGCTTATTCAGTGTTCTTGGGCTTATTCAGTGTTCTAAAGTTCATGCTCAGCGAATTTTAAATGTTTTTCCTTGAATAGCAGACACCACCACCCCATCCCATATGGAAGAGAAGAGAAGCCCAGGCCAGGGAGCAAATGCCACCAGCTCCTGACCATCACCGGCCTGAGAGGACTGTTGGGGCAGCCCCTCCCCCACCTTCCCTGGGGCTACAGAGGGAAGGCAGAAGAAAAGCCCAGGCCAGGGAGATTGTACCAGCAGCTCCAGAAGAAACCTTCAGTTGGCCTGAGAGAACTGGTGTATGTTTGGTTTGGGGGGGGGGGTAATGTTGGTTTGTTTGAGTATTTAAACATTGTAAACTGCTTTGGGTGCCTTAGCAGAAAGGCGGTATAGAAATGTAATAAATAAATAAATAAATAAACATCACAAAACTTATGAAGCGTCATGAAACTCTTTCAGTTTCAAAAGAGATTTGCTATGCTGCTTTTCAAGAAATGCAAATCCAGACTTCTACAGGGCACATGGACCATTCTCACTTTGAAAAAGAGCGAGAAAGGGAACGGAGGACATGATGGAGGTGCATGAAATTATTCATAGTGTTGAGAGAGTGGATAGAGATTTTTCTCCCTGTTTCATAACACTAGAACCCAGGGGTCATCCGATGAAGCTGACTAATGGGAGAGTCGGGACAAACAAAAGGAAGCACATCTTCATGCAGCACATAGTAAAACTGTAGAATTTTGCTACCACAAAATGTACTTGGATGGCTTTAAGGGATTAGACAGACTCAAGAAGGCTAAGGGCTCAATCCTATGCATGTTTAGACGGGGGGGGGGGAAGTCCTACAATTCCCAGAATGCCTCAGTCCATGCTGGCTGGGGCATGCTGGGAGTTGTAGATTTTTTTCAGTCTAAACATGCATGCATAGGATTGAGTCCTAAGGCTATGAATGGCTACATGATGGCTATATACCCGTATTTTTCCGTCTATAAGACGCCCCCATGTATAAGACGCCCCCCACTGGGCAGTTTCGCAACCGTGCGGTTCTCTCCCCGGCTTACTTCCGTGTATAAGACGACCCTCAATTTTTAGTCTAACAATTTAAGGGAAAAGTATAGTCTTATACATGGAAAAATACTGTATTACTTCCAGTATCAGATGCTATTGCATGCCTCTGAATACCAGTTCCTTAGGAACGCAAGCAGGAGCTGCCATTGTAGTTACATCCTGCTTGTGGGCTTCCCAGAAGCATCTGGCTGGTCACCGTGGGAACAGGATGCAGGACTAGATGGACCCTTGTCTGATCCAGCAGAGCTTGACTTTCGTTCATGTTCTTATGAACTAGTCACACGGATCTTTGGAGGTAGCACCAGGGAAAATAAATATGGCAGTTTGAAACCAGATTGTATGAAAATGTTCACATCTTAGAATTTCTATCTCTACATTTAGACTAGGAACAAGGTTGAACGTTATTTTAAGAAATCTGTTTGAGGGCCAAGTACGATTTGTAACACAAAAGCAAACAAAATGTAGCGCCCAGGATCACCAACTCAACAATTGCCTGATCTGTCGACCAGTTACTTGCTGCAAAGCTTCTGAAAGCAGAAAATTTATATATTTTGAAAAAACAAACATTAACATGAAAACATAATAAATAATGTTTAATTTAGAATAACGACATTTACAGTGCCATCCTACACATGTCTCCTCGGAAGTAAGACCCACTGAGTTCAATGGGCCTTACTCCCAGGTACATGGGCATAGGATTTCAGCCCTAGAATCACAAAAAGAACACCTGAATAAAATAAGGAGGAAATAGGATCAACAACTATTGATCTATATACGATGGTTCAGGGGGCAGAGAGAACAGACTCAAGTCTGATATCAATGAATAGAAAAAGAAAAAGAAAATGCAAGAGATGTAATAAGGTATGGATTTGTAAAGGCTAGTTATCAGGAATTTCTTTTCTGGTTTAAGGTCTTTGAAACTGTTTTCTACAGCACAGCTTGAATCCATCTTGCAAAAGCTGCACTCTGAAGAGCTGTGCTGTGAATGTACAAGTAAAGCTCGCTGCTGTTTTAGATAAAATGTTAAACCAAAATGAAGGCAGCCTCCCCCAACCTTGTGCCCTCCCAGTATTTTGAACCTTGACTCCCATCAGCCCCAGACAACATGGCCAATAGCCAGGAATGCTGGGAGTTGTAGTTCAAAACATCTGGATGACACCAGTCTGGAGGAGGCTGATCTAATACCTAGTCAAGAGATCCTGGGACTATTTAGACTCTGCTATGCCAGGGTAAAACAGATATTTCATAATTAACTTGTTTCCCCCCACCACACCCCACATCCTGGTAATTGGGACAAGATCTCAACTTCCTCCTTCCTGCCACTCCTTCCCCTCGTATCCCATTCTTTTTCTGCTCTGTTACTAGATCCAGTATGACCGGAGAATTACCAAGTCACTTACCGTGCCCTCTCCTCTGTCTTTTCCTAATCTGATGTCAAATAATTCTCACCCATTCCGGCTGCACTGTAAAGTGGATAGGATGGCTAAATCCTTACTGTTCTATGTAGGTGTCCCAGAAAACACCAGAATCCTCGCCCTTTAACTCAACCATTCTGTGCTTCTTCATCTTCTACTACTGAGTACATGGGAAGATCCCATCATTTAAAATTCCCTATCTACTCTTGGGACGTTGGGGGAATCGGGATGCTGAAATGCACACCCTTGAACCCCTCCCCTTCCCTTTTTATTCCCATACATGTATTCTTTTAACGCCTGGATATGGCTACAGACTGACATATAGGAGCAGAGCAGACAGATCTTACAGTCCTGTTAGATTGGCAGCCACTACCCCCAGCACTTGTGTTGGCATAACAAAGCCACGACCCTATGCACACCCCACCAAACTCAGAAGCACAATGACTGCATGGTAAAGAAAAGCTTATGTAATGGTACCACCAGACGGTGCACAAACAGGTGACCAGGAAGCAGGGATGGGGACTTGGACTCCAGGACTCGACTCGTGAGTCAGACTGAGTCCCCCCTCTGACTCGAGTCAGACTCAAGTCCCAATATTTTTAATGGGACTCGACTCGGGACTCGACACCAAGGACTCTTCAACATCCCTGAGACTGAGAGGCGGGGACAAGGCTGGGGCAGAGAAGGAGGAAGGGCAGCTCTTCTTCCTCCCGCGGAGACCCTCCCGCTCCCTCCATGGGCCGCCGCTTTGGGAGTGACTCGTGACTCGGACTCGTGAGTCACCATTTTGGACCTCGGACTCGAGACTCGACTCGAGACTCGGGTCCAAAGACTCGAGACTTGACTCGTGACTTGAGACCAAGGACTCTTCAACATCCCTGCCAGGAAGAGCCAACAGAGCCCCCCCTCTCCTCACATGCCTCCATAGCCCAATGGTTAGGAGAAGTCCACATAAAACCCATAGGTCATAGGTTTCCCTTGAAAAAGTGTTTCAGCTCTGATGGGGACACACTCACAGCCAATGTTCTTTCAGCTACACACTACACATTCGTATTAGTGTCTGGATGACAAGAACAAACGTTTTGCAAAGGAAGGGGACGGATCTATGTGGATGTGTGTGGCTTTTAAAGCCACCTAAACTGTGGCCATCTCCCCATCTTGTGGCAGACAGCTCCATAGTTTAACTATGTGCTGAGTTAAGAACTACTTCTTTTTCCTCTGTCCTGAATTTCCTACTGTTCAGCTTCATTGGATGACCGTGGGTTCTAATGTTATGAGAACAGGACAAAAACGTATTTCTATCCATTTTCTCCAAACCACGCATAATTCTGTACAACTCTATCATGTCACCCATTACTCATAACCTTTCCTCTCAGGAGAGTTGCTTCAGATCCTCAATCCTTTTGGTTGCCTTTTTCAGCTCTACAATATCCTCCTTGAGGTGTAGTGACTAAAACTGTACACAGTGTTGCAAGTGTGGTCACACCAATGATTTGTATTAAGGTCATTATGATATTTTATTTTTGATCCCTTTCCTAATAATCCTTACCACAGAATTTGCTTTTTTCAAGGTTTCTGCACATTGGATTGATGTTTTCATTGAGCTATCCACCATGATCCCAAGATCTCTTCCTGGTCAGTCATCACCAGCTCAGATCCCATCAGGGTATAGGTGAAAACTGTGCTCCTGACAGTAAAAATGCATTCAATTTGCAACCATCTTGCAGGGGGAAATCCAGAAAACAAATGCATTTCTGATGTTACGGAGCTGTAAATTTGGTTGCTATGTACAATGACCTTATGTAGGTTGCATAAAGACATTGGTCTGAAATACAGAATTTCAAAATGGCGTAGTGGTTAGAGTGTTGAACTGGGACTCGGGAGATCCGGGTTCTAGTCCCCACTCGGCCATGAAACTCACTGGGTGACTTTGGGCCAGTCACCGACTCTCAGCCTAACCTACCTCACAGGGTTGTTGTGAGGATAAAATAGAGAGGAGGATTATGTAAGCCACCTTGGGTTCCTTTCAGGAAAAGAGGCAGGGTATAAATATAATAAATAAATAAAATACATCACAATAATATATTTTCCTGTCTCCCTCACTTCCCAATGATGCACTTTATTATGTTTCTTCCCTTGTGCTGTAAATTTTAATTCTGAGTTAGCTGTGCACAACAATGAATTTGGAGGTAAGGTCATTATGTTCCTACATAATTTATGCATTATGTTTGCTCTTGATTTGATCAATTATCTTTTTTAAAAATCTAAGAGTTGCATTTCTAAACTCGTAATGCATTAGTAATGCAACGCGTTTCACACAGCTCTGCTTGAAGAGCAATGAACAAATAAGATACAAAAAGGGTAGCGTGTACTCCTGTGTAGGCAAGATCAATGGATTAATGGTACAACCAATGTTCTGAGACGAAGCAAAATCTTATCCCAGAGAGAGTGAGTCAGTTTGATTTGTGTTAGAAGAGAGAATAATTAGGAGCTTTGTTTCCTGCTTTTATTCATTAGACTGTTAAGCATTCGTCTTTGTTGGAGTTCCAGATTCACAGAGCATAGTCCTCCCCACCCCACCCGTGTGCGTGTCTGTCTGAAGCAGTGTTTCTCAACCTTGGGTCCCCAGATGTTTTTGGCCTACAACTCCCAGCATGCCCCAGCCAGCTACGCTGGCTGGGGCATGCTGGGAGTTGTAGGCCAAAAACATCTGGGGACCCAAGGTTGAGAAACACTGGTCTGAAGTAAACCTATGTGGGAATCATTTTGGGTTTTGCTTTTCCACAGATAAGTCGACTCAAGCTAAACAGCACAGATTAACTTTCATTTTGTATGATCACGGCAACAACAGCATCCTAAGGGTGCAGTCCTGTCAGGACGCCCGTGATCCCCCCCAACTCAGAGGCTTACAGCAGGCATCCAATGCAGAGCAGGAGGAGGGGCAGAGGCGATCTTCACCTCCCGTCCTCCTGCTCTGCATTTTCGCTGGATGGATTTTTGCGCCTGTCTAGCTGGAGCATCTTGGAGGGTGGACTGGCCTCCCCAGTCACCTCCCCTCTCCACCCCCTCCCCGCCCCCTTTTCTCCCTCTCCGAGGTTGCTTTTCTGGCCTTGGAGAGCAGCCAGTGCATTTCTTTCTGCACTAGCTGCAAGGGGTAGGGGGGCGAAGCTCTGTTTCCCTACCCTGAGGTCGGAGTACAGTCTTCGTCCTCAGCACTGAGAATCTGAAAAATCCTATGGCCCCTCAGATGCTGTCTAGGTAGGGGCCATATAGCATCACTCCCTCCATCATTATTGAACAACATCATTCTGAGCACTGAAATGTTCACAAGGCCAGCAAGCTCTGTTGGATGATTAAATTTAAAAGCACTGTGTATAATGGAGTGAGTTTCAGAATGGTCAATGCATTAAAGCAATCTGCATAACTAGGACCTGGTTTGCACACAGTGCTAACCCATGGTTTATTTGGCCCATGGTTTGTTGCCCTACCCAGGGTTTGTCTGGCAGAAGGCTGAACAAACCATGGTTTGTTTTCTCAATCTCTGGGTTGTTTGTTTCCCTCCTCCTTCACCTGCTCCCTCCCTGTATCCCAAATGCATTTGCAGCGCTGTAGTACTGGCATGTAAAGCGGCTGTTGTTGTTTTTACCACTCTTGTTCGCTGTCCCTGTAGCCTAGTAAAACAATCTACAGTTTAAACAACCCAGAGAATCCAACAACAAAACAAATCTGTGTTGTTTGTGGTTAACAAACCATGGTTTGTCAGCACCGCTGGGTTCACACATCACGACAACCCAAAATTCAACAACCCAGGTATTGAATAAACCATGGATTAGCATTATGTGCGAACCAGGTCTAGACCACAATGGAATGAAATTAACGTAGCAAGCTTTGAAATGTACCATAATCTAGTAGTCTTGCACAGAAGATCCCCAGAAATATTTACAAGTACATTTGTTTTTTTGTTTTTTTTTATTTAAATTTTTAATTTTTCACATCTTACAACTACTAATGAATACAACAACAAAAAGAATACAACATAAACATTGTGCACCCCCCCACCTCTTGGGACCAAGTTATATTTCTCACCCCAATTTTTTTTTTTTTTTTTTTGGTATATATACACGATATTATTCTATATTCCAAAAATATAACAAATCTTGACAAGGTTTGTTCCCCCTCCCCTTTACCAACACATAATCCAAAAATTTACCCCAAATGTTCACAAAGGTGTCTTTCTCCAATTGTCCTTTTTGACACTTAATATTACAAGTTAATTTATCATTTCACGCGATATCCCATACCTCTGTATACCATTCATTAATTGAAAACACATGTTGAACCTTCCAATTCCTAGCTATCATTAATTTTGCTGCTGTTAACAAATTCACAATCAATTCTTTTGTATTTTTTAAACAAACTAACTTTTCTGTAATTGTTAACAATGCTAATTTTGGGCAGACTTCTAATTCCATTCCAATTATTTCTGATATTTCTGCAAATACTTTCTGCCAAAATTCCAGAACATTTTTACAGCTCCACCACATGTGGGCATATGTACCTTTTACATTACATCCTCTCCAACACAATGCGGAGCAATTTTATCTATCCGATTTAATCTTACTGGAGTTAAATACCATCTCCATACCACTTTATAAAAATTCTCTTTTATCCTAGTTGACATAACTCTTACAATACGTCTATCCCAAATATTTTTCCAACTTTGTTTCGATATTTCCTCATCAAATTCATTATCCCATAACACTTTAAGAGAATCTTTATGCTCTTCTTCTTCACAAGTACATTTGTGAATAGGATTAATGTGGTAATAGGACCTAAGGACATAACAGCATTTGTGAATCTCTGTCTCAGGGGCAGGCAATGTGGTTCCCTCCAGATGTTTTGGAATACAACTCCCATCAGCACCAGCAAGCATGGGCAATGGTCAAGGACTGTGGGAGTTGTTGACCAAAATATCTGGAGGGCACCATGTTGCTCACCCCTGCTCTATGTGGGTTATTTTTAATTCAAGAGTCAAACCAGATCTGACTTTGAATTTGGATAAAGCAATTCTTTCTTTACTTTTCTTTTTTAATTAATATCTGTTTCTAGGCTCCAGAAATGTATTGTGGGAGCAGGATGGGAAGTGAGGTAAACAAATGATAAACTTGCTAATCATTGTAATTCTTAAAAACGCAAAAGGATTCGAAAGCTGCAATTTTATATAAATTTATCTGGGAGTAAGTTGCATTAAACGCAATAGGATTTACTTATGAAAAAAACATGCCCAGGGAGCTGCAAGGATCTTGTTTTGCAGCCAAGGCCTTAACCTAAGAAATCCACCAATGGAAAGCAAGGACTAAAGTAAGGCAGGACATGGAAGAACCTGCTGGAAGACAGAAGCAGGGCAAGACCAGGGCACTTGGGAGCACTGCAGACTTCTGTCTGTTGTTTAGGCCAAAGCAAATGGTAGCCTGCCCTGAGGAGTGTTTATGCTAAGTATTGGGCCAATTATGGAAAAAATCTCACTGTTAATTAAATAGCAGAGATGGGAATGCCATCACAAGCAGGCTGCTGCCACACAGTTATGGCAAGGAAATGCACCTTTATTCTTGATCTCTCAATGAGTTTTAGGGCCACTGATAATTTCTGATCTTATTCTTTTTAAAGATTCCCACTAAAATACTTCAGGCAGAACAGCTCAGTACTTTGCCAAAGCACCACAGATATTTATATCTCAACAATCATTCATGAAGCAGCCCTCAACTAAAATGTGCATTCAGTTTGAAACACAGCCCTTTTGATTTTATTTATTTATTTATTTATTATATTTATACCCTGCCTTTTTTTCCTGCAAGGAACCCAAGGAACCCACAACAACAGGCTGAGAGTCAGTGACTGGCCCAAAGTCATCCAGTGAGTTTCATGGCCGAGCGGGGACTAGAACACGGATCTCCTGACTTCCAGTCCAACACTCTCACCACTACACAACACTGTCTCTCTTTTGATGCTTTCTTTTGACAGGGTCCTGATTTCCTGAAGGAATTTGTGTTTGGCTCATTGGCTTCCACTACTAACTATAAATCATATTACACTGTTCTTAGGGGCTGTGAGTTGCAACCCGCAGTGTTTGTGTGGGTGGGAAGGTAAAGGGGCATTTTCCATATCCGCCCCATGAGGAGTCCATATGAAGTCTAAGAGCAAGGAATAATGCATCTAATGGTAATTTCGTGACACATCAAAATACGCTGAACCGTGCAAAGTGTGCACTTGCTCCCTGACTGCAGCAGTTACTTTTCCCAGGCAGAACAACTGTGCATCTCCAGTTCCTCTGCACAGTTATTCTTTTCCTGCTTTTGTAAAAAATAGTATGGCTTCTGGCAATGCTTCTCTCAAAAACAAATGCAATTATAAAATGCAGTTGAAGAACAGTCTCTCTGCAGATGGAAGTGTTTCAAATTTAAGGTGCAATCCTACGCATGTTTACAGAAAAAAAAGTCAGGCAGGCTGGGAGTTGTAGGACTTTTTTCTGTCTAAACATGCATAGATTGCATCCTTAGAGACTTTAAGAAGGAATTTCTTAAAATGCCAGCAGCAAAAGAGACCTGAAGGTCATATAATCTAAGTGGCCCTGGATATATTTTGCACCTCACATTCTTTAGGTCCTACAGGTTTCTTAAAGGCCTCTTGAACTACCTACCAAAATTGTCTTTTTAGATTGTGACTCCCTGGGACAAGAAACCATTTCTAATTATATCTGTATCTTCTAATGAAAAGCACCCTAGGAATTTCTATTGAGATGAGGTATACATAGTGCATTTACACATGTCTATGATATCTATGCTTGACTTGCTGTGTAGTGCTTGCCTTGCCACACTGCTTTTGTCGCCCGGAGCCATCTGCTTGCATGCACATTTAGTTCCTTGTAGCCTACCTGAGTCTGATTGTGTCGGCTCTGCCTTTGCCCACCAGCCAAGCTGCGTCGTTGGGCTCCAAGACCCCATCAATATTTTTATCTGTGAAATGTTGGAGGGTGCATTATCAGCTAGTTGTAATAAGGTTGTAACCACTCTTCATTATGCTTGAAGGATCTGCATAACTCAAAAACAGAGATACATTTTTATCAGCGCAATCTTAGTCCAATAACAGTGGGTGGTCCTTACCTCCCCCCCCCCTTTTTTTGTGACAACAAAACCTGGCTGTACTAATCCAGCACAAAGAGGGTGTTTTTGAGTGGAAGCACAAATACTGTTAGAAAGTGTTGCCTGTTTATGGATAATGGTCGTTTTGGGGGAAGAGGACCTCAAGTGGTGGTTGCTTGCAACTGCTGCTGGATGCACATAACATACTGTTCTTAATTCCAACTCTGCTATTTCAAATTTTATTAGTACACACAGGGAGAGATTTTTTTGTCCTCTAAATATATACTAAAGAGTAGGAAACTGGTATATCTAGACCATAATATTGAGGTTCACAGTAGCCATAGCCACCCTTGAGACAGAAGGGTAGGAGGTTATTACAGCACTGGGCATAGCATTGTTTAAAGTTCAGCTATATGCAAAGCAATCTACCATCACACTCCTCATATGAGTGAATAGAGGTTGTACCATGAAATGTGTTGCAAGAGGACCTCTGATCTTAATGCTTCAGAAACCATAGACTTGATTTACAGAGGAATGCATTTTATATATTCCACAACTTGCCAATGTCCATGATTTATTCTTTAACTTCAACATGTGTTCTTCACAGATATAAGTGCTGGTGCTTTCCTTTAAAGCCCTAAAGGCTTGGGACACAGGTACCTGTAGACCAGGCTTCCCCAACCTGCTGCCTTCCACAGGTGTTGCACTGCAGCTCCCAGCATTCTCAAAGCTGTCTGGGGAATGCTGGGAGTTGTAGGACTTCCCCCCCCCATCTAAACCTAGGGTTGTACCCCTAGGGCAGTGTTCCTCAATCTTGGGTCCCCAGATGTTTTTGGCCTACAACTCCCAGCATGCCCCAGCCAGCTATGCTGGCTGGGGCATGCTGGGAGTTGTAGGCCAAAAACATCTGGGGACCCAAGATTGAGGAACACTGCCCTAGGGAATCATAAGTACTCTGGATGTCAGTCGGCTGGCAGAAAGCATGGGATTTTATTGGAGAACATTTACCTCACCAGAGACAAGTTACATGGTTAGGAAAAAATAGCCCCACAAGGCTAGAAATGTTAGTTCTTAGTAACAATAATTGGTGCCCGGTTGCAACAATGGACTGGATGAGGGCTAATAAACTGAAGCTCAATCCAGTAAAGACCGAGATTATGTTAGCAGGTGGTTCTTTTGAACGGAAGGAGGGTGTTCAACCTGTTCTGGATGGAGTTGCACTCCCACTTAAGGAGCAGGTTCATAGCTGTGGGGCTCTCCTGGAGCCATCTGTCACTTGAGGCTCAGGTGGCCTAGTGGCCTGGAGTACCTTCTACTAACTTGGGTGTATGCATCTTTAGACAGAAAAAAATGGCTCTGGAATGCTGGGAGTTGTAGGACTTTTTACTGTCTAAACATCCCTAGATGTTGTAGTGTTTTTAATCAGGCTAGAGAGAAACAAATTCCAATAAGCTCTTGTTCCCTATGAAGGGTGCTTAGGATTACAATGTTTGTTCTGCCTAACAAACAGTTAGGTAGCAGTTAGGTGCTACTAAACCTAACTGTTGCCCTGACTTTGGGACTGCACCCTGCCACACACAAAATATATTCCTGATTAATTAGCAATATCCAATGGACAAGAGATGGAAAGGCCATATTTGTTCAGAAATTACTGAGATATGACTAATGGAGAAGAATAAACCTAACCATTTTTGAGCACCACCTTTTTAAGTGGAATAAATTTAATTAACACACCCTGCATTTCTGTCTCTTGGTCATTCTGACTTCCAATGTACATGCAATTGGAATATCCAGTGTAGCCAAGGAACAGACAAATCAGACTGCCTTTTTTCATGCCTTCCTAGAACTGCCAGACTCATGTAGCACATTCTTCAGGAGAGGGGAATCCAGCTGAGTCATCAGCCGGACTCAGTCCTATTCAGGCGTTCTGTACCTGAACAGGGCCAACTCATGAGGAGAGGAAACGCTTCAGCCCTGCCCTTCTCCTTTGTATCCATTGTCCTCTCCTCATGGAGGGTGACTTCTGAAGAAGAGAACCTCCTGTATCCATGGAATCACTCCACGTGAACAAAAACTGATTTTCTGGCTCATGGCGGCAATGGGGGTATGTGTGATGCAACGGTGGTACATTTGTGTGGCAAGAGAGCTTATGCCAGCGCTGATATGTTAGTTAAAACATATCAAAAGCTTAAATGAGTATAAAACTACCAATAGTCAATTAACAGCATCCACTACCAATAACACAAGTGTTTCACATGAGGCCTCTGTCTGGAGCAAGTTCTCATATTGTTTCTCTTTTATTCCTATCACCTTTTGCTTCCTCCGTTGTTCCACCATTTGCTAGATCTGCAGAGCTAATCATACATAATCTCCAGGGCTTACTCAAATCAAAGGAGCAAATTAGGGATCAACCTGGAACAGCCAATTCAGGAGCAACTACCTATGCTGGAAGCAGTACAGGCTGCCCGCATGAATAGGCAGTAAATCCCATAATTCTCCGCAATGTTTGTTTGTAAATGTTTACTCCCTGACTTATCTCCAAG
This sequence comes from Shinisaurus crocodilurus, assembly GCA_021292165.1. NCBI lineage: Eukaryota > Metazoa > Chordata > Lepidosauria > Squamata > Shinisauridae > Shinisaurus > Shinisaurus crocodilurus. The sequence continues at coordinate 131,865,637 of CM037881.1, read as the reverse complement.
GAGTTCTAAGTGGCATACAACAAAGTAAATAATTTAACAATTAAAAACATCCTTCCAATTTCCCCACATAACATAAAACACAAAAACAGCAGCAGAAAACCACAATGCAACAGCCATCAGCGTGTTTAAAATATTCAAAAATAGAGACCAATTAGAAGAGCTGCGGGTTAGCTCTGGAACTCCTGAAACTTCTCACTACTTGGCAGTGTAGTACCCACCCACATGTCACACTGGTAACAATCTTGTTAGTGAATGGAAAAGCAATAGTGCATGCTGTATGCGTGTGCGTTTGCAGAGTCACTTGGGGCGGGTGGGAAACAGAGGCAACAGCAGCAGAGTTACATAAGAGAAGCTTTCAGCAGCTAGTGAGGTTTCAAACTTTGGCTGCCACTCCAATATAACTGAGTTATGGAGCCTGGATTCATTCCCCTTTGTACTTTCACTTACCGTAACTATATCTGAAAAAGTACTATATAAAAAGCAGCTGCCCTTTAAGGTTCATCGTTAGATTTTAATAGTTTCCTTATCAAGCTCTGCTGGCAGAAGAAGCATGCAGTAGTTGGTGGCTGACTAATTATCAGCTCCCTGTATCCCCCTGCGGTTCATTAGCCAGTCTGACATTCTGAATAATCAGATGAGATTTGCTTGGTACTAGTTCAGACAGAGTCAGTATGACCATCTGAATCTATGTATATTAACACCACCGGGCCAGATTACACAAGATTTCTGACAGCCTGATCCACGATCTAGGGAAGCAGAAACGTTCAGTGGGCTTTATCCCTAGCTAAGTGTACCTTGATCTGGAGCAACAAGATTAGACTGCCTTAAAACCAAACACATCCACTGACAGCGCAACCCTATAAAACATGCCTACCCAGAAGTATCCTACTCAGCAAGCCATTTCCCTCTCTGCTCCTCTCCCCATCCTGCAGGTTCCTGGTAGACGGGCTACTGCACGCCTCTAGCCTGGTCGTGGTGTTGGTGAATGCCAGGTCGGCTCGTAACAAGAACTCGGTCATCCATGATATGATCGTGGATGCGGGAGCTGACCCGACAGGCATCGCGGAGACCTGGGTGGGTGAGCTGGGTGGGTGGTGCAGACATGACCCAGCTTTGCCCACCTGGTCACTCAGAGCAGCAGCAGCCCAGGCTGGAGGGCCAGGGAAGGGCGGAGTCACCGCGATCCATAAACGCTTAATCTCACTTACCAGGAAACTGCTCCGCCCTGGGGCAGGCTACGAGGGCCTGTATGTACCTTGTGCTGGGCCAAAGAGACAGATTGGGGGCGCTATTGGTGTACTGCCCACCCTGCTACCCAATGGACTCCCTGGCTGAGGTGGTCTCGGTCGGATGTGGTGCTGGAGAACCCTCGGACCTTGGGCATGCTGAGGCTGCCTTAACAGGACCAGCTTGGGACTTGACGGCCTCCATGACAATCATGGGGCTACCTCAGTTTGTCACCGGCCCAACTTATAGGTCAGGGTATACCCTGCATCTGGGCGTGAGGGGGTGGTCTGGATATGGGGGTGGTGGTAGAAATCACCCCATTGTCATGGCCAGATCACTTCCTGGTGAAATCTGGCCTCACGGCACCAGTCCGCCCCTGCAGGGGTGGGGGACCCATTAAGATGTTCCGCCCCCAGAGACTTATGGAATCTGAGGGATTCCTGAATGGTGTGGGGGATTTCTCAGTAGGCAGAGCTGATCTTGCCCTTGTCACACTATGGAATGGCGAGGCGTGACGGGCCGTTGACACGATCGCTCCCGAGTGCCCTCTTCGGCGTTGTGGACCCTGGAAGGGCAGCTCTGGACAATGAAACCGGTCAGAAGACGGCTGGAGCGTAAGTGGTGTAAGACTCATCATGAAGGTGATTGAGCACACATAAGGGTGCAAAATCGTGCCTACTATGTGGCCGTGATGGCGGCAAAGAAGGCTTACTTTGCCGCCTCCATTGCATCCTCGAGAAGCTGACCAGCTGAGCTTTTCCAAGTGGTTCGGGGGGTTACTCTCATTTAACTGGAATCCTTGGAGGCCCACTGCGATGAGTTTGCAAGACACTTCAAGGATAAAATCACTCATCTTCATACTGACTTGAAACACTGCTATTGGTGCAGTGTCTGTTGAGGTGTCCAGTGCGTTGTCTTATCCTGTTTTGTGGGAATGGTTTCGGTTTTTGGAGCCTGAGGATGCAGCCAAGACCCTGGCATCTGGATGACCCACCACATGCTCTCGACCCATGCCCTTCATGGCTTGTTCGAGCTAGCCGCAGGTGACTGACTGGATGGATCAGGGGAGTGGTGAGTGCATCATTGTGTGGTCCCTACTGCCTTGAAGGAGGCAGTGGTGCAACCACTCCTGAAAAAAACCCTCCCTGGATCTAGAGATTTATGCCAACTATCGTCTGGTCACAAATACCCCATTCCTGAGTAAGGTGCTCGAGAGAGTGGTGGCGTGGCGTCTCAGCTGCAGGTGCTCTTGAATGAAACTGATTATCTGGATCCATTCCAGTATGGATTCAGGCCTGGTTTTGGGAAGAATCGACCTTGGTCACCCTTCTTTGGGAGAGGGACAGGGGGAGTGCTATCCTGTTACTTCTTCTGGATCAGCTTGGGACTTCATGGCTTTTGATTCTGTTGACCACGGCATCCTCCTGAACTGCCTCCGTGAGTTGGGAGTTAGAGGCATTGTTTTGTAGTGGTTCGACTCATACGTGCAGGGTTGGTTCCAGAGAATAGCATTGGGTGACTGCACCTTAGCCCTATGGCAGCTGAACTGTGGGGTGCCACAGGGTACCATCTTGTCCCCAATGTTATTTAATATCTATATGAAGCCGTTGGGAGTGGTCTTCAGGAGATTTGGGGCAAGGTGTCACCAGTACGCTGATGGCACCCAGCTCTATTTCTCTGTGAGATCTGAATTGGGAGAGGCCATGCACATTCTGAACCGGTGCCTGGATGCAGTTACAGCTTGGATGAGAGCTAATAAACTGAAGCTGAACCCCAATAAGACAGAGACCCTATTGGTTGGCAGTTCCCAGGTCTGGGAATTGGGTTGTTTGCCTGTTCTGGATGGGACTTGCACTCCCTCTGAAGGAGTAGGTATGTAGATTGAGGGTGATCCTGGATCCATCTTTGTCACTGGAGGCCCAGGTGCCCTTGAGTGCCCACTACCAGCTTTGGTTGGTACGCCAACTAAACCATTTCCTGAATAGAGACAGCCTAGCCACATTGATCCATGCACAGTGATTAGACTAGTGTAAAGCGCTCTATGTGGGGCTGTCCCTGGGCCTGGGTTAGAAGTTGCAGCTAGTGCAGAATGCAGCAGCTAGGAGGCTCAGTACTAGGACACCCAGCTATGCCCACATAAGACCTGTGCTAAAAGAACTGCACTGGCTGCCTATTAGCTCCCGAGCCATATTTAAGGTCATGTTATTGTCATAAAAAGCCCTAAACAACGTAGCACCAGGATACCTAGCAGACTGCCTTCCCTTATATATACCCAACAGACAGTTAAGATAATCTGAGGAGACCTTGCTGGTCATTCCAAAATTATCAGAATGTCGCCGTACAATACCTCGACAGCGGGCCTTTTTGGTAGTGGCTCCCACCCTGTGGAAAAATCTCCCTTGTGCAGTTCTGGAGGCAGAAAATTTGGCATCTTTTAAACGCCTCCTGAAAATGCACCGGTTCACCCAGGCTTTCTCTGGCCCATAATTAAATTAACCATGCTGTCCTAGTTTACTGCTCCTGCACTGCTGTGTATTATTATGCATTGTTATTATTGTAATTGTCTTGTTTTTAAAATTGTATTTTAAATGTGATTTTAATTGTGATTTTAATTTTTGTATGGAAACTGCATAAGGATTTTTCTTAATATTTAGCAGTATAGAAATAGTACAAATCAATCAATCAATATCCTTGAGTTCAATCAGAATTACTCCCAGATAAGTGTGTATAGATTTGCAGCATTAAAATGAATTTTTAAAATCTCTCTCTCCAGTCCTAGACACGCATGCATAGCAGTAAATCCCACTGAACTATATATGTCACATGTTCCATTAAAATCACGCAGCCTTTCCCAACCTTGTGTCCTCTGGACATTTTGGACTTCAACTCCCATCAGCCTCGGCCAGCATGGTGAATGGTCAAGAATCCTGGGAATTGTAATCCAAAACCTCTGGAGGCCAGAGTAAGGAGGTTCTAATATAGTCAATAGCCATTAGCTCCATATTTGAACGGAAATCCTGTATATTCCTATAGCTATTCGGAAGGAAGAAATGCATTTTTAGTATGTCCTGCTTGAGATGCTGTGCTATATTACTACCCACTGCATGTTTGTGGTGAACTGAAACATGTGCATTCATCATGCATGTGGTATAACCCGGGTACAGACCCTTCTTCCAACTACACTTACGTAAATATAATTGCCACCTTTTCCAGGCAGAGCTCCTGTACCTTCAGACACCTGCGGACAGGCAGAAATTCAACCGGCAACACTTTGCCTGGTTTGGAGTGCACTCCATGGTGCAACTGCGCCGAATGAATCATGATGAGGAAAGTGAAGTAGGGGCACAGGCCTTTCCTTCCTTGTCTGAACCCGGGGAGGTGGGAGTTGGGGGAGAACCTGGATCATTTCAGACGATAACGGGCCCCACCCCAGAACTCCTTGAGAGATGAGCTCCATTCGGAATCCCAATAAGACAGAGACCCTATTGGTTGGCAGTTCCCAGGTCTGGGAATTGGGTTGTTTGCCTGTTCTGGATGGGGTTGCACTCCCTCTGAAGGAGCAGGTATGTAGATTGAGGGTGATCCTGGATCCATCTTTGTCACTGGAGGCCCAGGTGACCTTGAGTGCCCACTACCAGCTTTGGTTGGTACGCCTTCATTTAACGCTGTGTTCTCCAACCTTGGGGTCCCCAGATGTTTTTGGCCTACAAGTCCCAGCATGCCCCAGCCAGCTACGCATGTTCAAACCTGAAGTGATATTCAATGGGAACTTTCCTCCCACAACATCTGATGCTGTTTACTCATAATTGCATCTCTTATGCATGCCAGCCTCTTATTTATGACAACAGGATGATAATCAACATAAAAGCCATTGAGCTAATACGAAGTGTGCTGAATATAACTGAGGGCAGTGAAAAGGCAAGTGGATCAGGAAGCTGCTCCTCCTAATACTATGACATCTGGTAAATACAAGAGATTAATTCTGCGTGTCTTTAGGCAGTCAAGGAGTGCTGTAGATGAAGAAATAGCTGGTATATATCGATAGGACATCTGCTAACTTTTGTTTTTGTGGAGAACATACAAAATGAACAACATGAAGCTGTCTCAACTGCAATTACCTGGATTCTTCTTAAGTGGGGAGAGCTGAGAAGGAGAGCAGAAGGGGTTCACATCAGTGTTCTCCAACCTTGGGTCCCCAGATGTTTTTGGCCTACAAGTCCCTACATGCTGGGACTTGTAGGCCAAAAACATCTGGGGACCCAAGGTTGGAGAACACTGATTTTAACGTGTTCAGGGCAGGCCACGCAGCCATTCCTCCTAACGCAGCGCGTACCAGGGAGGGCGCTGTGACTTTTTCGAAAATCTCGATTAAGCTGCTTGGGGTGGGGTGGGGGCTTCCTCTTGATGCCACGCCCCTTCCCCCTCTTTTCTTCAGCTACTGGCGTGGAAGGAGAGGCGACGCCACGCTTCCGCCCGGGACCTCCAGCTGCTCTTTCGAAGGAGGCGTCTTGCTACTACATACGAGTCCTGGGCGCGCGCGTGTTCGAGGCGCGCCTTGCTGCTGCTGCTGCTGCTGCTGCTGCTGCTGCTGCTTTGCCCGCATGTCTCTGCCGAGCTCGGCGGGGACGCTCCGCAGGATTTTAGCTCATTTCCCTCAAGAGTTCAGCCTCGCCTTTGCTTATGGCTCCGGGGTCTTCCAGCAAGCGGGGGCCTGTGCCCGAGAAACTGGGGTAAGTGGGACAAGGATAGGAATCGATTCCTAGGAAGGAGTTGGAAGGGGCTGTGCTGGAGACCCTCTGCCCGTTCTTCAGCTATAAAGCTAGTCAGGGGGTCTCAGCAGCGCTGGCCGCTTTCGAAGCTTATTCCCACACATGTCAAGGATCACACCCCGTTCTACAATACCTTTCAGGGGGAAACATAATGGATGGTATCCAATGTCAAGTCTAACTTAAGTCCCATTCATTTCAATGGGTCTGCGCTGATTACTGCTAACATTGAGTACAATCCAGTGGGATTCCTCTCCATCCATGCAGCATAATCTTTTATTGCAGAAAAAACCGGTACAGTAATACCTTGGATTGCAAGTAACTTGGTTTGAGAGCATTTTGCAAGACAAGCAAATTTTTTAATATATTTATTTATTTATTTATTGACTTGATATACAAGCGACGTCTTGCAATACAGTACTGTAGTACGGCTTAAATGAAAAATCTCTGTACAAATTTTTTTTGGGGGGGGGATTTCGTTTTGATATAAGAGTGTTTTGGATTACAAGCATGTTTCTGGATCGAATTATGCTCTCAATCCAAGGCATGACTGTAGCTAGCAGTGGAACCCTACGCATGCTTACTTGGAAGTTAGCCTCGCAGGCTACAATGGAGCTTAAATCTCTTATGGCAACTTTTAACTTAAGCCTATGGGCCAGCATCCTCTCTGGGGCTGCAATGCAATCCAATCTGCACTTACCTGGGAGTAAGCCCCCATTAACTTCAGTGGGACTTTCTTCTGAGTAAAGATGCTGATAGGATTGTGCCGTAAGGCGGCTACTTTGCATGGTAGATTATTCTTAACGTAACTACACTGACCAAATTTAAGGCGCAAAATCAGCGTGGCTGGTTGTGGAATGCTGGGATTTGTAGGGCTTTTTTCTGTCTCAACAGGCTTATAGGGTTGAGCCTTAGTCTTTTACATACCAGCTTGTTCGTGGCCTGTGATATTGCACTCAGTAATTGGTGGGGTTCTTTTCAGTAGCTGTTAGACTTCTTGGATCTGGAATCTGATCATGTACATTGTCCTGTGTGCACTGTAGAATCCAAACTACTAAGATTTGATTTTTTATTATTAACTGTGGTCAAATTCTGATGCATTTAACTAAACCAGTGTTCTCCAACCTTGGGTCCCCAGATGTTTTTGGCCTACAACTCCCAGCATGCCCCAGCCAGCATAGCTGGCTGGGGCATGCTAGGAGTTGTAGGCCAAAAACATAGCTGGCTGGGGCATGCTGGGAGTTGTAGGCCAAAAACATCTGGGGACCCAAGGTTGGAGAACACTGAACTAAATGGTTAAAGCTGCAGGCTTGGGTGTTTGTTTGTTTGTTTGTTCATTTGTTTTTTAATTTTTATTTAATTTTTATTTCAAACAATATATAAAACAACTAAATAACAAACATACAACTTATATAGTGCTCCTATCACCATGGGACCAAAGAATACATTCTATCTCTATAATCTATTGTTATTCATTATTCCAAAAATACAGCATATCTTGACACAGCATGCTCCCTTTCCCCTTATTTAACACAAAATCTAAAAATAAGCCCCAGATATCCTTAAAATTGTTTTTCTTTAATTGTCCCCTTTTACATTTGATATTACAAGTTAACATATCATTTAAAGCCATATCCCACACTTCTTTATACCAGTCAGTGATAGAGAAAACTTGCTGAACTTTCCATTTTCTTGCTATCATTAATCTACCCGCCGTTAACAAATTTACAATTAATTCTTTAACATTTTGAGGACCAGTCACCTTTTCGGTTATTGATAACAATGCTAATTTAAAAGCTGCAGGCTTTGGTCTCGATCACATTCAGTCCCTCCTGAAATCAATGGAACGTAAGTTAGCAATGACTTTTTGTGTTGATTTTCATGGGACCCCAAGTGCAACTAACTTGTGCTGGATCCAAACCTCTGTAATGGAAGTGGGCAAACCTGCTTACTGAACTTTGCTTGCAAATATATGTGGAGAAGGATATTATTGCTTTGATGTATATCTTAAGGTTCTTTGCTTTCAGATCTTCATGTTGTTTTGTGGTGTTGCACCTTGTTTACAGATGTAATGTGATTGTGCCAGACAGAGACCAATAAATTCTGTTCTCTTTTGTTTTGTAGAACAATATGCTGGATTTTGTGTTTGCTGTTGATGATTCCGTAACATGGCATATGATGAACTTGTTAAAGAATCGGAATCATTATTCCTTTCTAAAATATTTTGGCCCCAAGCCAATCAGTAACATCCAGAACTATGGAGCAGGGATTTATTACAATACACTAGTGCCTTGTGATGGCAGGGTAAGTAATACAGGTTGCCCCTTTGAATATGTCCATGTCAGAATGGAGATGATGCCAGATATACAATGATTTGCTTTGCTGGAAGATTCTCTATGTAACTGGACATCTGGCAAAGCTGGTAGAACTGTGAGGGTGCAATCCTATGTAAGTTTAAACAGAAAAAGTCCTACAGCTCTCAGCATTCCCCAGCTAAAGCTATTTTTATTCTGCCAGGATTTTAAAGTTTTAGATCTCTGAAATGTAAATAGTTTCAGGAGACAATGTGTTATGTGAAAAATGCATTTATTTGATTTTAAATTTTGTTTATTTCATTGATTTTTATTATTTTATTTTATTTTATTACACACAAAAAAGCTGTTTTTATGAAGTTGGGGGGGGGAGCCCATCAAAAAGTGGGTCACCAACTTAAAATGACTAAAATAGTTTACAATGTACCAAGACTTTCAAAACCTAGTCACTGACTCGTCTTCCATTACAAAAAGTGTTATCACTGGAACTAAGATAATGCTCTAGAATTCATACAGATTCTGTGCTGCTCTGGGTGTTAAGAGATGTGGTAACAAGAATAACATGAGGGCTTTTCACCACAACTTGTCATGTCTGAAAAAAGGAGCCTGCCCACTTCCCAAGGGGAAAGACAGTAGAAATCACAAGATCAAATGACTTTAGCTTCTGCTTGTCACTGCAAAGCCGCATTAGCAGGAGGTTTTCCATTGGCCAGAGTGTAGTACATCGCATAGCGCTTTGTCCCTAGGAAGAATGTCTAGTACAGGGGGGGGCCCAGTTGGCACTTGTGGGTGCCATGGCACCCGTGGGGACCTCCAACGGCATCTATGAAGCTCTCCACTTCCTGCCCCCTTCAAAAAAAATAATAATAAAAAATTGAAAAACATTAGGGTGCCAGGTTCTCCTTCCTGTTTCTGAGCCTGCCACTGTTCAGCAGACAGGAAGAGAAAACAAGGCAAAGGGGTAGAGGGGAGGGGGGGGGCTAGATGCTAGGAGTGGGGAGGAACAGCAAGGTAAAGAGATGTCGGGGGAGAGAAAGAGCGAGGCTAGAAGCTGGGAGCGGAGAGAAACAGCAAGATAAAGGGTTGAGTGAGAAAGAGCAAGGCTAGGGACTAGGAAGGGAGAGAAAGAAGAAGGGAGAGAAAGAAGAAGGGAGAGAAAGCGAGGAAAGGGGTTGAAGGGAGAGAAAGAGCAAGGCTAGAGGCTGGGTGTGTAGCATTAGAGATAGAGCAAAGGGGAAAGGTCTGTGTGGACAGAAGAAGAAGAAGATTGGGTGGACCAGGAAGGAACTCTTTCCATTTCCCCCTTCCTCCCAGCCTCTAGCCTTGCTGTTTCTCTCCCTGCCCCCCATTTGACTAGCCAGGCCCCCACCGCAGCCATTAGGTGACTAGCCACATCCTCTATGGGAAGTATTCTGTGGTGGTGCCCACAGCAGTTTCTCAAGTTCCCAAATGTGCCCACAGGTCCAAAAAGGTTGGGGGACCCCGTCTAGCAGCAGTAGTCTAAACTAGGCCAAACAAGCACATTTGCTTAACCAGCACAGTTGTTGTTTTTCCTGGCTGAAGAATTTAACTTTTTTTCTTAGCTTTGTTTGTATTGTCTTGTGGCAGTTTGTGTTACCTTTTGTATTTTTAACCCAAGATGTATGCAGAATGGTGGATTCTGGGATGGATTAAGACAGGAATCCTTGCTAAGGCTTTTAGGAAGTTCCTTCTCTCTCCTCCTCCTGCCTTTCAGGAGATTGGACGGTTGCCTCAGTTATAGCCCCATTACCTCTACTGCAGGGTTTGCCTACCCTAGGAGAGCCTTCTGTCTTTCTCTGCCATGCCCTCAAAACTCTTGGTTGATTTTGGGACTCTTGCAAATAGGGATAAGACTGCAGCATCCGGAGACATTTTGAACGGCAGGTAAGAGTATCTGCAGACGTTCGCACTTGAGTTGAGGGGAGAACACGAGAGAAGTGCTGTTCCTATCAAATGTTCCTGAGGAAAGGGGCTTCATTCTGCCTGCCCCTTTGTTCCTTCTCAGAACGACAATCGAGATAACTAGGCAAAAATCTTGTTTTATTATGTTTTGAGAACCATTCCCCCAAAAGGACAGATTCATCCTTTGTGCATCTCTGTCCTTCCATCTTTGCTTTTAGGCAACTGTCTTTGATGTACACTTACATTATTCGGCTCTCATTTTTTGCATGTTTCAGGTTATAAAATACGGTGTCATTAGTACTGATGCTCTGGTGGAAGACTTGCTTCGCTGGAAGACTCTCTATGTAGCTGGGCGTCTGCAAAAGCCGGTACTTCAGCTCATTTGTCTACTTGACATGACGAAAGCCCTAGCAACGGGAAAATGCCAGAGGCTGTAGAAAGTGGTGTCAAAAAATATGGTGGTGGGTGGGATACATAGGCACAAACTGTACTTTTCTTGTGGTGTTAGCTCAGTGTTTCTCAACCTTGGGTCCCCAGATGTTTTTGGCCTACAACTCCCAGCATGCCCCAGCCAGCATAGCTGGCTAGGGCATGCTGGGAGTTGTAGGCCAAAAACATCTGGGGACCCAAGGTTGAGAAACACTGTGTTAGCTAGACAACTCACTTGCATTCTGAAGAGTACTGGAACGTTGGCAAAGTCACGACTGCAATCCACCTGAGGGCCAAAGTGTACACGTTGCATTATCCACGCTTTTCAAGAAGTGTGCTTAAACCGGCCACTTCTATTTTGAAGAGAAGACAGGTGTGGGGCTCTATTCTGGAATGCACTCCTGCTCTGGGTCAAGGCCTTGCAGATCTCCCCCCCCCCCCGCTGCTATTTGCCCCTGTAGCAAACAGCAACTTTGGGGGCAAATAACGGTGTGGTGGGTGATTTTCAGCAGGTGATGCAGCAGGGCAAGAGCGGGAACACATTCTGGATCGGTGGGGTGGGCTGGGCTGCTTTATCCTTCGAATAAAAGCTGCTGGTTTAAGCATAGTTTTAAAAATGGCATTAATCACGTACTGTGAAGTCTAGCGCCCGAAATGGCTGAGGTATTTCAGAACCAGGTGGAGGGAACACTGTCCTATTCCTAGCTGTTGCAGTGCGACTTGTTTGTGCTTCCAGCAGGTACCAGCGTTGCCCAGTGGGAGGCAGTTAATGCCTGCCTCTCGTTTCTCTATCCCTCCTCATTTACTACACCTTTGACAGTGCTAGGAATATAGGATTGTTCCCCTACGATATAGGGATGGATCTTAGCCTTTTTGCCCCTGCCCATAAAAGGCTCTTGTTGATACTGTTGTGCTGTGCAAGAACTCTTTCTGAGTGGCGAAACATCTGGTCCCAGTGTAGCAGTGGCTTATGAATGAGGAGGGACAAGTAATCCCCTCGCACTAGGAGTGGATGCACTAGAGGACAGTTCCTATAGTACACGATCATTGCCAAACTGTAGATCAGTTAAAGTGCCCAGTCTGTGTTTAAAATGTTTTATCACTGTTGGTATCCTTCCCTTCCTCCAAGGAACTCAGGCTGAGAGCTAGCTCCGTGGCCAAGTGAGGATTTAAACCGATTTCTACTTGCTCAAAGTCCAGCAGTCTGTTACACTGCCTATTCTAGGAGTTTCTGGATACCCTGAGTGCTCTGAGCTTTAAAAGTGCCTTGCTTGTTTATATAGCTCGGAGAAGTCTGCATAATGTACATTTCATGTTTTCTGACTGACCGCTAGATGGAAGCAGAGTTGAGCCAAATGGTGGAAGAGAAAATCTAAATTCAGCTTGAAATCTAAAGGAATTATCTGTTGATAGTGTGGGTGTGGGGTGTGGAATCAGCTTTGGACAGAGTCTTCAAGTGGTAAGTTTCAGGGGCCTTTGAATTCCCAACTGACTTGTGTTTGTATTTTAGTTTATCCTGCTGTGTAATATTTTTCCTCTATATTGTGTGATGCCATTAGTGGGAGCTGGTTATCTGCCACAGGAAGCCTTGGAGTGTGCGTCTAGAATAATCTTTAGTATACATCAGAAGGAAGAATATATGTTGGCTCTTGCCAGTGAACTTTGTGCAAGAGACTTCTTTTGCACTCAGTCTTGGAAAGAATAGGAACTGACTCCTTAGTTTGTCTGTGTGATCATTCATGTTTCCCTTCATCTGGAGTCTAACTCAAGTCTGATATTGATTCAGATATTTAGCCATGAACGTTGTTCAGTTCTCACAGGACTCAACCACCTTAGAGTTCATGTGGCAGTCTCTTGTTTGAAAATCCCCTTGTCCAAAGGGTCAGATCTTGTTGGATGGTGCTTCCATACAGTCTGTCCTAGAGTGCATTTTGAAATGGGATGATCCCTGAGAAGACTGTACCATAGTAGATTAACATGTCTAAATTGGTGTGCAGCATCTTCTAGGAACTTTCATAAGATTCTTCTGTCTCAGCAGGCATTTAGTGACCCAGGTTAAGTCTATAGGAAGGCAGATCTTGTCATGTTTTACCTGTCTTAACTAATAACCTTCTAGAACACATTTTATATAGAACTGGTTATCTGCTCTGAAATCTTGGGAATTTGTAGATTAGGCATGTAAATAATAAAAATATATATAAATTCAGATGTACTAGGAAGGATCCAGTGGGTTTCTCTGAAAACCATCAGACTATGCTATTCAATCAGTCTATCAATTTATTACAGTCATAGACAAGCAGAAGACTACACTATTGACAGTGCACAAACATTGGCTTCTGCTGGAGCAACGTCGATAGCGCTAGCGCCTGGACACTATTGGATCCTTCCCATTGGATTTAAGAATTGGATTTAAGAATTCACCCATGTGTTCTTTAGCTTAGGATTTTCTTTCACCTGTGCCACCCTGGGATGTGAGCTTCTTTTTCTTGTCGTCCCCCCCCCCCCCCCCATATCTAAACTTTGCAAGGTTAACCAATAACTGTTGGGATTTTAAAACTATTTCTCTTGGAGAAATTGTTATAAGTTGGATGTTGGTTTTTAAATCTTGGTGACAACAGCTTCAGGGCTGATCTTTGAAGCCTCTTTTTCATACCTGAATATAAAAGCATTCTCTGATGTTTCAGGTAGATGATGCAATGCCTTTTTATTGACTGTTTCCACTATGATTGAGAGCAGATATAGACTTGAATGTTGAAAAACAAGGCCTTTGCACAAATCCGACTAGTGGTATATTAAACATGATGAAACTGTTATTCTGGGTTTCCCATTGCCCTCTGTTTTAAAAGAGATTCAAGCAAAAGCAATTCCTAGTGTTCAGAGTTGCAGTATTCTGTCCTAACTAGTTGTGTCTTAATCAGTTAAGAGATATCTAGTTAAAGGTGTCTACATGTCTCTCTTTGGGGGGGGGGGTGAAGTTTAGAATATTCAACCTATGTATTCACTCTCGTTAGTTCAAGTATACTCTTGAAACAGTGCTAATATGATCTACATAGTTCAGATGAGGACATCTCCAGTAGGGCACAAATGGCTATTGAGAATTGTGAACTCTTTTCTTCTTCCCAGGCCTCTCTGGCTGTTTCTCAAGAGTTTGCTGGCTTCTTGCTTTGGACACCACATAAGATTGGATTAGCCAAGTTCTCATCTAACCTCATGTTGAAGAACTGAATAAACACAGTAGTAGCAGCTTTTCTTTCTTTTTTTTAGCTCATCTGTGGTTTTAAGTAAATTTATGTTCTGTTAAACTTTAAAATGTGTGATGCCACCTTGGGACCATGTGAAGTTTCCTGGCAGCTTGGAGAGGGATGTCTGGTGCCTCCAGAAAGTAGGGGGTGCTACAAGTCCCACTCATTATGCCAAGTCACTCCTACCATACCTGCCTCAGTACCACCCACTTAGCCTTCTCCCACACATTCCACTCCTGCTCGACCCAGGGAAGCCCTCATATCAGTCTGTGATAGCTTGCTATGGGAGCTCCATGTTCAGTGGCAGTATACCTTTAGATAACAAATGTTGCAGATAGATAGGGAGATGCTGTTGCCTTCCTGCTTTGCTAGTCAGTTTCTCAGAAGCATTTGGCTGGCTACAGATGAAAATGGAATGCTGAACTAGATGGAGACAGGTGACTTGACCAAGGCCACAGATCAAATACTAGACAAGGGTATGGTCTGAGCCACAAACGCCAGGCGTTCTTCAGCCTCATATCGGCATCTGCAAGATCTGTTTTACAGAAGGCAAAATAATTAGGCTGGGAGGGAGACATGATTTGCCCATGGTCCCAACTGTCAAGGGCAGCCCCCCAGTATTTTAAAAAAAAAAAAAACCTGGAGGGAGGGATTGTTCTTAAGATTATAGTCGGGTTTTTTGCCTTACGATGATATTTCAGCGCACTTTCTGTATATGCTAGAATCAAGCTAGAAAAGAAGAATCTTTAAATGTGAATCTGTTTTTAAAATGAAAATGAAATGTGAATGCTTACACACACAATGTATTTTCGCAACTTTATTCAACACTTTAAAAAAAGGAAAGAGAAGCTTAGTACAAATTATTGGAGAGAGAGAACTGAAATAGCTAACGTAACACCTAAGGGTATTTCCATTGTGTGTATCTAAAGATAGGGAAGGAAGTTGTTCTACTAATAAATTGAGAACATTATTACATATTTTATACTCATGGGAGTCATTTTAGCAGAATTGTTGGATAAAAAGGAATTGGGAATTAATCTAATTAAAGCACGTGTGATGACATGGCAAATTCTGTGAAAGTGAAATGTGCCACTAAAGTAGAAAACATCCACCTCTCACTCGGATACTTCCAGATCTCTTATCTGCCAGTTGTTACCAAGATAAATAATATTTTCTAGCTCTTATTTCAAATCCACTGAGATGCCATCTCCACTTTTGGCCACTGCTGAACTCTCTGAGCAAGGTGAAAAACTCTTTAGGAACACAGTACAAATGACGACTGAAGCACATTAATAAAGCGTGTCATGCAGTTGTCATTTTCATTCTGCTTGGGGTTTTTAAAGAAAGTAGCTGGCCATTAAATATCCCTACAGTAGTAGGGATATATCTCTTATTATCACACCTCTGGCTTCCACAATACAAACACTTCTATTTCAGAATTCCTAAGTAAGGCAGGAAAGCTCTAGTATAGAGCTTTTGTTAGTATACGCCTGCAGCTGGTGCATTAAGGCTGCAATCCTAAACATTTACCTTGAACACAGTGGAACTTATTTCTGAATAAACATGCATAAGTTTGCAATGTTAGTGAGAAAATAAATGGTGTGCCTATTACAGTGTTCTCCAACCTTGGGTCCCCAGATGTTGGCTGGGGCATGCTGGGAGTTGTAGGCCAAGAACATCTGGGGACCCAAGGTTGGAGAACACTGGCCTATTAAATAGGTCAACAAATAATCTCTTGGCTGGATGCCGCTTATGAATTCATAAATGGTTAAATGTGGAGTATGTGGTCCTAGTGGTCTGGGAGCATCAGACACTGTGTAGCTGCTGAAGCTATGTGGGTGTGGACCTCATCTGTAACCTGGCTGGGAGAGGCCCATTTAAGAGCAGGATACGTGTGTGTTTGTGTGCGTGCATGTGTATGTATGTATGTATGTAATAGGTATGTAATATGAGTACTTGGAGAAGACTTACAGTCTGATCCGATATTTGTCCAAACAGAATTAAATATAAGCAACATTCAGAAAATGTTTCTTAGTCCTCAGAAAATGTATGTGCATTTTCAACCTTATACCTGTTAAAGGCAAATGGAAGTTTTTAAAACTAAGCTCTCCCAACTCAATAGAAGGCTGACTTAAAAGTGATGCTGGGTAAACAAGAACTTATCTGTGTGGTCATGCATGTGCATCTTGTTTATACTAGGCTAGGGCTGACCAGCTTATGGTCCTGCAGATATTTTGGCCTACAACTCCCATCAACCCTAGCCAGCATAGCCAATGGTGAGGGCAGATGGGAGTTGTAGGCCAAAACATTGGAGTTTCTCAGCCCTGAACTAGGCCCTCTGTCACTAGTGACTATGGCATGCTAGTGCAGTGCTTACCTAGGCTTGTAATTGATACCATGATGCTGCTCCATTTGATCGTTTTCTGTTGCATTGTTAAAGCTGTTTTCATTGTTTCTGTTCTACATTTTTGTTGTAGCTGTAGCTGTTGTTAACTGAGTATTTTAATTGTATTCTTTAATACTTTGGCACGTAAACTGCTTAGATATTTTGTTATATGAAGCAGTATACAAATATTATAAATAAATAGGCTATGGATCCCTGGTGTGCCAAAAGCACACACAAGTAGAGTAACCCAATTTAAACCAGGCGTGTGCAATGCTACATAGGGAACTACTACTTATTTTGCTCTTATGAACATATACTGAGTAAGACCGTTGGTCAACTTAGCCCACTACTCTCTACACTGCCTGGTAGAGCTCTCCAGGACCACAATCAGGTCTTTCCCAACCGTCCTATCTCAGATAGTCTTTACTGGAGATTCCATGGATTGAGCCTGGACGTTTGTCTGCAAGGCATATGCTTGATCACTAAGCTATGGCTTTTCCTCTTTTTTTTAACTGGACCTTGGCTGCAGTCTCTGGGTAACTTTAAGCAAGCCACTGTCTCTCATCTGTAATATGGGGACAATAGGCCAGTATTACCTCACGAAAAAAAGGAAGAGAGAACTACCGTATGTTCTCAGGATGCAAAATCTTTATTGAATAGATAAGCCCGACACATTTCGGCCTGTGTTTTTTTCTAAGGCCTTCCTCAGGGGGCTGTAAGTGTTCAAAATACATATAGTAAGTTCACATGGTGAGGATGTTCTGGATGCTCATCTCCTCCTGTTTTTGCCTTCAGTATTACCTCACACCAGACATTGTGAATATAGTGTTTGTGTAGATGGAGCAGTGGGTTGTTTTTCATTCCATGAGGAATGCAACATGATAGAACATACCACTCCTTGCGACTGGACATTGATTGAAGGGGCATGAAAGTCCAAAGACTCCTGGGAGGTCATGCATATAAGAATAAATAATAGGCTTTCAAAGAAGATGTTGGACGAGGAACCTTCACACCCTTAAAAGATTGTGGCTTAGGAAACTTAAGGCTGTAGTCCTAGTAGGCGATCACTCGTGACCAAGTAAGATTGTCTTCCAGGATAAAATTATAAAAAGAGGAAATTCTAAAAAATTGTGTAGACTCTAGCGATGGGTCCGTAAGTGACTGTGGAGGCCAATTCTAGATCCACACAGCTTCCCACAGTGAGGACACAGGTTACCAGATGGAAGATGGTCCTGTAAAGGATTCATTTGACGTGCTTTTCGCTTAGCATGTTTCTCCCTTTCACCTTGCACTCGGGCTTCTTCAAAGTCCATGGAACCTTTGTGAAAGGCCAACCTCCATTTAGATCGTTCATGGGCCAGAGCTTCCCAGTTTTATGTATGCTTAGTTGGGATTAAATCCCACTGTATTCAATAGACACTATTTCAGAGTGAAATGTTTAGGATTGGGTTGCATTGCCTGTTTCATAGGTTCATGCTGCATATGGAAAAGTCATCTAGAAAATATCTCTGTCCTGCATCACCAGGACATGGTAATGATGGGCCTTACCACATAGGGACACATTAGGAACATAGGAATCTACCTTGTGCTGAGTCAGACCATTGGTCCATCTAACCCAGTATTGTCCTCACTGTCTGGCACTCCAAGGTTTCAAGCAGGAGTTTTTCTAGCCCTTATGGAGAGTCCAGGGATTGAATCTGGGACCTTTTGCATGCAAAGCATGTGCTCTACCACTGAGCTACAGTCTTCCGATGTTTTGGAGGTTAAATTTTACACAGTGAAACAGGAGAAAAGTCTGCTTGTTTTGACTTTCCCATATAAAATGGTAGTATGAATCGAGTCAAAGGGGTGAGTCACAGAGCTGCATTTCTTACTTCATTTTCCCCTCACTCAGCCAAGCAGATAAGCATTACGGATAGAGCTTTCCTAGCATGTAAACACAGTTGTTCTCAGTAGAGGTGAACTAGCCGTTTGGTCACTTAATTATTCAACTGGCTGTGTAATTTGGCCGTTAGAGACAGACGGCAAAAGCAGCTGTCTTCCACTGTCTTCCCCTGTCTTCCCCTATTGTCTTCTCAGCTGCCTATTTTCGGTTCTAGGAGATCATATTGACTTTTCCCCCCCTTCCTCTTCCTTGCGGGGGGGGGGGAAATGCTTGTTTGTAAAATTAGGCTTTCAAAAACATGTAGGAAAGCAAATTGAAAACATGTGTTCAAATAGCCTCTCCCAGGACCAGATTACCTTTAACTTTTCAGATGGTTCAGATTTTATGTTGCTAACAAAAACCACATTTCAAATGCAGGGGGAGATAATGGAAGAATAATGACATTGTATGCCCCACAGATTCGTTTTGGGTCTCCAGGGTTGTGTTCAGAAATATATATCTTCAGTTGTGAAGTTCTGGATACAATCATCCCTTTGTCATGGACTTGCTTTTGCCCATGTACCTTCTGCATGTTTGTAAAACTGAGCGCTGTTATAATAGCAGTCTATTTGTTTCATTTCCATCTAGCTCCAGCTGTCTCCTTCACTCTAAAATCATCTTGTGGAATTTCCCCCCACTTTTTTTATTAAAAAGAAGAAATTGGTAATTAAGTTAGAGGTAATACTTATCTTGCAATGTGCTGGACCCAATCTGGTGAGGTTGGCAACAGCATAGCTGCATAAAAACTTTCACAACATTGCTCATTCTATGGGCAGACGTAACAAGGTTGTGTGCAGCTTGTCTCAAATTAAACCATCCTGCAGAAACAGTGAATGCACATGTGTTAATTTTATCCAACTAGATTGCAAAGTCCTCTGATAAAACAAGACCACTTATTCATATCTTATTGCTACAGAAGAAAAAATATATATCACTTGGGATTCAAGAAGCCACTTAGGCAAGGGGCCTTTGCTATTCCAGTGGGATTTTTGACCATGCAAAGCCAACCCCTCTGCTAGATCATAAACTCTTGAAATTCCCCTCAGGTTCAAAAGCTGTTTCCATTGAGCGGGGCTGGGGTTGGTGTTCAAGCAGAACACATCTCCCTCCTTCCAAATCATGGGCTCACTGCTATAGTCTCACAATTCTTTCGATCCTGTCCACAGCCTTTTAAAGTAAATTTGTTCCTGCTTCTGTTCCCCCTAACCTGATGTCCTCCAGATGCTTTGGACTACAATTCCCATCATACTTGGCCATGTTGGCTGGGGCTAATGGGAGTTGTGGTTCAAAACATCTGGCGGGTGCCAGGGTGGAGAAGGCTGAGTCATTTTGCCACGAGTAAAACGTTAAGAACGTAAGAAGAGTCCTGCTGGATCAGACCAAGGGTCCATCTAGTCCAGCATTCTGTTCACACAGTGACCAACCAGCTGCTGACGGGAAACCCACAAGCAGGACATGGGGGCAACAGCACCTTCCCGCCTGTGTTCCCCAGCAACTGGTGTAACTTTCAGTCGCAGTTTAGGGAGGCACAGCCCTGCTTATGTGCATCCCTTCCTATTTTGACTAGGTGGAAGCTTCATATGTGTGCAAGCAGTTCCAGTTAAAAGGATCAGGCAGGCAGAGATGTGAAAGACTTCCGTCTGAGATCCTGGACAGCCGCTGCTGGTCAGAGTAGGCTAGATGACAAATAGATTGACCACATGGTATAAAGTAGCTTCCCATCTTCCACTGTTATGCCAGAGTTTGCCTTCTCATATCTGTTAAGCAAACACCGTGTTTGCATGGGAACTGTGGAGCCTTTTCCCCCCTAATCAAATCCTGGCATTTTCTGATATAAATAGAAGTGTCGATAGATAAATATATGGCTTTTGTTTTGGCATCACATCTGGTATTCAGCCTTGTAGGCTCCAAGGAATCATAAAACTAGGGTAAGCTTGCCTATAAATAAGTCAGCTAAATCAGAAT
Organism: Shinisaurus crocodilurus; assembly: GCA_021292165.1. Lineage (NCBI taxonomy): Eukaryota > Metazoa > Chordata > Lepidosauria > Squamata > Shinisauridae > Shinisaurus > Shinisaurus crocodilurus. The sequence goes on along the minus strand of CM037881.1, from coordinate 131,845,463 downwards.
GGGTCTACCTTTAAGAACAACTATGTTATAGCAATGCACAGACTTTGATGTACTGCGTTGATTTTAAGTGCCTTATTCTTCTTGAACCATAAATGTTTTACTTACAAAGCTGGAGATCTGCTTTGCTTAAGACTGAGCTTCAGGAAGTTAAGAGATCTCTAGATCATTGCATCTCCTTTAATTCTTATGGCACTGTTCCGGGAGTCGTACTCAATTATGGCATGGTTGGGGAGTGTGTGGCTTTCCAGATGTGCTTGGGCTGCTACTCCAATCAGCCCTTGCCAGTAGATCCAATGGTGAGTAGAGTTGCTGTCCAACAACATCTGGAGAGCCACGTTCCCCAAGCCTGGCTTAGAAACTGCACACTGCTGATGATTATTGTTGTTATTTTTGTACCTGATACCCTGCTCCAAATTCTCTTGACTACTTCCAGGTGAAAATCCTGACCCAGAATGAGAATGTTAACTTGCAAGCTGCCCTCACTAGCAACCTGAAGAGTGCCGTCACAGCAGCCTTTCTCATGTTGCCTGAAAGTTTCTCTGAAGAAGATCTCTATATGCAGATTGCTGGACTCTCCTATTGTGGTTAGTATGACCATCAGCTTACTTTTGACACTGCCTTATTAAGGAGCTAGAAAAGGATATTCCACTTGGATGAAGGAGATGTCATTGACTTCAGCTATAACTCACTCACACATCCTGTATTATTATTATTATTTTATTTTATTCATTCATTCATTCCATTTCTATACCGCCCAATAGCTGAAGCTCTCTGGGCGGTTTACAAGAATTATAAAAAATACAAAATGAAATACAATTATACAATAAAAATACAATTTTACAATAAAAATACAGTATATTAAAAAAAATAAATACAAACAATAAAACCATCAAAAAAATTTACAGAAACATTTTAAAAACACTTTAAAAATTACTTAAATAACTAAGACAGATATCAAAAATAGACTGGATAAAAAGATGACATAACCACCACCCCATGTGCTATTTGCAGCTATTAAATGCCTCAGCATAGAGGGCAGTTTTTGTTAGGTTTTGCATAGGCAGAACGAGATTACCACCTGACATCAGGATTATCACCTGACATGGAGGATGTCTCTTGAGATGAAGTACACAAGGCTCCGGTCACCAGACATTGTCTCAAGGTGATATGACTCAGCAGCCTTGGACAGGTTAGCAGTAAACATGTTGATGAATAGGTTATACAACTGGGGTGAGTAATATCCTATTTATAGGTACAGGGTCTGTGGTATAAAGACTGACACACTTGTTGACAGTTTCACTCTCTTCTCGTCTCATTCCTCTCGTCTCACTCGACTTGTCTCTTGTTCTGGACTTCACTTCATCTAGCCTTACCACTGGGGTATTGGATTTGAGTCTGCAATGATGTAGTGAGTAAGAGATGCATTGCTTGCCTTAATCCCATGTAATTGGGTCTTACAAATAAACTCTTTAATCTTTATTAACTGCTGTTATCTCCTCCTTCCGCCTGCGTGACTGGGACTGAGGGTCATTGGCTAGGGAAGCTTTTGAACCCGGGTCAGTCCAGCTCTCACAGTTTTAACCTGGCACTGAAAAGATGGTAAAGTTGGGCGCCAGGCAGACGTCAGTGGGGAGGCTGTTCCACGGTTGTGGGGCTACCACAGAAAAGGCCCTCCCCCTTGTTGCCACCTTCCCTTACTGTCTGACTTGCCAAAGGTTCCTATAACAACACCTGACAAACAGCTACCAACAGTTGGAGCTTGACTCTCCACAAAAGGAAAAACCAGCAGAACAAACTGATTTTGTACTGTGCCAAGCTGCCATCACCTTCTCCCATACAAAGCTACCAGAACTTTTGAGATCTTCCTCAGAGCCCTTATTCCAGGTTCCTCTGCCATCTGAAGTATGGTGACCTGGGATTGATACTTTTCGGCAGTTGCACCAAGTCTATGGAACTCTCTCCTGGGAGCTGTTCAGTCCACTCCCTCACTTCTACCCTTTAAGCCAGAGGTAGGCAACCTGGTGCCCTCCAGATGTTTTGGACTAGAACTCGCATCATCTCTGACCATTGGCCATGTAGACAGTTGGCTAAGAAGGTCCTCTGCGTTTGGGATCTTTGGTGGTTTTGGAGAGTTGTTGGTTTTAATCATTGCTGCTGTTAACTGCTTGTTTTTACGATATTGATCTGTGTTTGCTTTTTTTTTTTTTTTTTAACTTTTCAGTGATATTGTAAGCTGCCTTGTAGACCCAAGGGGCCAAAAGGCAGGGTGAAAATGTTTTCATAATGAAAATACAACAAAGCACATCCCCATACCTTATAACAAACCTGCCAGACATCAGCAGACATTGGCAACATCTCAATAAAACCAGAAGCCCAAACCAAAATATGTACAGACCGACACTTAAACAACCCAACAAAGGAAAAAAGACACAGGAGGGGTAGCTATATGTACACCGTTAAGTTGTGTACATTGCAACTTGTGCTTTCTTTCTTGGGGCTGTAATGTCTAATACAGTTGAACTGACAGGGCTTCTATTTAATGCTTGAGATTTTAAGTTTGCGGGGGAAAGCACAGGCTTATATAACGCATTATGGTGGAAGGTTGTTAACTTAGTGGTCTTGGAATTGAAAAGAAGCCTTGCTGGCACAGCATGATTCAGAGCTGAGTGAGTATATTATGCTTGCATGTGGTAAGAGAAATCCTTTGACAAACTACCTCTGACCTTCCCTGGGGTAACTTTCTGTCAGACAAGGCTGAGTAATGGCCCAGGTGATTTTGTTTCAGGAAAGTTTAACGCACATTCTGTAGGACAACACAAATGTTGTAACTGTTATGCCTTTGTGTTGGGGTACCTGGCTTAGAAACTGCACAGTACAAATTTTGATTATATCCCTAGATCATGGGAAATGGCCTTTTTTGTTGCTCTGTGCTGCCTTAGCATTTTTTTTCCAAGATAGCAAAGGCTCTCCTACTGCAGAAAGTTTAACGTGGTCAATATTCTGACTTGTGCTTTTTAAATTGTGTTCTTTCCCTGAAGCTACTTCCTGCTGTGATTGCTGGACTCCGTTCCAGTTTCTTTACAAAACAAAATTATTATGCCCTTTATACACACATGTACAAGTGACCACCTTTCCTATTTTGCTGAGCATAGGGGATAAAAGCATTTTTCTTCTTGGCAGCTGTCTTCTTTTAAAAAAAAAAAAAAACACTAAAAAAAACACTAAAACAACAACAAGAAACAACCACTTGTTGTAGCTTTTGTTAACAGATAGAACTAGAAATGAAACTTTAGCCAGAAAACCAAACCAAAAACAATTTGGGTAGAAGGTAACCTCCATATTTTTGGCCATTGAATAATAAGGAAATTTGGCAACTTGGCAGTGAGGAGGTGAGGAATGAAAAATTGCTTCACCTCAAAAGTGTATAATGATTCTAAAGTAACTTGAAATATTACTGATGCTGCCTATTCATTCTTTTTAGGCAGCAGCAGTAATATTTCAAGTTATCAAAAGTCTGTTGATAACTAGACTTTTTTAAAAAATTCAGACCTCACTTATATTATCTTTTCATCTCTTTGTGGGACACCACATAAACTTGCATAAACTCCTTCCCACTCAATTTGGTGTTCGAAACCAAGCGTGCTTGGCCGCTTAATTACTGTTTCACCAACAGTAATTAATTCCAAACCCACCGTTTGCAACCATGCTTAGAAGGCAAGGCAATCCCCATGCAACTCATGTGCCTTTTCTGTTGATAGGATGTATAGTGACCATCTTGCTTTGGTTTAGGTGATTTCAGAATGATCATCGGAGAAGATAAGTCAAAAGTTATGAACATAGTGAAGCCCAACATGTTACATTTTCAGAAGCTCTTCAATAACATATTGCAGGATTGCCCACAAGTAGTGTACAAGCACCAGCTGGGCAAGCTAGAGGTAAGCAGTTCATTGTTGTAATTTTTTAAAAGCTTACCGATGATATCGTGTTTGTAGGTATTGGCTTCCATTTTGAATAATTGTGTGATGTGAGGGCACCATGATGGCAGACAGTAGTAGTTTCACCTGTTTAGGTTACTGAGTGATAACTGCAGTTATCCCTTAGACTCTGTCTTGTAGAGAACAACTTAAAGCAGACGCCTGGAAAGTAATATAACCGTGCTGGATTCTAAGGGCCAAAACAGACATTACTTTAAATCTGTGTCCAGCAGCTATGACTTCTTCCTTTTTTCACTCTAGGGTAAGTGCAAGGGCCCCTGTCCAGACCTTAAAAGCCCCCATGCTAGGGTCAGACCCTCTGCACGTACTCTAGAGTAAAAATGGGGAAAAAACATACTAGTTGCTAGACACATATTTAAAGTAATGTCTGTTTTGGCCCTAAGAATTGCAAACTAGAGGTCTTGGGTTCTTCTGTAAAAGTATAGAAGTTATACCATTGTTAGCAGGTTCTTCATATATCGGTCATTTATTTGTAAGCTACATACCCAGATGTGATAACATGTATTTGCATGACTAACAAAGCTAGTTGCTATGTTGCTCATCATACCATCTTCTTTTGGAGAGCTTTGTTAAGGTCAAACGCTTGCTTTTCGTTTTGCCAGAATCCGTTTAGTAAAATGTATTGCATCATGCTTCTCTTTTTCTAAGTGCTCTGATTGTTTGATGGAAGTACCAGTAGCTGAGTCCTGCTTTGCTTAGGCAGGCACACTCTAAATTAATATAGAGCTGCTTGGAGGCTGTTGCCTTGCAGCACAGAAGATCCTGAAACGGAATGGTTTGAAACGAGGTCGCTTGCGTGCCTGTCGGCAGCAGTGTACCCAAGGTACAAGAGGTGGTTTGAAACAGGAATTCAGGCAATAGGCTTTTCAGTCTTGTTACCACGTGTCCTCGTCTACACATTTTTCTTTTTAACAAGTATTTTATTTAAGAAATACAAGGTAACAATGATACAACAAGAACATGAACACACCACAGCCTGTTTTACATTATTCGTTGCAGGTTCGTCTACACATTTTTGTGAACTACTAATGGTACAGTGTTTGCGGGTATGTACATATACCTGAACATGTTTAGGATCTATAACCAAAAGCGATGGTGTTTCACAGCAATAATCCGATAGGGGAAAGGCAATAGACAATCAGCCTGAGCAGAGAGTCATCAAATTTATGGCTTGTTATAGAAATATAACAAGTAAGTGTATGTACAGCATTTGAATAGAATCAGCAGTTATTTGGTTAATTCTATGGAGAAGGTCAAAGATGGGGAGAGAGAACTGAAAGTGGACGGGGCAGCATGCTAGTGTTTTGGAAGGAGGGTTACGGGGAGAAGGAAAGGCAAATACCTAATAAACAGGCAGGGAATAGGACAAGGTAGTTCTTTCTTCGTTCTATTTCTGAGTTGCCCAATAACTACTGTTATAGACACGTGTCTAATTGGGTTGGAGATAAGAGACCAGGATGTAAAATAACGTGACCCATGGGAACACAGGTAACTTTCTGAGAGATTAAGTGAGGTGAGAGCGAGAACTTGGGTAGAGGAAATTAAAGATGAAGTGCAAATCTTACATATGCTAGCACCAAGCTGGTAGAAGGGGACTCTTCTCGGGTTTCTGGGGTGATCTAGGACTTTGTTTTTGGGACTGGAACACTGGGGTGGGTTGAGTAGGATAGTGGATAGGCCAGACACCGTAGTCTCACACCAAGAGACTGAGAGTAACGTAGATGCCAGGCTGTGATAGGGGACTGAGGGCAGGCTAAGCCCTTGTAGGTCTCCTTGAGTTCCGTAGGACACGGAACTTGGATCAAAGCAAAACGTGGGTTCTTCTCGGGCCCTCCAAAACTGTTCAAGAATGCATGTGCTGGCAAATATAGGAAGAGCTTCCTTGCTGGGCAAGGGACAAACTCCTTGCAAATGTGTGACAGGTGACTAACTCACTTCTAACCGTAAAACATTCCAGTCTTGGTTTTGGGAAGGGGTTTCTCCCCAAGACCATAAGAGGGGTAAGGGGATCTGGATCACTGGCAAGATCTTTCCCATCGTGGGTGATGAGTGAAAACGTGCGGAGTGCAAAAGGAGGCTCATGGGCATATCTTTGGTATAGGTCCCTCACCTTGATGGGCACTAACATGTTTACTGGTGGTGCCATGCTTAGGCCTGGAGAGCTTTCCTCGTCAGGGCTCTACATGAGCCAATCAGTAGGTGTGTCCTGTGTCCACATGGCTTGATTGCATTAGGAACCTGACAGAGAGTAAGATTGCTTTCGCCTGTTCTGGAGGTCCCATGCCCCCTGTATAGAGGGAGAACCACTCCTGTGAGCTATATGCCATGGGCTGCTGTCTGCCTTCTTGTCCTGGGTGCCTGGGTCCCAGCTTGATCTACCTTCCCAGGAAGAATGGACATCTTGGGAGTCAAGCTGCGAGGGCAGCCTTCCCCAGCCTGGTGCCTCCTGATATTATAGACTTCCAGCTCCTGTCTGCCCCAGCCAGCATGACCAATGGTCCAGAATGCTGGGAGTTGTAGTCCAAAACATCAGGAGAGCACCAGGTTGGGAAAAATGGCAGTGGGGCTGAGCCTCTTCGTAACAGTCTCTAACCAAATAGCCAAAGATTAAGATTGTGTAGCTGAATTTAATGTCTCCCAAATAACGCTTATTTGCTAGACAGATCCCACGTAGAAACAGATTGCTAAATATAGCCCTCTGGGTTGTCCTTTACAGCAGGAATGACCGAGACCCTCATCCAGTGGGCCCATGCGTGCGACAGGGTCCCATTGTCAGTTATGGAAAGCGCGGTCTGGGAGTTTAAGCTGTTCCTTGCCCAGAACTGGAGAAAGCTCTGGCTGAGTTATAACTGTCTTGGCCAGTGTCCAAAGAGCTACTTAACGAGTGTCCATGGCCATGCAAGCCCTGGAAGATGTGTGACATTCTCTCCCCCCCGCCCTTTGTCCAGCCCCTTCATCCCGCGTGTCACAGTCTTGTTTTTTAAACTCTGCTTAGTTTCAAAAATCCCTTGTTGGAGGGGGCATAGCTCTTGTTCAAGAAACTTAAGCCTAAAGCCCTCTTGATGTGCAGAGCTAGTTGCACTGTTGGCTTCTTTCTACAAGTGTGTGTGAGTGTGTGTGTGAGAGAGAGAGAGAGAGAGAGAGAGAGAGAGGGTGGCCATGTTGGTTCTAATTCCACAGGTTTGTTTTAAGACACAATGGATCGTGATCTTGTCACCAAGCTGCTGGGCTTCCTACAGAAATGGAATGAGATGCGTTCAGTGCTGCAAGCTGTGTAACTATAATATATTTTGTAATGGCGAATTTGGCAGCCTCTTGAGTTTATTGTGGGCACAAGATAACATCCTGGCTAGTGTGGATTTAATTCTCACTTGCACTCCAGATGCAAACCCCTGAGTGGCAACTTGATTAATGTTGATGGCACCTTTCTGCGCCTTGTGTAAAATATGAAAGCAGATAACTGCAGTTGTCAAGCCACTTCTTCTCCGTAACCATAATAGTGAGTAAGCAGCAGCGAATTGATGAGTGGGGAAAGCGCCAGGTTCAAACTTGCACAGAAACCCTGCCTCCTATCTCAGTGTGCAGTGCAATCAGAAATGTATAACCTGCACATCGTTAAGAGGCCCTTTCAAATTGCCTTTGCTGGACAGGAGTAAAATCCATAACTTGATTCTGTAAATTGTATGGGACTTGTGGAAGAATACGACGACTTAGCATCAACATAGCACTTTTTAAACATCCAGTCACTTTACATACCTCATATAGAGATATGAAGGCTTTGGGGGGGGAACCCAGAAAAAATGGGGTGCAGAAAAATGAGGGGGATTTTTTTTTTTTACCCCAGGGATTTTTTTGAGCAAATTTGGGCGGGGGTGGTGGTGGTGGAATACAGCTTGTTTTCCTGAGTTTTTTGGGGGGGGTTTCCCAGGTCCCCCCCCCCCGAAGGCTTCACATCTCTAACCTCATAATCGTTTTTTCTTACAGCAACCTAGTAAGATATATCAGTATCATTATCCTGGTACTACACATAGGGAGTTGATAGTGGTCAGTGTGTTGAACTGGGACCAAGGAGACCCAAGTTTGAATCCTGCCTCAGCCATGAAGCTAGCTGGGTGACCTTGGGCCAGTAACTCTCTCACAGCATGACCGACATCACAGGATTGTTCTGAGGATAAAATGGCGGGGGTGAGGGGGAATATTGTGTGCCACTGTGAGCTCCTTGGAAGAAAGGTGGGATATCAGTGTGGTGGTGATGATGATGTTGTAACTTTCTCCTGACTCTCTCTCTTGTGAAAAGCAGTATCAGGAGGCTGCAAATTTGATAGGAGAAGCAAGGGATGGGAGGTTAAGCCCTTCCCTGCAGGCCATTTTTCCACTCTGGCCCCCACTGCTTTTCCCTCCATGGGTACTTACATATTTTCCCTCACTGGGTGAAAAGTAGCTGTGGGGAACATTTTGAGCAGGAAAAATAGCCACCATGAAAAGATGTCTCCCCCCCCCCCCCCGTTCCTCTGCAACTGATGGTAGCCTCCTGGGGTTTTTCTTTATTAAAAAAGAGAGAGAGAGAGAGCCTAGGGGAAGTTACAGACATCTGCGTATAACAGTTAGTTTTAGCCCGAGACAGAGAGAGTGTGGCTTGCCTAAAGCCATCTATTGAATCCATGGCTAAAGTAGGACTTGAATGGGCGTCTTCCCAGTCACTCCTATTCACTATGCTACACCAGCTCACATTTTGATGTGAAGACCTGTCAGAGTGGTAGGAATAGCACTGTTCTCATATTTGAGTCAAACAGAACATTGTGGATGCCTGAATAAATATTGAAGACTGTTGGATGAGTGGGAAAGCTTTTTTGTGCTTCGAGTGCTTAGAACGCACGGCAAGTAGGAAAGGCCATAGCGAAGTGGTAGAAGTGGTTTTTTGTTTTGTTTTTAATTTTTATTTATATTTTTAAAAGAACACACATACACACAAAAAACCATAAACCTACAAATCATACACTACAAGTGCACCCGTCACCCCGGGGCCAAAACCAATTCTATCCACATAATCCATTATTAATCTATATTCCAAAAATACATCATATCATGACATGGCTTACTCCCTTTCCCCTTTACTGGTAGAAGTGGTTTTGCCTGCAGAAGTCCCAGTTCCAATCCCTGGCATCTCCAGTGAAATGGACCAGGGAGCAGTTGGTGTGAAAACCGCCTGTGTGATAGCTTGGAGATTCTTTGCCAATCATAGTAGTAGACAGTACTGAGGATAGGTGGACAATGGGTATTTCCGTTTTCTGCTCCTTGTGGTTTTTTTTGTGCCTCTCTTTATGGAGGGAGGGGGGGATGGGTGGAGAAAAAAAAATCAGCCCTGTGTTGTATGTTGGCAATCTGATTACAAAGTGTGGCTGCTAAGTTTGATATTTAAATTCTTACAGTGTGGCTACAAAGAAAACAAACTGTGTCTGTTTATACTTCTCTATCTTTAGATAGATAAGAGTCCAGAAGGTCAATTTGCACAGCTGATGGCTCTCCCAAGGACCCTGCAGCAACAAATCACTGCTCTCATGGATCCTCCGGGGAAGAACAGAGATGTGGAAGAAATTTTATTGCAAGTCGCACATGATCCTGACTGTGGATTAGTTGTACACCAGGGTAGGCTTATTGATGAAAAATAATACAGGGTGGGTGTTTAAGGATCAGTCTTGTATGTGGTGACAATATGTAAACAAAAGTGCCACGGAGCACACAACTGCACAGAAAGAAAATATATTATCGAAAATTATCACGGTAGCCCCTCAGAAAGAGATGTGTCGACTGACCATGACAAGGAATAAACAAATATATATATAAATGACTAACAGTGAAAAAACATGTTGTGATAATCAACATGAGATATGGTACGTAGTAGTAACAACTAATAATGAAGACACCAGAATGCTGCAAGCATGTGCCAAAATATATAATATAAACAAACACAGCCAATCAACAATTGATGAAAAATATAACACAAAAAGTAGGCAGGTCAGTAACAATAAGTAAAACTACATTAAACAAAGTATAAGCAAAGACAAAATGAGAGAGGGGAAGGGAAAAACAATCTGAATGTAATGATTAACAGGTAACAAAATCAAAGCAAGGCTGACGATAAAGAAAAGAAGGACAAACAATGAGGCAAGTAATAACAGTAGATAAAACTACTATAAGCAGACTGTTATACAGGAATCCGGATTGTAAAACCTGTTTCGTCATATGTGACTTCATCAGAACAAGTCTTCTTAAGGTCCCTGCTTACGAGCAATTACTGGGAAGGTAAAAAATAACATGGTTTCCATCTATAAAACGTATAGTTTGGACTGCACCCGTAGCAGAAAGTTCCGGACTGAAAAATCCTTTGTTCATAAGCAGTAGACAAAGGAGATTCTCTACTGCTTATTGTTACTGACCTGCCTACTTTTTGTGTTATATTTTTCATCAATTGTTGATTGGCTGTGTTTGTTTATATTATATATTTTGGCACATGCTTGCAGAATTCTGGTGTCTTCATTATTAGTTGTTACTACTACGTACCATATCTCATGTTGATTATCACAACATGTTTTTTCACTGTTATTTATATATATATTTGTTTATTCCTTGTCATGGTCAGTCGACACATATCTCTTTCTGAGGGGCTACCGTGATAATTTTCGATAATATATTTTCTTTCTGTGCAGTTGTGTGCTCCGTGGCACTTTTGTTTACATATTATCATTATCAACTGCAGCCTTCGCTGTTTTTGTATTTGGTGACTTCAGAATTTTAAATTTTAATATCTATTTTACTTTTTGTTTAAAAAACCCAAACTTAGCAAGATGGGCATATGCTCAACATTCTTACATATGAAGTTGCATCAAACAGCTGGCAATGTGATCTTGATGTTTTTGTGGTTAAACATTGGCTTCTTTGGAGACTTTTTTTTGTTTTTTGTTTGGTAAAGAACTAATTCAAAATCCTGCTTTAGGTGTGCACAAGTACTGGGCTTACCTGTTGGGATTTCTCTCTCCTTCTCTCTCTTTCTCTTCTCTCTCTCTCTCTCTCACACACACACACACACACACACACATACACACACACACCCTTTCTGCCCCCTCCCTCCCTGTTCCATATAACAAACTACCTGGTTTCAAAAGCAGTTTCCCATGTGGCATGGAGGAGCTACTGTTGAGGAAAGAACAAGCCCAAAGCCCCTATGGGTATGCAGAATTAGCTGTACAGTTCTTTGGGTCCTCGCCAATAACTGGTGCCTGCTGAAAAAAATACAGTCCTTAGGGCTGTTATGCCCAGTGGATGACATATTATACTTGTAACCCAAGATCTGTACTTGAATAGCTTCCGAGTCATAAATATACTGAATGGCTCTGGGAAATTCAGCCTCAATTTCCCCCATCTGTAAAATGTGCAAAATAATGACACTCCATAAAAGTGCTGTAAAAATGGCCATTACTTAAATCACCATGGGCATGACCCAATTAAAGCTCAGTTCTCTTAAGCCTCAATTTAATCTGAGCAGAGTTACGCACATTTGTAAAGTCTCATTTTGAAGCCAGAGAGGCCCCAAACTAAACAGACTTAACTTTGGCTGAAGTGCACCTAATGATGTTTGTTTCTTAGTCCTTTATAGACATCCATTCTTGAAAATCAAAATCTAGCAAAATAGCATATAAATATACATGAGGTAAGATACTGCTATAACTGTTGTGTTGCTGCTTGAGAAACTGCTGGCATGTACATCCTTGTCACCACATTGGTATCTGAAAAATGAGGCCCATTGCCAAAGGTGAGCCATCCAGTATTTACATTTCCTGTGAATACAACCAACATGTGTTTGCAAAGATGTGTATTATACTGGCATGCTTGTCAGATAAGACACCCTGGGGAAGTGTCCAGAGCACTGTCCAATCTGGTTTAGTTAATTTGGCCCAAGGAACTGGACAAGGTGCCTGGAGAGGTTCAATCAACCACCTGTGTGGTTGACCCTTGCCCATCTTGGCTAATACATCGAGTCATGATTGGGTGCGTCCAGGAAGTAATTAATATCTCTTTGAGAGAGGGAATGGTCCTGGATGCCTTGAAAGAAGCAGTGATACCACTCCTTAAGAAATCCTCACTCAATCCTGAAGATCATCCAGTCACAAATATCCCCTCTGGTTGTGATTCAAGCCCAGGAACAGGGTGGAATGGAACGGATTATCTGGTCTCATTTTAGTCTCATTTCAGGCTGGGATTTGGCACTGAAACAGCCTTGGTTGCCTTCTGTCAGGAGAGAGATGGGGAGTGTGGCCCTGTTGATTATTCTCGGTCTCTTGACAGCTTTTGATACCATCAACCGTGGTATCTTATTGGACTAGTTCTGTGGGTTGGGGTTAGGAAATGCAGGGATACAATGGCTCCACTCATAGATGCAGAGTTGGTTCCAGAAAGTAGTATTGGAAGATTTCTGTTTGACCTCATGAAGTTCCAGAATTCAGCTGCTACACCTCTGATTGGTTTACCTAGGTGGAGCCATATTAACCAATTATTGCCGTAGAAAACAAGGGAGGACACTGTACGCAAAAACAGCAGGAGGAAAAATTCCCAAACATCACTGAGTATGGTCTGTGTTGATTATTTATTAATTGTAAAAAGCTCTAAAAATGCCTTACCCATTTCGAGATGAAGATCTCTTCATCAGGAGCAATTAATCTTTTGGTCAAGCTTACTTCTCTATCTCTGGAGACTTAGTTTGTTCTATTGACTATTTATCATAGAGCATTTTTAGAGCTTTTAATTAATAATCAACACAGACCATACTCAGCGATGCTTGGGATTTTTTCCTCCTGTTGTTTTTACCTTCAAAGTCCTAAGTGGCTTGGGACCGAAATGCCTGAAGGAGCACCTCCTCCCATACCATCCTACCAGTTTATTTGTTTGCCTGTTTATTTATTTATTTATTTATTTGATTTATAGTCCACTGTTCAAGGTAAAAACCTTTATTTATTTAATTTATTTATTATATTTATGAATCGCCCATCTGGCCAGACAACCGGCCACTCTGAGCGATGTACAATCCAATAAAATACGGGGGGGGGGACACACACACACACACAGTATAAAACACAATTAAAAACAGTACCAAACTTAAAAATCCTAACCCACCCCATATTCCCGCCTGAAAAGCCACATTTTTAAAGCACGGCGGAAGCTAATCAAGGAAGGGGCATGGTGGAGGTCACTGGGGAGAGAGTTCCATAAATTGGGGGCTGCCACAGAAAAGGCCCTCCTCCTAGTCCCTCCTCCTAGTCCCTCCTCCTAGTCCCTACCAGCCTGGTTTCTCTGGCTGATGGGACAGGGAGAAGGCTGTCCGTGGCAGATCTTGTTGAGCGGCCTACTTGATGTTGCTGGAGGCACTCCTTGAGATAAACTGGACCGGAACCATACAGGGTTTTAAAGGTCAACGCCAACACCTTGAATTCGGCTCGGCAAACAACTGCTAGCCAGTGTAACTCTTTGAGCATAAAGCAGATTACAACTTTAAAATACATAGTCAAACCCTTAAAAAAAATCAATACATAAATCAGATTAAGATCTTCAGATGAGTTCATTCTCCAAGTACCATTGGTTAGTAAAGTGTGTTATGTTTGTGTGAAGGAAAGCCCTGTGGTGATGCCATGACTTTAGGACACCCTGCCTAGGGAAGTTTGACTGGTGCCAACTTTGCAATCCTTTCAGTGCCAGGTCAACATATTTTTACTTGACCAGGCAAATTGCCTCTGTCTGCATTATAGTTTCATGGGTTTGATGCCTCTCAGTTTGTTATATGAAGTGTGATGTGATGTGTTGTGTTTTCTCGTGTGTGTGTGTTTTTTTTATTGCCCTGGAATCTTTTAGGATGAAGGGTGGTCTAGAAATTCTTAAAATAAGCAAATTAATAAGACGGGCTGGTAGCTGCATCAGAATCGGCAACAAGCCATGGTTGGCTTGCAGCTTCCTATTGGGTATACAATCGGTAGCAAAATTCAGGTTTTCCCCTTTGTAATGAAATGGCTTTCAGAAGTAGTTTTTATGTAAATGTATGTATTTCTTTTTATGCAAATGTATGTGTTTCATATATAAAAATAAATAAAACATTGGAATGAATGTTCGAATCTACTTGAAAAAAAGCCAAATAAAGTATTGGGTGGGATAACTGCCAAGGTATGCTGCCATGCTGGGTTTATTGTGTTACTGGAAAAATATTTGACTTTTAACCTGTTTTTTAAAAAATAATATCATGGATAACATCTGTTTTTGTTTATCCTTTCTCTCTCTCTCCAGGCATTTCAGGAATTGTGAGATCGTCCAGTCTAATTCAGAGTGCTAAAACCACCCTGACAGCTGGTAAGGCCATGTGTTGCTGTGTTTTCCTGATGGATGTTACTTTCAAGGAAAATATACATGCAAGGCTAATTCTGTTATAGAAATGAATAATAATGACCTTGCATAACTTGGGGCTGAAAACTGCATGGAAATCAAGCCTGTTGATTCAAGTGCTCTAAGATCCAGCAGCCCTAGTGAGTGTCAGAAGGTGTGGCAGATGATCTGGCAGCCGCTGTGTACAGAGTGCTCTGCGAGAAATTCTTGTCTGCCATTGAGAGCATCCATTCTAATAACTCTGGCAAACTTTGCCTTGCTCTCTTGGCTAACAAAGCTGCCCTGTACTCTTGAGCTACTGAGAAATATTTCGGCAGTTATTTGTTGAAATGGCGGCTGTGTGAGTTTGTGACTCACTGAACTGGGTGTTGTAGAGTTAACCAAACTGTACTTTTCACAAGTACTTAAATGAGTATGGAGGGACGGTACTAACATTCACAGTCCTAATTTTAATTAGCTTGGAAGCCTGTTTTCATCTGGGCTTGTGTCATTTTGCCCTATTTAAAAGTTGTTCCTTTCAAACCTCCTCTAGGAGGAAACCTATTAAAAGGGCAATATTAGAGCCAATTTACACTTGATAGTGGCAGGCGCGTTTGCCACATTGACATCGGTGAGATTGACGTCTTCAAACAGTTGGAGACTGATGGTGGATATGCACACTGCTGTCAATATGGCACACATCCTGTCACCATAAACTGTCAATCGGACCGTATTCATATAGTTGGTCAAAAGTTCTTAATGACACTTTTGAATTTCTTTGCAGAACAGTGTCTTTAAACATAGGAAACTGCCTTCAGCTAAGCCCTCAGTCCATTTAGCCCATCAGTATTTTCTACCCTGGCTCTCTTGGGTTTCAGAGAGGAGTCTTTTCCAGTTCTACCTGGAGATGCAAGGGACTGAACCCAGGACTTCCTGCTTTATGTGCTCAGCCACTGGCCTACAGTCCTTGCCCAAGCTCTGCCCCCTTCTCATGTATTGTGAGGACAGATCTATACATCTTAAGAGTGGCTGCTGCCAAAAACACAGTTCTGTGTTGAGTTCCTTCCACTCACTGTGTAACATAGCCTTCTTCATCCTGGTGCCCTCCAGATGTTTTGGACTACAACTCCCAGCATTCCTGACCACTGCCCATGCTGGGAGTTGACATCCACAACATGGGGAGGGTGCCAGGCTGGGGGAGGCTGCTTTCTTGTCCTGATGTCATAACACGGAGCCATTTCCTTGCTGCTGGCAATAATTGGCATGAAGTGGGATGGAGAAATGAATAGCATAATGACCTTGGGTATGAGGTAAGCTGTGCAACATGTTACGGAGAGAAATGGGGAAAGTGGGCAGAGGGTTGCCTTTTTGCCAGCAGCCCCATTACAGGTATAATGTGTAGTTCTACCTTGAGAAGGATTCCTTAGCAGTTCTGAATTTGTATTTAGATACCAAAGTCAGTCTTTTCTTCTCTACTCTGCACATGCCCGTGCTGTAGCGTAAATTGCTCAGGGAAACTCACCGAAGAATTCAATTTAGCCACTGCTATTGACTTTTCTGTAGAATAAGAAGGAAGCTACTGGGCTTCCTTTGTTACTTGTTTTCCTTGGTTATGAAGATAATGAATCTTAGGCGAGTTTCTGAAAATTTAGTGCCTTCCATGAGAGTCTGATCCCAGTGGAGTTGACGCTTCATATATGAGATGTTTGCCACTAGAGCCAGTTGCTGATACCTGCAGTAGCCATTTTAAAACTGTTTAATTGGTAGGAATCCCTGCGTGCCTTGACCCTGGGCTCCCTAACACACTTTAATTTACTAATAGATCATTTTTGTGCTCCCTGTGTAACTGCATTAATGGTAGCAGTACAGCAGATGTCTTAAGAACATAAACACAATTAAGTTTGGTTGCTGTGTGGGTGTTTTCAGCTGTATACAAAGATACCGGTTTAACCACTTAAACATCCTTCTCTTGTTACAACTGTAATTCGCCTAATGAATCTTTGAACTAGCACAGACTTGTATGAGTATTATTTATCATGCTGTATTATCCACCCATCTCCTACGCCCTTTTTCCTCTTTCCCACGCAGACTTTATTCAAATTTTAATGGCAGGCTTGCGGCAGAATCTTAAAGCCAGACATTGCATTAGCAAGTTGCCTTTCATCTCTTCCCCAGCCCACTTCCCTGGCAGTCATTCTGAATATGGCTGAATTCTAGAACCTGGTATATGTTGTCGACATTACACGTTACTCAACTAGCATGCAGCAATCCAACAGTTCCTTGTTTCAGTATTTTATAAACACTTAAGTTGCCACATGTTGAAGCACAGGTAAAATAACCCTTGTTAAATTCTGAAATATCTACAGACCATCTGTTAGAACACAGTTAGATTCTCGATGGTAGTCATTATGTACTGGCGTGCTCTGCTTGCAAACATAATTTGGCCGAGAGCACAACAAAGACCTTCAACCATCTAACAGGATTTCCCTTCATCTTTCTCTGCCACTGTGGTTTTAAACTAGTTTGAGCCCTATATTTTTGTTTACTGTCAGATGCCCCATTTAGCTTTTCAAGAAAAAGGCCTGTATGTTTTCTAAAATCTGTGGCAAGACTTCTGGTCTGGTTTCTATTAGAAGTGGCACCATCCATTGATTTATTTTTCCTCTTGGCCTTATGGTCTTTTGGAACTTAAAGCTTTGAAAATGTTATATTTAGCTGCTTCTAAGGAACGTTGCATGGCTTGTTTCTTTAAAAAATAATATATTATTGCATTTGGCAACCTGTATGTGAAATAAAATCATGCTTTGTTATATTTTCAGTAATGATCTAGTCAGGTTTAGCTTTCTGCCAAGGCATGCATTGCTATTAAATTCTGAATGATAACTCGTCTAGGTATTCCTGGGTATGGTAGGGGAAAAAATATCCAGGCATTCAGATCCTTATTCACAGCAATAGTGGGGTAGGCACAGCCCCTCCCAAGTACTAGGGGCACATTAGTAGTTCACGGGAACAAGGTTCTGGAACCATCTAACCTCGACTGCATTCCCTCACCTTTGCTCTGAGGCAGCCTTGATTTACATGCAGCCTCTGGCCTCTCTCTCCCTCGGGCTGTAAGCAGGGCCGTCCCACCCATTACACAAAGGGAGGCGCCCACATGAGGCGGCGTGCTGCAAGGGAGTGGCGGATTGGGCCCACCTCTGCCACCCTTCCTGTCCTGAGCACCACCTTCGTGCAGCGCTTGTTGTAACAGCGCTTGGAGCTGTGGCGCCGCTAACTGCTCCTCGAGGAGGGAGGAAGACTCGGAGGCGGAGCAAATAGCTGCCCCCCGTGCCTCTTCCCTCTGCTTCAGACCCCCGTTCCAGAGCAGAGTTGGCCAAGCAGTGTTTGCACCCAGCAGGGGTAGGGCAAGGCCGGGGCAGCAGCAGTGCAGCTGGCACCCTTTCCTTCTTCCAGTGCTCTTTTCTCGTCTCTTAAGAGATGTGGGCTGCAAACGGTAGGAAGGAAGTCCCAGGGCTCCCAAAGACTGGTTCGCTTTCCCCTCCCTTTCTCCTAGTGCTGCTCCAGAGGGGAGGCAGTAGGCAGGAGCGGCACAGGCGAGCTTGTTCTCTTCCTCTGCTCTTTCTGCAAATAGTGTAACAAAGGCCTTTCTTGCTGCTTTTATTTCATTTTCTAGTGCCCTGACCCATCGCTGAAAGTGGTTTGGAGAGGAAAGGGTAGGAAGAAAACTCCACGGGTCCTAATGAGGCATTAGATTTCCCCTCTCCTTTAGCTCCCCCCCCCCCCGCTTTCCCCCAGCAATTGGGATGCATCTTTCCCGTTCTTCTAAGATGAAACAATCCTGGAAGTTGTGTTCTGCATATGCTACCCAGTGGCAAATTGGAGTTTATGCTAAATAAATAAATAAATAAATAATCTCCCCCTCCCCACTGGCAGCCGTGAAACTTGTGCAAACTTTGCAAAAAGGCTGAGGCATGTCTCCCGCTGTGCAGGAGCTAAAGTCCAAGCATTCACTGAGAACTCACACTGTAGATAACTTAATCTTAAAGTAAGTCTAATTGAATTTAATGGGGCATCCCCTGAGGTAAGTGTGTGCACAACTGTCTCTGCCTTATGGGCTCTGTTTCTGTGTGAGGGGAGAGTCCTGGAGAGTCGTGACATGGATCATATCTGCTTATACCCGCTATACAAGTTGAGCAGACAGATACACAGGCAGGCAGCAGTGCTAATCTTTTGAAACAGTTTCAGTTTCCAGGAGCAGCCGCTTCAGACACTTGTTCTCTTTCAGTGGCTGCATCAGGGGTTCTCAACATGTGGGGTGTGCCCCGCACGGGACACCTGGAGGGAGTGTGATGTCCTGGTAGAGGTTCCTGCAGCAGACAAGAAAGTAGCTTAGGGTGGTCACCGGCAGTCCAAAACTACAGTTGGTGCCTGCAACAGAACACTGTGATGTGGAGTTCCCGCCCCCCCCCCGCTCAGGGTGGGTTCCACCAAGCCAGCTATGCCCTCTTCCGGGCACGCCGTTCAACACTCCCACCCCAGTTTTCTTTCTTTTCCCAACAGCCCGTTAGCCTTCTGCACCACTGAGCATGTTCAGTCCTCATTACACTGTGGGGGTGGGGTGGGGGAGATCCCCCCCCCGTTTTTTCCTAAATGTTTTGTTTTTGTACTCTGCATTATGCCTGAATAGGGCCCCACCCCGTCACTTCTTCGTGTTGAATGGGGATGCTCTGTGGTGGATTTCTGTTTGCATTCGCTTGCACGCAGGAAGAATCTTGGCTTGATCAGGGACCTTGACAAAGGAGGGTTCCCAGTCATGTGGGTGCCTTCTACTCACGTTCAAGTAAATGCAGACTTTCCCATTCAACAAGGGAGGTCAAGGGTTGAGGGAGCAGGGCCTAGTGCCCTCTGGATCTTTTGGACTGCAAGTGCCATTAGCCCCAGCTACGGGTCAGGAATGCTGTAAGTTGTAGTCCAAAACATATGGAGGGTGCCAGGTTGGTGTAGGCTGGTCCACCCTATTCAGGCTTGAGTAGTGCTGAAGTTCTACAAGTATAAAATGAGGGAGATGGGCAGGTTTCATAGATTCATAGATCACAGAGTTGGAAGGGGCCTACAAGGCCATCGAGTCCAACCCCCTGCTCAATGCAGGAAACTAGAGGAGGGGTCTCCCATCCAAGTAATAACCAGGCCTGACCCTGCTTAGCTTTCCGCGCTCAGACAAGCTGAGCCAGCACAGGAAGTAGGAGTAGAGGAAGTGCCAGTAACTCATGCTTCCTTTCCCCTTGCTTCTGTGTAAGGTGCAAGGCTGCCTTCATTCTTATTGTTACTGATAGGGATGTTCCCATTGGCACACGGATGTTATCATGTTTGCCACACTGATTGCTTATGCCCATTTCATGCTTGGAAGCAAGAATACTGCTCTGCTTCATTCTGCATGAACCAAGCATCTTGCAGTGCTTGCATATAGCATGGATTGCAAGGTGCAGATACTTTACGTCAGCCATGAAACATGACAGCTGTTTTTCAGGCAGTATGGAAGGAAGAAATAGAAAGCAAAGGATGCTATATCAGGCACAGAGCTAGCCTGAAAGACCTGCGGGTGGGGCGGGGTGGGTGGGTATGAGCCCATTTTCTCAGAGTGAAAATACCAGGAAGTTTTTAAAGTGACAAATGGCCGGGCTAAAAGGAAGTACTTAAGCAATTTGGTGTGTGTGCGATTTAGTTACATAGTATCAGAAGAGTGCTGACTGAAATCTTGAAGATGGTCATCTTTGTCGTCCTTGCGGCAAGGAGCATGCTTGCTTCTGCGGTGTCTGAAATCATGAGAGACTATTAAAGATTAAGATTTAGAAATGAGACTCTTCAGAAATACCTTGGGAACTAGTTAAAATGGATTAATTGACTGATGAATTGTTTCTCTTGATTTAAGAATCAACCATAAAGTTGCTGGATGTTTCATCGAGTAAAATAATATAAACTATAGTTGCTGGAGTTGTTCTGAACTTCAGAAACATTTGGTGTATAACCGAAGTGATTCTTTAGCTTTTTAATTATACATTTGAAGTTAATGGAGAGCAGCAATCAAGGATTTTCTCAGAAAATGGGAGGAGGGGAATAACATTGCAGAGCCATGTAGAAATTTATTCGTCTGTTCTGCTTTCCTGATAAAGTAATGTAGCTTATGAAAATTAAAACAGACTGAAACTGGTAAAATAAACATTTCAAGATAATCAGATTGGGTTGGATCCAGATTTATGTCCCATTGGTTTAAATAGGTCTACTCTAAGTAGTAATCTGGATCCAACCCAAAACCAATAAAAGGCAACTTAAAAACAGCAGCTAAAAGCAGAAAAACAGCAGGTTAGCAAACTAAACTAATACATTAAGGAAGCACTCCAATGACACTTATAGGATACTTCATATTTCCAGATCCAAGTCTGGAGACAGTGCTCTGACCTCGGGGCTGGGAATCTGAGCTCTGACCCTGCTCTCCCTTGCAGCCGGTGCACTGGCTGCTCTCCGAGGTCAGGAAAACCAACCTCTGAGAGGGGGAAAAGGGGGTGTTTAGGTGGGCAGGCTAGAGAGGAGACTGCAGAGGCCAGGATACAAGTTATCCTGAGACCTCTCCTGCCTCCTTCCCTCCCTCTTTGATGTGCTGTTGCAAGATGCACAAAAATGCCCATCTAGTGAAAATGCAGGGCGGGAGAACGGGGAGGTGAAGATCACCGCTGCTGCTGCTCCCGCCCTGCGTAGGATGCTTCTAAAATTCCAAGTTCGGGGGCTTAGAGTCCTCGTAATAGGATTGTGCCCTAAAAGTCTGCTGAAATAAGAGCCTTTAATGGGGGGCCAGGCAACTCTAGACAGGGAAGCTATTCCACAGCTTCAGTGCTGCCCCTGTAAGTAGTGATCTCTAAATTCTCATGTGCACTTCCACTAATATAGCCCAAAGTTATCTTCTCAGCACCTGAGAACTCTTGCAGTGTCACTTGGCTAGGGACAGGCAAGGACTACTTGACTCTGAATGTAAAGCGTTGAATTCTGGCCCATTAAACTTCTTCAGCCTTTGTTCTTCTGGTATATATATATATATATATATATATGTATGTATATTTCCTTTTAAGGGATGAAAAAATCGTTGACTTACAGCATGAAGAAGATGTACAAAATGTCAAAAGGATGGCTAAAGAAGACATGACATATGTGGGTTTGGACCTTTTGAAAAATTGACTGATCCTCTTCTGGCTAAAGGTTATTCCAATTCTACCTGTTGTATCACCTTGCCTTGGAAAATTAAGGATATGCAGAAACATGTTCGTGCTATTTATGTACAGACTGCCTTGCACTTAAGATAAACAGAGGAGATCTTCATTTTCTGCTTCCTTGAAGAATATCTGGAGTGGGTTGCACCCCCCATCCCTGTTTAGAACTGCTCTTTTTCTAACTTTTGAGTATGTGTCATGTGTGCATGAGTATGTATCATGATTTCAACTCCTTCAAAATGTCCTCCTTTGCCATTCTTATATTTATGTGTCATCTTTGATCACGTTTGTTCCAACAGCTCTATGCAGGAGTGGCCCGTGTTATTGCATCTTTCACTTCACCAAGTACTTGCAATGGTCTAATCATACAGCTTGAGAAACACTGAATAGCACTGAACTGAACTCTTTTACTCGTGGCACTCTTGCTGTGTAGAGTTGCATGTCAAGTAACTTTGAAAAAGGTCAGCCATTTGTTTTTAAGGCATGGTTGACAGCAGCATAATTCACAGCCAAATATTGGTGAGCGGGTCATATTTCAAAATACGGTCAGGTTATAGTTTAGCTTCTGGGTCCAATAACACATGGGTGTTTGGATATATAATTTAAGAGTTCTGCTGCACTGCCAGTTCACAGAGAACTTTTAATGTCAGCCTATGGTTAAAATCAGGGAACAGTTATCTTATTCCTTAATGTATAGGCAGCTTTCCTCCCTCACCACTCCAACTCTATGAACTTTAGTTTACTGAGGCACAAAGGAGGGCAGACAAAGTTTGTTTTTCTTTCAAAGTTGGATCAGGAAAGATCCGTAGCCATCACTATTGTGCTGTATTATTTAACAGGATTCAAATAATGGCATTGATCCTAAAAATAACCCATCATAGGGTAAAGTGAGAATATGTATTGGTTTGGGGAAGGAGGCTTGGATTTGTTTTTCTTCCTTCTTCCATTCCTGCCCGCTGTGCCTCATCCTCCTGTCCACTTGCTAAAGCTATTTACTTCTACAAATGGCTTTTCTGCAGATATGTTTACCATAGAGAGAGATGGCCAAGGGCACCTGGTGTGTTTTTGGGCCTCTGTATAAGTGCATTTAAAGAGAAGTACGTAATATAAAGAACTTGGTGAGTTGGAGCTTGGGAACTGAAAAGACATTTCTTTTGCAGATTATACCATGATAAATGGTTATACATTCATGTTCACCTAGAAGGCATTCAAGACCTTGGGTTAAAAAAGTAATTTTAATTTGATTACAGGCAGTCCCAGTGTTACAAACTTCCTGACTTATGGACAACTCAGACTCAAGAACGGGCCGCCATATATGTAAAAATCTGAGTTAAATACAATGGCTCGTACTTACAAACGAACGCACTATACTTTGCGACACTTTGAAAACATGGCGCAGCTTCTGTTCCGACTTACGTACACATTCAGCTTAAAGAAGTTACGAACGGATCTCATTCGTAACCTGGGGACTGCCTGTATAGTCCAACCTCATGGGCTCTCAAGGCACGTAACTATAAATGTACATAAATATGGATTGGAGACCCAGTCGGCATGAGGGCCTGAAAACTCATAACAGTGGTTTTTCAAAAACATACGGTAATTTAAGCTTTCAATTTCTGAGGTAATAAAAATAGGAAAAAGCAACCACAAAAAAAGAAGAAGGAATATTTCATTAAAAATAGTATAATGGGCTTATCTATGTGTATATGCTATGAAAGGTGTCACAGGGAAAGGCTAGAGCTTTACAGTATTTTGGTATCTTGTTTTCTTGATCAACCTTAGAAAACTTAGCTCATGTTTTAGTGTTATTGAAATAGGAGGTCTAGGAGGGTCTTCTGATGGAAGGCTTTACGTTCCAAACTTACAGAATTATTGTGTGCTCAAAGGACTAAAATATAACTGATTGTTAATATAGTGAAGACCTGCATTGTGACGGTTCATAATACTGGACATGCACCGTCAGCTGTTTCTCTTGCAAAGAGCTCTTTTGTGAAATTGCCTGGTTACTTTTTGAACTTTGAAGGTATTTAAGAAGCCATCTGGGGGCCAGTCTGCCTGTGTGCCTGGATCCTGCATGCTGAGCACCTCTCTAGATTTCAGCTCTGGCCTCTAACATGGAATGTGGTGCCACTTGCCACATCTTAAATATCAGAGCTTTTCTAGTTCGCTTTACTGAACCACCTGAAAACCAAAACCTGTGTACATGCCACTGACTGTGATGGGATGGATTTGGCTCTGCCATATGGTGGCAGCAGACCCCAGTCTTTACACATAAATGGGGCAGACCCATGTTTAACGTGGGACTGGAGGGGGGTACAGTTGGGGGGTTACTCATCCCATATGCAAGCTTTGAGAAAACGTTTGCACGTGCCAGTGCTGTGCTTGAGGTAGGGCTTTACCTCTGGTAAATGCAAGTTCAGTCTCTATTATTATTATTATTATTATTATTATATTATTATTATTTACAGTATTTGTATACCGCTCCACATCAAGCAGATTCCAGAGTGAGTCAGGTGTATGCCTGCCTGTGTATTCAGTTACCTGCTTCGAGAGGCAGGGCTTGTGAAAAGCAGGTCTGGGAACTGTATGCTAATAAATGGCTTCTATTCTTCATGTTCATGAAGGGCAATTTGAATCTAAATGTGTAATGATTCGGCAGACTAGGAAGGAGAAAGTTTCTGTTTGACCTCTCACAGGATCTCGGTAGAACCCTGAGAGCAATTCAGGATGCTTGATAGGCATAAGGCTGCGGAAGTTTGGAGCATGGGGCGGGGGGAACTAAATAGGTTGCATCCAACTCTTGTTATTCTGCTGATGGAAGCAGCTGCATGCATCCTCCATAATTCCTCCTCCCTCTGCCCCCCCTGTCAGCCCCCACATGCTATCAAAAATGCTGGGAAACCCTCTGGAGCAGATTTTTGGGTGGCACAGAGGGCTGCAGCAGGGAGGAGAGAGAGAGAGAAAGTCCCATTACTCTAGTGGACCTCCTGCTATTGTGACGTGGGATTTAACCCAAAGGTTATGCAATGGTACTTCCCCCAAATGGAGTCCTGCATTTTTTAAAAATGGAAGCTGTATGGTACAAATTTTTTTTTTAAAAAAAAAAAAAAATCAGCTGAGAGGCGGGGGCTTCCCCCGCCCCACCCAGGAGTCCTCCGCTCTTCCGGACCAGCAGAGGAAAGTAAAAAATATATATATATATATATATATATATATATATATTTTTACTGTATTCACTCCATAGGACGCACAGACATTTCCCCCTCCTTTTTTGGGAGGAAAAAGTGCGTCTTATGGTCCGAAAAATACGGTAATCCTGGGTTATTTACATATTTATTTAAAATATTTACAAGCCATTTCCCCTGTCTTCCTTTGTAGGGCATCTACTGAGGTAACCAAAGTGATTTCAGTGTCAAATTCTGTCCATTATTGAAATGGCTCCAGATAGTCCGTCTCATCCAAATGTTTCTGGAATTGAGCCGCTACCCCCTGGGAGCACCTTGCCAAAAAGGGAGAGGTTAGCCACTGGCTGACAGTTCTTGCAACTGTCAGAGTCCAAGGAGGACATCTTAAGAAGCAGCACTGTTTAATTTTAGAAAGAGAGTAAACGGCAACCATAAGGCAAGCATGCGGAAGAAAGCTTTTTCAACTTTATTGCTAATGCTGTGAGATGTGCAGCTTATAAGGTATGGAACCTCAAATCCAGATGAAGGCAAGACAGCTATTTTTCTTGAAGAGCTGGGTTCTTATTTGTGTGTGTGTGCGTGCGTGCATGAGTGCGTGCATCTTTGAGACTTTATCTCTCCTCTCCGCCCCCTGCCCCTCTGGCATTGGTGCCTTTCTTTCTTTCTTTCTTTCTTGGTGAATACATCTTCTCTGTGGATATGTATCTCTGTATTTTATAATTGCATTTTGAGTAATAAAATAATTGTTTTCGCAAAAGAGAATACTGCCTCCAAAGCACTTTCTGTTTTAAAACTGTTTGCTAACATATAATTGGAGTGGCTAGTGCAGGGGTGGGGAACCTCAGGCCTGGGGGCTCAGTCTGGCCCTCTGGGGTTACCCAGATGGCCCCACCCCTTCCTCTGGCCCCACCCCCTTCCCCCCAATCACCAGTCGTTTGGTGGGTCCCTGGTGTTTGTGCCATTTCCCTCCTATTCTAAAAGGTTGAAATGCCTCTCCTAAGGCTTATTTACTGGCAGGGAGAGCTTTCAGCTAAAATATGGTGGCATTTTTTGTATTTTTGCCCTGCCCCTGTATGCTTTTGGCTCTGTCCACCACTGGAATGTGCCCCCCCCCCCCGAGAGCTTCTCCAAAATTGAATTCATCCCTTTGGCTAACAGAGGTTCCCCACCCCTGGCTAGTGCATGGTAAGGCAGCATGTTTTTTCCCCAGCTCTTCCAGAACGTATTCATGAGAGGATTCACACATCTCTGTAAATGCAACTATTCAATTTTTTAAAATTAACCCTTAAATTTCCCCTTAAATTAACCGAAGGCCATTTAAATGTAATGGATACCTGATCCTATTTGAATGTTGCTGAAGAGTAACAAAACATGCTACTCTAAAAACTAGTTTATTGTGGCAAGAGCCTCTGTGAGCATCAGCTTATGTTATCATGCACATAAGAAATGGTACAGTGCAGATAAGCCAAGCTATCTAATAAAAGGGCTAAATATACTATACATTTGCTGGAGCATCAGAGCATTCATACTTTGGCTATTGTAACTGGGAGGTACGGTAACTAAGTTGCTATGCTGAAGGTGGTTCTCAATAGATTATAAATAGGTTTTTATTTTGGAAGTGTGAGTAGACGCACATATAAAATCTCATTTGTATAATTTTATGTCCAAGCATACTCACATTTCACATATCCACTTTCATAAGACAGGCAATGCAGGACCTGGGCAAACTTGTACATTTCAGAGTGACCAAACATAATAAAGATTAGACTTGACTTAAGTTGCCACTTTGGGGGAGATCACTCTCATGAAAAACATGGGTCAAAACATTAGGAGTAACTTGATCAGATCAGAGAGAGACTGGAGGTTGACCCCTACATCTTGATAAAGAACTAGCAGCCTTCATCTTGAACCTTGCTAGCTGAGCGAGAGGGTAAATGTAATGTTCTGGAGGCCAAAAAAAAATAAAAAAAAAGTTACACTCAGTTCAACAGCTAATTAAACATTTTTATGTGCAGCAGATGTTCTGTGTGGAGCCAAAGCCCGGGAAGTCAATGGCACAGTCCCTTTCACATTACAGGTGTTGTTTTTATTATAGAGCTTGACTGTAACATTAGTCCATTTTATTTGTCCAACGTGGCTGAAGTATGTGGTGCATCTCTGGACTAGGTTTGTGGTGAACTTGTTTTGTGTACAGAAACAAAATAGGCCATTACTTACCCTCAGAGGGAGGATTAAAACCCCTGGATTAATGGGGTGGGGACTAGCTTATTCCAACTGTTTATGTTTGCAAATTTTGTAGTCTGCACAGTAAATCTTTCCAGGGTCAGGGCTTAAGAAAGTTTTTCCCCATTTAGCCGGGACAGTCTTGAAAGCCTTTTCTCTCAATTCTCTGTAAATCATTCACGTCTTTGTGGTTTTTAAAAAGTAGCCTACCTTTCCTCTGGAGGCTGCAGGCCTTCAATGTATTCAGGTTTTTTTGGCATGCAGCCATGAATGAATCATGGTCTAAAGTCGTCCATGTTGCGAGCACTTCCTCCTCCTATTTTTGTTAATGGAAAACACCCTGTTAAGTTATAATGTCAACGGGTGGGGGGAGGGAAACATTCAGAGAAGACTTATTTCTTTATAGACAAATATGCAAACGTAAGAGGGATTACACCGCTACACTGATGGATTTGGAGAGAGTTTGTGTGGTTTGTTGCATTAAAGATTCTCTGTAAAAGGTGGAAATGAACACTTGAGGTTTACAAAAGAACCCTTAATGTTAGATAAGTGGATATTTAATCTAATGCCATGCAGTTCTAGAAACCTGCATCACACAAATCACTTCTCTTTGTTTTTGCTCCTTCATTT
Source organism: Shinisaurus crocodilurus (assembly GCA_021292165.1). Lineage (NCBI taxonomy): Eukaryota > Metazoa > Chordata > Lepidosauria > Squamata > Shinisauridae > Shinisaurus > Shinisaurus crocodilurus. Next base: position 131,817,770 of record CM037881.1, on the reverse strand, counting down.
TATCTCTGCTGGGTTTACTCGCCTAGATTTAATACCCAAATTCCTCCTTCCTAGAGACTTTCTGTGTCTTTTTCTTCCTTTTCCTATATCTGTAGTTGTAATCAACTGAGTGTACTGCTTGGCACCCTTTCTTTCTTTCTTTCTTTCTCAGCACTATCAACATAAATGGATACAAGCAAGTAATATAAGTGCACACCCACCCACACCACAAGCTCCTGCCCTGATGTTGCACTGCAGTCTAAACTGGAGGTCTTTTGTGCTTTTTTAATTTTATTTTTGCAGGCTTCATGTGAAGATACCTATATCCTGTGGGGTATTACGCTGGCTAGCATTATAACAGACAACATTGGGATGAATTATGTTTAATTTGCAATGCTTTGTACAGAATTGTACATTGGAGAGGATGCAAACTTGAGAAATAAAACAACAACAAGCTTGGGAAAGATTTATTCTCCACCTGCTCAGTCCCCCATCTATTTCCCGCCCCCTTGAATAGATGAGGCATAATTGCATGGCATGTTGCTCTAGGATGTTGGATATCTAACTCCTCAAATATCCCAACGCTATATTTAGGTTATCAGAACCCGAAACTCAGCTGCAGGCTCCTTTTTATAACCTCCTTGTCTATGGCTATATAGTGCTTCTCTGCTTTATGAATCAGTCAAATGCACTGGCAAGGAATGCCAGCTGGTACTGCAGGATAAAAGAAAATAATTACAAAACAGCACCAACTAGTTGTCGCACTTGGGGTGGATACTTATGCCCATAGTATGTGGCTGGTTCACACATGCATTTTTCATCATTTGATGACTGCAGTGCCTTATGGGCACTTGCATGTGTGAGTAAGCTATGATGCAATGTTACCGCGAACATTCGTAAATTACATCACATAGAGAGGGAGAGCTGGATTGAGCCAGTTCACACACAGGTGCCAGTCTTCAAGCATGGAATAATCAGCTGACAATGTGTATCACTAAATATCCATTAAGTGATCACCCTATATCCGCTTTAATTCTTGGAATCTGACAAAATATAGTATGCGTACTAGACAAGAAAATGGTAAATTAGATTACGCTTGTAAAATTGTGCATGTTGGGGCAGAAAATCTCAGTTTCACACACATCAGGTCTAACTGGCTGACCACCCAAGAAAGAGATCTTGTTTGTTACAAGAGATCCTGTTCTCTGTTTGTTAAATTTATATCCCACCTTTCCTCCAAGGGGCCCAAGGCGGAGTACAAGATTCTCCTTTTTTCCATTTTATCCTCAACAACCCTGTGAGGTAGGTTAGGCTGAGAGTCAGTGACTGGCCCAAAGTCACTGAGTGAACTCCATGGCTGATGGGACTAGAACCTGGGTCTCCCCAGACCCAGTCCAACACTCTGACCACTACACTACACTGGCTCTGCTATCTTGGCCTTATAGCAGAAAGTTCATTGAAACATTTACTCAGTGTGCTGCAGCAATGGATAAGGCAAATCCCATATGTTCCTCCCATCTCCTTAAGATCAAGATTTGTTTTAGTCCACTTTCATAAAAAATTAGATCTATGAAGGCATGGAGCTGCAGGGTCTTCTCTGTGGCAGTGCATATGTTGTGGCTTGAGCTTCCACCAGAACTGCATCTGGCCACTTCTTTACTGGTGTTAGGCAGCTAGCAAAAACCTGGCTCTTTAAATCTTGGCTGAAGGTTTCTTTTATGATTATATCTCTTAAAGATTTTAAATGACTGTTTCTTTAAAAAGTATTTTGGAGTTTTATTTCATTTTTATAAAATATTTACATTTTGTTCTTTTTGTTACATTGTACACTACTTTTGTAGGGAAACTGTACAGGTATTACAAATAAATAACTATAAATTAAATGCTAGGAACCATATTTTGGGAAAGGGATTAAAAATCAAACAGCAAATATGAATACCATTAGAGAAATCTATGGTGTGCTCACATTTAGGGCATATTCCAGAACAGACTCAAGTGTGCTTTTCTGTTGGATTGTGTCCAAAGAATATTGCATACAGTTCTGATTGCCTAATCTCAAAGAGGATATGAAACGGGATGAGAATATTCCCGAAAGAGATTGGGGCTTTTCAGTTCGGGGGGGGGGGGAATGCTGGGGGGAAAACTTTCATGAAGTTATAAACTGTAGGGAGAGAGTGATTTCCCCCCTCAAATGTTAGAATTCAAGACCATCCAATTGAACTTTTGGGCAGAAAAAGATAGAATATTTGCTCCCAGAGCACCATTTAACTTACGGAATTCACTACCATTAGATGTAGTGACAGTCATTGCCTTTGAAAAAGGTTTACAGAGAGCAGACCTGGAAATGAAAATTGGTCCACCTGTAGCTATTACACCTATATGGAATGGCTTATTCAGTAGCACTGAAGATGAGATGCTGAAGAGGGGCAGCAGAGGATGGCTGCCTCCAACATACCTTGAATTTCTCAGAGGCTTCTGTTTGACCAGGTGCTGGGGAACATGGGCGGGAGGGTGCTGTTGCACTCATGTCCTGCTTGTGGGATCCTGTGGGCAGCTGGTTGGCCACTGTGTGAACAGGATGCTGGACTAGATGGACCCTTGGTCTGATCCAGCATGGCTCTTATGACCGCATTTGGAGGCGGACATGCTGGATTACATGAACCATTGATCTGATGCATCTAGTTGATTCTTATGTTAATTTCCCATTTTACTGGCTGTTTAGTTTAGCTCTTTCCTAATAATTCCTGACACTTTGCGCTTTCAGTAACAGGAAGTTCAGAATCCATCAGTGTACAAGTGTAGCTAGGGTTGTTGGTCCCAGTGTCCCTTTGGTATCCATTCCCATCTGTTGGCTGTCTGATTTCCCTTTGTACAGAACACAGAAGCATGATCCATTAGCTCCCTGATTGAACTGCCTTTTGGAATACCTCATTCACCAAGGGGGAGGGGAGGGAAGGAGAATAAGCAATGTCTGACCCAGACTCTTAAATATGTCTGTCTAGACTTTTATGATATACTCATTAGAGTGCTATGAGAGCACTAGTTCATGCCAGGTCAGATCTTTTCAAAAGCAGCCCTTTTCATCTTTAAATCAGTGTGAAAGACAGTATGTTGCAGTGGACAGAGACTTGAGCCATAGAAGCCTGGGTTCAAATGCAGAGTGAGCTTTATAGCTGAGGAGACAATTTTACTACCTATTAGCCTAATCTACCTTATAGGGTTGTTGTAATGATAAAAAAAAGGGTTTAAAGGCTGCACTGAGATTCTTGGAGGAATAAAAACATGACAAACAATATGTCTTCCTCATTTCACCCCCACATCCTTACAATTCTGACATTTTGGGTATGTTTATATGTTCACTTCCACTGTCAGCCTGGGATTACAGCACTATGGATCCCAATTAAGCTTGTCTAAACTGTGTGGTACTTGTGTGTCCAATTTTTAAAAATAACCACATTATTTAGTATTTTTGTGCATGAATTGCTTATATTCTTACTTGTTTTGCTTTATTTTCAAAGCTTATATGCAACAAGCAAGTGCAGTTTTTGTTTTGTTTCATTTTACTATAATAGGGCTATTCAGACCAGTTCATACAATTTCCATATATGAAAGACGCAAGGTACACAGAAGGTCACCAACTTCCTATAGGAAACTTTGCTTTGTTTATAATGTCAAAATCATATTACAAGCTGTCCTTTACAAACTCATACGTGGGTAATATATATCGTGTGTGTTGAAAGTATGACCTAGTTCATACAACATGACAAGCCAGAGCACAGGTTCGGTGTGGGTTGTTCACTACCCAAGAACAAACCATGGTCTCTCTTTATGGGTTGTTCATAGTTAACAAAACATGGTTTGTTAGTGCAGCTAGGTTCACACAACCCAACCCACAGTTCAACAAGCCACACTCAACCGTACTCTGGCTTGTCATGTTGTGTGAACCCAGCCTATGTTTACAAATTTGCCCCAACCTTTGGTAAAAAGTGTTGGTTCAATGGAGCATCTTCAAATGTATATGCTTGTTTTTAGTACTTTATCTAACATCACTATTAAAACAAAGTGAATTTACCCCACTCTTTACATATAGATGCAGACATTACTTGTAACTTCAATCTGTCTGTTGGGGATTGCCAAAAGACCTGGGAGAGGATATTGTGATATATTATCTCTCCCCTCTTGCTTTTGCAAACACAGCAGAGTATACCCAACTACAGGCGAAAAACGTGTGCATGCGGAGCTGCTGGTTAAAGCAGGGCTGTGCATTTAGTTGATACAGACTGTCCCTTTTGGACAGGCTGGATCTTCACCTGGTTTCCCCCTTACACTACCAAGAAGACAAACAGTCTTTTGGAGGTTAAAAACAGAGTTTACTCACTCAGATCTTGCAGATTGGATACAGGCAGGCTTAAGAATGTATTTACAGTTGTGTAGGAATCATATGGTAGTCGACCTGTTCTGAACTTGGGAAAAGTTCAGAACTACAACTCGGCTACATCTTCAGACATGTTGTTCCTACAAGTTCATGGCTCCGACTGTTTTTCCGGGGCAGGAAGAGAAGGTGACTGGTTACGCCCACATCTTGCACCAGGAGGTCTGGGTAATGTCCACAGGGTCTCTGCTCTAGGATGCAGAGACTCTGTGGTCCCAATTACATCATGCACCTATGCATGGCTTGAGGTTTTGACTGTTCATTCCCAACACTGTCCAAACAGATAAGTGAACCTTAAAAGCTTGCACACACTCCTAGAATGCATTGCTTATGTTGAGTCCTTTGCTAGTTCAAATTGACAATAGCCATAGAAGGTGTAAGATCAAAATGGACCAGACATAAGAGCAGGTGGTGTGGCTGCCCCTTTGCTGGCTGGGTTCCATGTAAAGGCTTCTGCCTCCTACATTTCCATGCAAGTGAAGTGAGGCCTGGTCCCTTGGGAGATGCACCATTTCTGTGGTAAGCTAAATATGCAGTTGGTGGAACTGTGTGAATGGAAGTGATCTTTACATGCATCCCATCTGGCACGGCAGAAACCACAGGGGTGGGAGCCACATCAGGTACGCATCTCACATAGTGAATGGTTGCTTATAAAAACTCATAAGCCAGTTATGTTGCACTCCTGTGCACACTTATTGGGAGTAAGTGAGACTTGCTTCATAGTAAACATGGGTAAGACTGCTCTGTTAGGCTCTGAAGTATGACAGGTCCGTCCCCCCCCCCTTTTCTGCTGGTCAGATACTTTAGCCCAGTGTTTAATGAATGCCTATTTCTCTTAATATTAGGAAAGCTCTAGCTAAAATCGTTACACTTCTAGTTTGTACAAAGGGGTAGAAGGAAAGTGGGAAGGCTGAAACAACAAATGACAACACTGATCAAAATGCATTCCTTGGATATGGCACTGTGTGCAGTGCTTCTGTTTAGGGTTCCAGCCACTCCATTCCACCACCACCACCCTGGTTTTTCTTTTCTCTCTCCCCACCAGTCAGTCAGCATTCAGTATCCACTAAACATGCTTGGTCATCATTGAGCTGTTGTTCCCCCCTCTCCATTTTGGTGCTTTGGAATGGGGGTGGACATACTTAATGCCCAATCCCAGCTACATTATAATCTTGGATTTCTCTCCATTTGGTTCCTACGGGCAGCTCTTGCTTCTGTCCCTGGGGACATCTATAAATAGCTTCTCAATGTGAACCAGGGAAATAACCTATCCAGACAACAAGATGGTTTCTCTGTCCCTATTTTACTTCTGTGGGTCTCTTCCTCTGTCTTCCTTTGCCCTTTCTCAGCCACTCCATTCCACTTCCCCTCCCACTAGGTTGTCAGGTTTTTTCCTCTGTCTGTTAACAATCTGTGGCCATCAAGTTGGGCTATTTTGGGGAGGATTTTTGTTTGTTTTTTTTGGTAACCATAGAATTTCCCCCCTTAAAATTTAGGGTAACCCTGCAAACCTCATGGTTACCCTGAGTGTTCTAATACCTCTTTCTTGTGCATGGGTGGTGCAGTTTTGTCTTGTCTACATTTGCATGAGCATGGGAAAACTACTGTATCTAGTATCTACTGTATTTGGGATAGAGTATGTGAGGAATTCTACATTCAGTGTTAAGGAGGAGTGCATAACATTTTATATTTCTGCTACTTGACCAGAAGCATTCTGCCCTTTGCCTGAAGAGATGATTATTATTATTATTACTTTTTGCAATATAAGAGCAATATAAAACTTCTTAAATATTGTAAATATTGTAAGTATTAAATATTGGACAATGATTAATGGAGCCAATAGTGAGCTTTGCATGTAAATGTAGCATTCACTGTGCTGCATTTGGGGAATTAACATACTAAATACAGCCTTTGTAGTCTGACTGATCTCCCATGTCTTGCTACATCAAAGGGCTACTTTGTTATGGGATCTTCAGTTATAATAATTATGGCATGTCTGAACCATCCCATCCCATTTACAATGTTTCTCTTACACTGACGTTTGAATGTCATATGCAGTATTCCTAGTCAGGGTTGAAGGGTGAGTGAGCTGGAGAGGCACTAAACATTTTTAAAAGGCAACATCTTGATTTAAAAGGGGGGGGAAACTGAGGACTTTTTCTTTCTTCAAGCAAGGCTGTTTAGGATGGCCAGGTCCCAAATAGTTACTGCAGGTTAGACAAAGGGCATGTGCTCACCCTGTAGGATTTTTTTTAAACTTTACTTTCTTTGAAGAATAGATATCTGTCACAAAATGTGTGTACAACTTCCTTCAGTTCCAAATGTCTTTCTTATGTAGCATGCAGAGATGCTGTTCAAGAAACACAAGTCCATAGCATGGTAGGGTGCATGGAAGTTGGAACTAGCTGAGTGGATCTTGCTTCATGTTAGTGTTTCTACAATCCTAAAGCACTACAGATGGGAGGTTTTTTAAAATAACTAATAGCAAATCAAGACCCTCAAGACCCTGACACCAAAAAAGCTGGAAAAATTACCACTGGATTTCAGAAATACATGGTCACTGTCTCCTGAAAATGCATGTTTTTGTTTTGTCTCCACTTCCTAGAATAAGAAGGCACTTGTTTTGTAATGTCACTAGGGTTCTGGGACAAAGACGTGGTTAACCCAGTGCTCCAGATTTGCATGTCACACTCAACAACCTATGAGCAGGCTGATTGTAGGTTGTTGATTAAAATCAGAAGTGGCTGGCATACTGCAGGCAACTCACCGACTCTCTCCTACTCATCCCCAACAACCCATGGGTTGTTTAACCCATGAGCTGTTGTTACGTGCGGATGGGCCCAATGGCTGACCCCCATTTCTGAAAACATAAAGGCCAGCTGTAACCCAGATCTGTCTCTTGCCTTGGGTGAAACACACAGGTTCCTAGGTACAGAGAACAGAAGTAAAGAGAAATATGAGTATTTTAACAAAGCCAGAGATTAGTTTTAGGAGGTGCATTAGGTTAAAAAAAAATTGCATTGTGAGGGTTCTATTCCGTCCAACACTATACTATACAAATTGTATAGTATTACGCAGTGCTGAAGGGAATAGAACCCATAAAATCCAAAAACCCCAATGTGACATATTTGCTTTTTGTATAATACCAGTTTACTGTAACAAACTTTTTGTTACACTAACAAATTTATTTACCAAGTATAACAAAGTTTGGAACATCTAGCTATTTGGAGTTAGTTCAGTTTGACACAACTTGAAGTTGGCATTAATGAAGTCCCTTTTTTAAAAAACAACTTTTGAAGAATATCCTTAAGTCTTCCCATATGGATAACACTGTCGTGAATGTGGACTGTTTCTGATATAGTTTGACTTTTTGTTGTCATTTGAGTATGTCTAGATGTCAGACTGTACAAACTAGGAGCTTTACAGCTGAGCAACGCTGAAATGTTTTCTCAAATTATTTGCATATGGAGTTAAGTGACTTGTTTTAGATTAAAGTTTCCTTGAACTGCATTTTATAAAGCTGATGTCAGTTGTAAACTGTGACCAATAATTTTATTAAGGCAAGATGTGGATAGAGTTAAGTCGCATACAATCAACCATACTGACATAAAAACATAAAAATTCCAGGTGCACTAATGGTGACCTTTACTAACACTAAGCTTACTAAAATTTTGTGACACCCTTGAAAATATTTGATGAGTGGCATAAATTATTCTTGATATTTATGGTTATATGTGCATCTCTGGGTCAGTTGTGTGTGTTTCTGTCCTAAAGTCTGCTGACTTCACAAGTTGTCAGGCATCAAAATGTTGCCACGGAAACAGCCTGTAATGTCTGCAGTGTTAAACATGCAATAATACCAGATGGAAAGCCTGAAGCTTGTTAAACTTCATATACTCACTAGCCTGACACATAACCCAATAGTTTGATTTTCATATGCAGCTGCTTCTGATGTGTTATTTTATTTTAAAATTATTTCTAAAGTGTATGTCACTATTCTAGTTGAAAATGGTCCAGAATGGCTGATTTATCGGACCATATATTTCTTTAGAACATAAAGAGTTCTGCTGGATCAGACCAAAGGCCTATCTAGTCCAGTATCCTTTTCCCACAGTGGCAAGCTAGATGCCTATGGGAAGCCCACAAGCAGGACAGAAGTGCAGTACCACCCTCCTCCTGTTTGTGTTCCCAGCAACTGGGATTGAGAGGCATACTTACTGAAGATAATATATAGCCATCATGACTACGTAATATCCATTGATAGCCTTATCCTCCGTGAATTTGTCTAATCCCCTTTTAAAGCCATCCAAGTTGGTGGCAATCACTACATCATGTGGAAGTAAGTGCCATATTTTAACTATGTGCTGTGGGAAGAAGTACTTTATCTGTCCTGAATCTCCTACAATTCAGCTTCATTGGATGACCCTGGGTTCTAGAATTATCAGAGGGAGAAAAACTTATTCATATTCACTTTCTCCACATCTTGCATAATTTTATGTACGGTACCTCTGTTATGTCCCCCCCCGCCGCCGCCCTTACTTGCCTTTTTTTAAAGTTGCAACGCTGCAAATGCAATATTTCCACAGAGGGACATTGTTCTAGCCCATGATTATTTTGGTTGCCTGTTTCTGCACCTTTTCCAGCTCTACAATATTTTTTTGAGGTGAAGTGACCGGAACTGCACATAGTATTCCAAGTGTGCTTTCATTCATATGCTGAAAACATTTCAAGTGTGTTTGCTTGTGTTTTAAAATACGTAAAGTGATCAGTTTTTAATCTTAGAAACTATATGTGAAAAAAGAAGCTGAGATGTAAGAGGAGCGTCTTACTAGATATGTTACTTTTCAGTGATTTCCTTTTCACATTTTCCATTTTATATCATATTACTTGACTTTGGCAGCTTTCACCGCTATAGCTTAAAGCAATTACATCTTTATAATAATATCAGGTTTATTAGAAGGACAACTGGAACGCTATTTCCAAATTCCTCATTTGTAATCTTCCCACAGTTTACTGTGGGATATTTATGTATGTGTGCAAATTAAAAACATACATTTGAAGCCCCATGAGGGAAAATGGGGGGTGGGGGGGGAGTTGTCGGAAAACGGTGTTAAGCACATCATTTCTTTGTCACTTCTCTACTCTCAATCACCCACTCCCAAAGGAGCTTTTAATTTATTTATTTTTTTAAATGTCGGTGTGTGCTTCTAACAAACATGCAAGAAGGAAAGAGGAAAATAAGCAAATCCAGGTATCAGTTATTGATCAATTCTAAGTGAAGCTTTTCATGTAACTCACCTATGTTTGTAATGTGGTAACTCTATTGACTCGAGATTATCAAAATGAAGATTGGTACATGGTGAAGGCAGAATTATATGTTCCAGATTCAAATACCAGCCAGACTGCCAAACTCATTTTCAAATGGGAGAGTTCAGGACATTTTGCATTTCAAGTATGAACCCTAGCTTGACTCTCAGATCCAATTTAAGCCAGGTGGGGGAGGGGAAAGGAAAGATGGAAAACACAATGCAATATCACCACTGAAAAATCAGATGTAAAAATAAAAGTTGGTTCAGGGAAACATTCTGTTTTTTTAAGGACAAAGCCCACCTCAACATCCATACCTATTTTCAAAGGGAGGGAGGAAAAGGCACCCCCCCCACACACACACACATATTGCAATGCGATATCTTAAGTGAGGCCTTCTAAACACTGTATTCAATATGCAACCTTAAACTACAGAAGTCAAACAATGACAGGGTGCATTGGTCACAACTGCAGGAGACAACACAGTTCTGGGAGGGCCAAGTAAAATGACAGTTGACCCCAGTCAGGCTGGTGAAGGAGGCTTCACTCTCGCCTCTCTATGCTGCAGCCAGGTGGAATGTGCAATTTACTGTTTTATCGAAGTTCTGAGGTTTTAAAGCCAAATCAGCTTTGTGAGTTGGCTAGTGTACTTTGTTTTGTTAGCAATTCCTTGGTCCTTCCTAGGTCTAATAGGCTACTGCAAAGTAATGATTTGCAATTGCTGAATATAGCAATTGGAAGCAATCTATCTCAGTATCCTGAAAGCAAGATCACTGACTGGCTCTCTGCAAAACAACATGGAAAGGAAAGCCTTGGAAAGGAAAGGTGGCTATTTTTGGTGTGCTGTATGGCTATTTAAGTAGCTAAAGATGGAATTCTCTTCAACAATATATCAGGGTATATATATAGATTTCATAGATTTTCATAGATCACAGAGTTGGAAGGAGCCTACAAGGCTATCGAGTCCAACCCCCTGCTCAATGCAGGAAACTAGAGGAGGGGTCTCCCATCCACGTAATAACCAGGCCTGACCCTGCTTAGCTTTCCACGCTCAGACAAGCTGAGCCAGCATAAGCCACATAAATTAGGTCTGGCTGTACTGTTAGGCAGAGTGAGGCAACTGTCTCAGGCAGCAGATAGTTTGTCATTTGTTACTGTATTTTTACTGTCAAAGATGGTGGGAGGTGCTTGTGGGATTTCGTGTGCCAAATAATGTGCCTTTCTTCAGGTACTATGCACCTTGACTTGGGTGAGTGAAGGTGCATTTTTTGCTCCACCTTAGGAAGTGACATGCCTTGGGAAGGCTTAATATTTATTTATTATATTTATACTCCGCCTTTTTTCCTGCAAGGAATCCAAGGCAGCTTACATAATCATCATCCTCTCAATTTTATCCTCACAACAACCCTGTGAGGTAGGTTAGGCTGAGAGTCATAATAGGCAACTCATTCCTTTGAAAGCAAATTCTTTCCAAAAGTTTGGTGCTTGGTGGCAGCGATCCTAAGCACAGTTCCTTGGGAGTAAGCCCTTGTAACTGGTCTTCTTGGACTGGTCTTATGTTCGTGAGGACTTGAATGTTAAAAACAGGAGCATTCCAAGGCAGTTGGCTTGCGTCAGTGTGAGAGAAAAGGATGATATGAAAAGATTGGCTTCAGATGTTTATTTTCAGCATTTACAGTTACTCATTATTAACACGGTAGGGCTCAATGGTTAATGATGGTTATCTGTTTAATTTTTTAATCACTACTTGCTCTTTCTGCCCGCCTCTTCCAAGTGTCTGAAGCAGAATGACTACCTAAATCCCCTCTTTCTGCTCTTGGCACCCCACCCAACTTCTTGGGGAATTGCTCTGATTGAATACATAAAGGTACGTCTCTCTGCTCCTGGGGGCGCATTACTTACTAATATGTGAAGAGCGCCTGCCTGCTAGTAATAGACTCCGGGCCACCTTCACCACTACATTTCACCTCTTCTTCCCACCTGGAGCCGCAGCACGTTACACTGAAGACACTGCCCTAAATGACTGGCGTTTGCTCAACTACGAGGCCGCTTTGTGTGAAAGCTGGAGCCGGAGAGTGGGCAGGGGGGGGGGGGGTTTAAATGCCAGCTGCAATCCAGCGTGGACTCGCCTCCCTGGAGGAGGAGGAGGGAGCTGAGGTCAGACAATAAGAGCCTGCCCTGCCGCCCCCGCGCGCGTCTATCTTCCCCTTAGGTATCTTTCTCCCCCCCCCTCCCAGCTTCAATTTCTACCTGCTGAGGATGTGATGTCAGACAGGGCCCTATTATCCTAATGTATGCTGATCTCATGGGCTCCCCAGCCAATGGGGCGGCACGGCTCTCCCCACCTGCTAGGAAGAGAATTCCATCATTCTTGGAATTCTTCCCTCGGCCAGTGCACGGCGGCGCGCGGCTCCGAACGCGGCGGCTGCTGCTGACTCTGCAAGGCTTGCATTGTTTGGGGACCAGCCGCCGCCAGCTCGACCAATCAGCAAGCAGGGTGCTCCCCGGCTGGAGCCCGCGCAGCCGAGCTCGGCTTGCCGGGAGTCTCGAGCGGCACTTGGAGGAGCCGCCGCAGGGAACACGCTGATCTCCGCCCCCCTCCTGGCCCGGCTCGGCCCGGCCCGGCTCTGCAGGGGGGAGCGCGACCCAGCAGCGCGGAGTTGGCGCAAACTGGTGAGTGAGGGGGAAGAAAAGGCTGCCTGCAGCCCGCAAAGCCCGTGGCACGCTTTGTCGTGGCGACGGAAATGCCGTGCTGCAACATTGCGGGAGCGGGGTTGAGGGCGGCGCAGGCGGGAGACGCTTGGCGGCCCCTGTAAGTAAGAGACTTGCGCAAGTTGCGCGGGTGGCCGGAGCTCGCTCGCCCGCGCCGCCCTGAGCTCGGAGCGGCGCTGTGCCTCGACTTGCCGCGTGCTCCTTCAGTCAGTTCAGAGAGGATGCCTGCTTTTGCAGCGAACGCGTCAGAGTCGAACCAAACCTTCCCATCATGAATCTCTGGCCGCAAGTAGGGAGACGGAGACGGTCTCTTTTTCGATTCGGCATAGCTTGTTTATTTCCAGAATTTATTTCCGTGATTTTGAAATATTAAAATACATGTACAAAACGGGAGTTAGTGTCCGGTCTGGTACACCGTATCAAACCCCCCCCCCCTCTTTTTTTTTTTGCTGCTGTTGACTTGTCCCTCGCTCCAGAATGTTCTAGTCCGGCCAACCGTCATGGAGCCCATTTATTTGCTCCACAGAACTACTAACCTACAAATGACCCGTTGATCCAGGCAGCACTGCTGGAGATGAGAGCCTGCCCCGTGTGATACGCGCTGTCGCTCGTGCGCTCTCTTTCTCTCTAGCCAAGCCCTGCGCTTCTTTCTGCAAGGTGCCGCACACGCTGTTGCCGCTGTCTCTGTTTATTTAGCATGAGCATGTTCCACAAACCGTTGAGGATCAACGCCATGTTAGGTGCTGAGTGGTGCACAGAAGAAAGTAATCCCGGAACAACTGACTGAGGAGGGTTGATCAAAGAATAGTGAGACTGGGAACGAGGGAAAAGTAAATAAGGTGGCAAGGTTCCCGTTTGGGTGTATCATTCCCAGGGATGGGGACTCGGACTCGAGGACTCGACTCGTGAGTCGGACTGAGTCCCCCCTCTGACTCGACTCGGACTCGAGTCCCAATATTTTTAATGGGACTCGAGACCAAGGACTTGTCAACATCCCTGAGCTGTTGACGAGTCTTCTGGCTGTGCCAGGAGCGCGATCACCGGTGAAGAGTGCATGGAAGCGAGGAGCGCCGCTGCTCGGCCACTATGGACAGCTACCAGGAGCGCAGTCCCGACGATGTGTTGAGATTTATTTTGATGTGTTGTTGTGGGGGGTTAGGGTTAGGGTCAGACATTTTGGGTTTGGCTGCCTCTGCCTGCCTGTTTGGGGTTTCCAGCCTCCTCTGCCTGCCTGGTCTCTTCTTAACCAGTTCCACATTTTGAATTGTCCAAGACAAAGGCCCCTGCCTGCCTGCTTTGGGGTTCCCTGCCTCTTCTGCCTGCCTGGTTATTTTGGGTTTGTCTGTTCTTGCCAAAATCAGTTGCAGAGTTTTGAAATAAAAAGGCACACTTGTGCCTAGAATTTATTTAAGCTACACATCTGAAATAGCCTTATTTTGTTGGGGGGAAACCCCATTGATTTTAATAGGGACTCGTGGAGTCAGTTTTGGGAGTGACTCAGGACTCGGGACTCGTGAGTCACCATTTTGGACCTCGGACTCGGACTCGAGACTCGGGTCCAAAGACTCGTGACTCGACTCGAGACTCAAGACCAAGGACTCTTCAACATCCCTGATCATTCCTGCCATCTTTTGCCACTTGCCCTCAGGCCTAGGGTCTGGAAGAAGTTGATGGGCCACAGGCTCCTATGATGAACAAGTAGTGTCTGATTTGTTAAATTTTGTGATGTCTGCTTACCATTCTAGTTTCGTGCATCCGGATGCTAGTTGTTGTAGACTGCTACTGTTATATCTGGCATGTCATGTGCCTCATCTTTTTCTGATTATGAGAGTCAGCCAAATGACTTTATAATACTTTTCAGAACTTAGCTATCTGTGTCTAACTACATGTGAACACCCTCTTTAAGAAAGGTGATAGAACAGACTGTGGAAACTATCGGGGCTTTTCTCTCTTAGCTACCGCAGGTAAAATATTTGCCAGGATTCTCGCAAATCTATTTCAGAAGAGATCCTCCCTGAAACTCAATATGGTTTCCGCCCCTCTAGAGGGACAGTACACATGATTGTTACTGCACAGCACCTCCAAGAAAAACGCCGGGAGCAAAATCAACCCCTTTATATGGCATTTATTGATCTTGCTAAGGCCTTTGATACTGTAGACCGAACAGCTCTCTGGACTATCCTTATGAAAATTGGATGCCCCAATAAATTTGTGAATATCTTGCGACTTCTCCATGACAACATGACGGCTACGGTCTTGGACAACAACGGCTCTCATGGTGCTCCATTTAAAGTGGGATCAGGTGTTAAACAGGGATGTGTTATTGCCCCAACATTATTTGCTATTTTCATCGCCATGATTTTACATCTTGTCGAGGGGAAACTTCCCGCTGGTGTGGGAATTATATATCGAACAGATGGAAAGCTTTTTAATCTCAGCAGGCTGAAAGCAAAAAGTAAGGTAATTACAACCTCCGTTGTGGAACTTCAGTATGCTGATGATAATGTGGTCTCCGCACATTCAGAGGATGATCTCTAAACTATCCTAAATGCTTTTGCAGAAGCATACGGAAAACTTGGTCTCTCACTTAACATAAAAAAAACAAAAGTGCTTCATCAGCAAGTGCAAGCTAACCCTTTGGTGATGCCATCTATCCAGCTTGGCGGGACAATACTGGAAAATGTCGATCATTTTCTCTATCTTGGCAGCTATCTTTCCATTACAGCTAACATCGACAGTGAAATCCAGCATCATCAGAGCTTTGCAAGTGCTGCGTTTTCTCGAATGAAACATAGAGTGTTCGAGGATCGGGATATTTGTAAGAAGACCAAAACACTGGTTTATGAAGGCATTGTATTACCAACTTTATTGTATGCCTGCGAAACATGGACTATCTATAAACGTCACCTCCAACTCCTTGAAAGATTTCATCAATGTTGCCTCCGGAAAATCCTGCGAATTACTTGGGAAGATAGGCGAACAAATGTCAGTGTACTGGAAGAAGCAAAGACTACTAGCATTGAAAAAATGATCCTTCAACGCCAACTTCAGTGGACCGGTCATGTTGTTCGAATGCCTGACTGCCATCTCTCAAAGCAGTTACTTTATTCCCAACTCAAGGATGGAAAGCGGAATATCGGTGGTCAGTATAAGAGGTTTAAGGATGTTCTTAAGGCTAATCTTAAAAAATGCAATATAAACATCGAAAACTGGGAAGCTCTGGCCCATGAACGATCTAACTGGAGGTTGGCCTTTCACAAAGGTTCTGTGGACTTTGAAGAAGCTCGAGTGCAAGGTGAAAGGGAGAAACGTGCTAAGCGAAAAGCACGTCAAATGAATCCTTTACAAGACCATCTTCCATCTGGTAACCTGTGTCCTCACTGTGGGAAGCTGAGTGGATCTAGAATTGGCCTCCACAGTCACTTACGGACCCATCGCTAGAGTCTACACCATTTTCTTTAGAATTCTCCTTTTAAAATCTCCTTTTTGTAAATTTTCTTTTTTTTCCTGGAAGACAATCTTACTCGGTCACGAGTGATCGCCTGACTGACTGACTGACATGTGAACAAAGCATGGACACCTCCTTATTATATTTATTTACTGGTTCTGGTTCTATGAGAATTGATCTTTCATTCCTACCTCCACCACAGTGAATGCTGACTGCATTGTTGATTGGTTACATCTTTCTTCGACAGCTGTAATGTAACTTGATTTAAATTCTGGACTCATTCAGTTTGTGGTGTGGCATTGGGATTTTCTTAAAGCAAAAGATCACCTCAGTTCAGTTAGAGTCAATGAGGGACAGTGGCTGAAGACATCGGGGTGCATATGAAGCTGTTTCCTGCCAAGAAGGAATGTAAGGCTGGTAAAATTCTATACAGTGTTTTTTTTTTAAGTGGGCTGGGAAATGTTCTTTTTTTCATGGCTAAAATTCTTGTGCTCTTCTAGAACCCTTAAAATCTAATGGGAGGAGAGTGTGTTGCTTTTAGTGCCCGATCTTTACGTTTTCAGGAGATTCCTCCCAACAGGGTGAATTGGCAACATGATGGGATGTTGTGTCCTAAGGAAAGAAAACTAAACTAACCGGCCTGGTTTCGAAACTGAATCCATGCAGCAGGATTTATTCAGGACATTTTACAATTGCAATTCGTTTACAGTCACAATTAAGTAGATTTGTAGGAATGGAAGGGCCTGAAGATCATTTAGGCCAACTCTCTGTACTGGGACATGTCGGGGCTGTTCACACGACACAACAGCCCACCATGGGTTATTTAACCCACAGTGAAGCTGCAGGGTGTGTGCCATTTTGAATATGCAACCCCTGCTTGGGGGTTGTTGTGTGGTGTGAACCCAGCAAGCATGGGTTATGGAAGGGTTAAACAACCCTTGCATAAGCAGCCATGGTCTGTTTTAGGGTTGCACAAATAACCCACGCTTAAATAACCCTCACATAACCCACACTTACCAGGTTTGCATGACATGACAACCCCCGAGTGGAGGGTTGTATATGCAATATAACGCCTGCGGTATGCTGTCTGAACCCAGTCATCCTGTTCTAATACTTCTAATGGAAGAGTGAAGCCGAAGTGAAATAAAACAGTGGTTCCTATCATGAAAATATTCATTATCTTGGGTAAGGGTATGGAATGACACTTGCTAAAATGCCCATTTTTGTCTGAAAGCATACTTTTCATTTTGTTTGCTTGCTTGTTGATACTTATAGAGCCCGATAGTCATTCAGCCGTACAGTCCATCTTGCTGTCCTGAAGTAGGATCGTTCACAGCCAAACCTGTCTAAGAGATTAGTTTATATCCAAATCATAGTCTGATACAATCAGAGTGTAGGTGAGACGAAGGGCCAAATTACATGTGGCATTAAGCCACATCCCTTGAGTGCAGGATCCCTTGAGTGCAGGATCCTGCAATCCCTTGAGTGCAGGATTTTTCTTTAGGAGACCCATGCTGGCTATTTCTCAATCTAGATTTGGATCCTGGCAGGGGTAGTAGCTTTAGCCCTCCCTTGTGTGGTCCCCGTTCGAACTGGGACCCTGTGGCTGCAATTTACATAAGGAAAAAGCTCCAGTTGAAATTAGAACCAAGGGCTTTCTCACCCATGGAAACGACAAGTTCAAGGCACTGGATAAGGTTCAGGACTGCAGTGGGGGACTACCCTTCACACTAGGGTTCCAATATGAAGTGGGGAAGCATACTGACTATTTCTCAAAAAATATATATCTTGCACTCAGGGGCAAATCAAGTGATTAATGTTGCATGTAGTTTGGTCTTAAGTCACACTATGCTGGAAGCTCTTGTAAGATGAGCTTACTTTTAAGTGGGATTTTCTGTATGAAGTTTGTTGAAATTGTTTCATCATTTTTAAATTTCTGTGCTTTCCTATTAGAATTCTTTGAGACTTTTAGATCATGACACTATTATGTGTGAAGTACTTGTTCACGACCTACCATGTTGTTTAAATCAGTACATTTATATTCTGCTTTTCCTCAAAGTTGCTCAAGGTAGTGTACATGGTTCTCCTCTCCCAATTTTATCCTTACACAACTCTGTGAAGTAGGCTAGGCTGAGAAATAGATAGTGGCTCAAGGTCACCCAGTGAACTTCATGGCTAAGTGGGAATTTGAACTTGGGACTCTTAGAGCTCAGAGTGGTCTGACACTCTGACCACTATTCCACACTGCTCTCATAGAAAATAGATGGATGCAATATTCTTTGTAAGCGAACAGGGCTAACAATGGTCAGCAGATTTACTTGAACAATGTTATTTTATGGGCCTTCTGTTTAGTGCATTTAAGCTACGTAGTAAAATTTCAGTATGGATATGAGAATGGAATGGTGTGGGAGCATGCTTTTTAAAAACAGAAAATAGCCTCTTACTTTCGTTGTTGGAATTTCCCATATTTTTTTCTCAAACTCATGTGTCAGGAAGATGGAAAGAGGGATGGCTTCTGAAATGTGTCAAATAATTCTTCTTCTAGAAGTTCTGAACTGCATAGAATCAACATATGCAGGTGGGATCAGGATCACAGGTGTCCCTTTTGACGTCCACCTGTTGATTGGCTCCACTTTAGAAACAACACATGAACAATCCTAGGGTGCCTGTGTACAGAGCCTATGGGCATGCCGCTTGTACACATCTATGTTTTGAGCACTTGGAGATAATCAGTACGTGGAGGTTGGGATTGGAAACATGTTCAGAGAGGCAGAAGCAGCAATAGCCCAAGTTTTCATGGTCCTTATTAGAGCTGCTGTGAGCCATGAGTCAGTCAGTCATCTCTGGAGGCTAGCAAGCTGCCAGAATGTAAGCAGCAGAGCTAGTAAGACCATGAACATGAGATAAATTGTTGTATCCAAACAGAGTTGCCTAGCTGAGTATAAAATTGCTAGAATAAGGACAAATCTATTTGGTCTTGGAACTAGTTGACTTTGTACCATGTTCTGTGCCTTTCTCATCTTTGTTGTGATATTGGTCTTTGAATGTTGTGAAAATATTTAGAGAGGAATTTTTGTATTCCTGGCAGCCCTGGGAACGTATTTCAAATTCCTAGGCACTAGCATCAAATTTTTGGGCACAAGGAGCTTTTCCAGCACTTTGTTCAGGATTGTAAGTTAAATGCTCTTATTTGCATGTTGCATAGCTTAAATGATTTGGCTTGCTATGCATGTAGTGCTCATGGAATTCTGTTGTCTTACAATACAGCAAATGTAGGGTTCCCTTGATCTTCTAATCTGTTCAATGTAATGAAAACAGTTATTAGGTGGGCAGAGTAGCAACAACAATCTGAACACTCTAGCATTCCCTCTGCTGAGTTTCTCATAAATGTCTTTTCAGATTGATACAGGTATTGGTGTCTACAAGGAAGGAACTGCTTGGTTTAGCTGAGCATGACACTTTAATTAGTTTCTCTGTAACTAAATCATGAAAGATATAATAAGTTCGAGATTTGAAATACATTTGTGTATTTACTATTTGCTATTTGTATGGTTTTGATTCAGACCAATGATAGAAAGGTTGGGTGAAAGGTATCTTTTCTGTTTCTTCCTACCCATGGTAGCTCCCCCCACCCTCTGAAAAGCCTCTCCCAAGGGTTGAGGGACCCTGCTGAATGGGTGAGGAGAGCTCTGGGGAAAAGAGGGGATTGCCAAAAATTGGCAAATCCCCTCTTTTTCAGAGGCAGAGGCACCTTCCATGAATGGGAGCTCACGGTTGGGACCTGACTGAAGAAACAACTGTATTACTACTGTCTGCTGGTAATTCAATGAAAGAAGCATTTCTCTCCCTTTGTTGTTGTTTCAGAAAGTAACAAATTACTTGTATATTTTTTCAGGATCCTGCCAGGAATGGAGACTCCATTGGATGTTTTGTCAAGAGCAGCATCCCTAGTGCATGCGGATGATGAAAAACGTAAGTCCAAAGTTGAACCTACGTCTTCATCCTGAGTCTTGGTATAATAGAAATTGTGCATTCCTTTGTTGACTTAGGCTTCCACAGCTCATGTATAAAATACATAAATGAAAGGATGTGGTTTAAGAAATAATTTGATGTGAATGAATTAAAATGTCATAGTTGGTTTCAAAATAGATTCACACTTTGATCAGTGTGTTGCTTTTTTCATATTGATTGTGTGTGTGTGTGAGAGAGAGAGAGAGAGAAAGAGAGAGAGAGAGAGAGATCACTTGTGGAAATTCTGATAATTTAAAACGGTATGTTTGAGGGAAATGCCTTTCCCTGAATTCTCAGAGTTGTACAATGAGAATTTAATAGTAATAAAAAATTAGATGGTCTGGGTGAAGCAATTATAACAGCTTTTGGCCTAAGACTCTACAAATAGTTATTAGATAATAAATGTGGGTGTTTGCTTATTATATCTACTTTAATCAATTCTGAATACATTCATGAATATACATGGGGAGTTACTGATTTCCCCAGGCCTTGTTTAATATTCTTCTCTGGTTGGCTTTGCGTTGTTTTCAGTATGCAATGTATGCAGGGCAATGGGCCAGTTCACATGATCAAACAGCCTACTGTGGCTTATTTAAGCCAGGGTGGATTGGGGCACGTGTCTGCAGCCATTAATATTGAAACTGCGAACATGACTTGTCGTGTCATCTGAACCTGGGGACCATGGGTTAAATTGGGGTTAAACAGGCCATGGGTTCTATGAGGGTTGTTTAAACCTTGCACAACCCACCGTCCCCGGGTTCAGATAGCAGAGCAGGCAGGGGTCATGGCTTGAATATTCAGGATGCCGACTGTAGGTGCTGCAGCTCGTCATGGCTTAAATAAGGCACGATGAGCCATGACGATCTTGCAAACCCAGTCAATGTCAACATTCCTTTTAGTTAAAGTGTCTTATTTGTTTGTTTCCATGTAGTATGAGTCTTAGTCATTGTTCCCCATTCATTTGAAGACAGAGATGTTTAACGTGTGTGTGTGTGTGTGTGTGTGTGTAATAAGTAACACTGCTATGGGAATAGGGGAGGGCTTAATTGTGCATGATGCCCCATTTAAACCCTGACCAGCTTGCTAGTGCTCATCTAATTCCTCATTCTAAGCCTTTGTACTTCTGATTGCAGCTGTAGCCATAGTCCCTAGGGTAAGAACCTAAAAGAAGAGTAGAGGCCTGTTTTGTCTGCCTTAGTGATATGTGATATATATATATATATATATATATATATATATATATAATCACATCCACACGTTTTACACCATATTAAGAAATATAGAATTGCTGTATAAACCACCCTTCCATCAGTAAAAAGATAACAGTATAGAACTGTTACATCTGGCTGGTAGATGCTGAACAATTGCTGCTACAGTCCAGTCTGCTGGGGTAGGGAGGAGCAGATAAACTATCCTAATGTAATAACTGCTTAATTTTCCCAAGAACTACTACAGATGTATTAAGAAGGAACAAGCGTAAGTTGCTATTGTTAAGAAAAGCAGTAGTGTAGCAGGATAGTTATGAGCTAACAATAAACAAAATCCATATCTACGGTAAGTATTCTGGATTATGTTTACTCTTCCTGTTCAAAATTTAGATCAATGTTAAAAATCCATTCTCTACAAACTAAACTTCATACAAAATAGACATCCATTTTTTGTATACTTTGTGCCCAGCTGCTTATGTTTTACTAAGAAAATGTTAAACAGTTAACAGTTCAGACCAAATGTGTGTCACACTAAAGCAGATTAACTTCTAGGAATATTCATCAAATGTCAGGCATAAAGAATAGGGCTGAAGCTTGTTATGCACGAAGTCAAAAACCTATTTTCCCATTTCTCATGGATAATCCAAGAGAAATGATATACTGTTGCATTTTTAAACCAGTAGCAGCGCATTATGTTATTAACAGTCATTCCAACAGCATAACACAAAGAAGACTGAAAGACAGGCATTCTTCTTCATGAATTGCAGCATGAAAGTGCCAGACTGTTGCACTGGTATGGTTAGGACGAGAAACACTTGGTATCTAAAAACACAGTATCTTTACAGTCAGTTGAACCCTCTTATGAACATCTTTCAAAACATATGTGAAAGATGTTTAGCCATCTCTGTCCCTTCATGGGGAATTATATCCAGTGATTATGCTAATGAGCACAAAGCTACATTTATAATTCTTTTTAAAAAAAATCTAGGCACCAAAACAGACAGTTGCCCCATTTTCCAGTCTATTTAACAATTTGAAAATGTAACTGGCTGTGACAAACATTAGAGACAAATAAGGCCATACTCTCAACATGCCAACTTCTGGTTCCTGATAAAATGTTAACAGTTGAGTAATAGTTTGGGAAATTCAGGAATTTCAGTGAGCCTTCTGGACAACAATGTTAACTTTCCAGCTTATTGTTTTTGATCAAAATTTAAAAAAGTAACTCTTGTCTAATCAACTCTTTTAATAATAAAAAACAGACCACAGAGCAAAAGAATGTGGTCACGATAACACTTCCCTACAGGGTTAAGAGAAATATTTTATTGCACCACAAGGAATTATAGTTTCAAATGTATGAAACTCAAACTGCCCAGTGTAAACTATTTACATGTGATTGGGTATGGGAGCAAGCCTTGGACCTGCGGCGTGCATCCTCTTCCCCACTGTTCGTAGAACTTCAGTATGAACCAGGGCTGACAGTTAGTAAACTATCCACCTAATACCAAAAGATAGATAGACAGAGAGAGAGAGAGGGAGGGAGAACGAGGGCATAATAATGCCAATTTTCTTACACATTTTATTTGGGGCTCACAGGGCAGGTACAGTTCCAGAAAGTAGCATTGGTGTGTGTGTGTGCGTGTGTGTGTGTGTGTGTGTTTGTGTGGCGGGGGGTCCCCTCAAGGTTCCATCTTCCCCCATGCTTTTTGCCATGTATATACTGTAAAGCTGCTGAGTGAGGTCATCAGAGGGGTTTGGAGTGAAGTGTCCTCCCAGCTTTATTTCTCTCTGTCCTATGCATCAGGTGAGAGGTGTGCAGGTGCTGAACAGGATTCAGTAATGTCTGAATTCAGTAATGGACTAGATGAGGGCCAATAAACTAAAGTTGTAAATAAATAAATCCTGACAAGATAAGTCACTGTGGGTAGGTATTTCTCGTGTCCAGGAAATGTGTATGCAGCTTGTTCTAGACAGGGTTGCACTTCCCATGAAAGAGCAGGTATGTAGCAGGGTGCACTCCTTGATCTTTCGTTTCAGTGGCTTGAAGTGCCTTTTGTTGGCTTCAGCTGGTCCGCTGTCAGCTGTGGCTGTTCCTTGCCATGGTGATCCATGCTTTGGTAACCACCTGATTAGATTACCATAATGTGTTGTGTGTGACTGCCCTTGAAGATCACTGGGAAGTTTTAGCTAGTGCAAAATGCGGCTTTCAGAATTTTAACAGGTACAGCCACACATTACACCAATTCTGATGGTTGCCTGTTGCTTCCAGGCACAATTCAAGGTGCTAGTGCTTGCTTTTAAAGCCCTACATGGTTTGGGACCTGAATACTGTGAAGGACAGCCTGTCTGTCCTATGCCAACATGCCTTAAGATCTTCAGGGAAGACTCTTCTCCATGTCCCTCCATTAGGAGAGGGGTATTATGCAGTCACAAGGAAGAGAGCCTTTTCTACAGTGTAGTGGTGTGGGTCTGGAAAGTTCTGGAATTTCTGGAAAGTTTTCCTATGCAAATTGGGCTAATTTGCATAGGATACTGTGTATTGGAATGTTTTCAGTTTATATGGGAAAATTTACTGATGCCCTAGAGAATGGCCTACCGTAATTTAAAATGATTATTATTCTTGTATTTAGTAAACAACAAAGATAAATTTTTTCCCCATGTTAATGTTTTGTCCCAATATACCACAAGTGTTTGACCTAAAATATCTGAGGAAAAAATTAAAGCACCCTTAATATGATTTAAATGTTACATTATTTAGAAACTTTATTGGAATTTAAAGATCATAGCATGTACATCCCTTACATTGTTTATATTTAAGAAAAAAACAAAGTTACTGAAAACTGTTGGCACACCAATAAAATTTTAGCAACCCAAAGAATTGTGCATGATATGTTGACAATCACTCATTTATTTCAACAGAGTTTAGCTCTCTTATGCTGAGGTTATTGGACACTCGGTTTGCTGTTACTGCTTATTAGTTCCATTTCAGACTGAGACATAGGTATATATGTTTCAGTGACATATATGTACTCTCTCACATACTTACTTGTTAGGGATAATTGCCTGAAAACATTACTTACAACTTTGAAACTATTGAGCTTGCCTTATAATTGTATCTGCAGTTGCCATCCATTCGTTGTTACTAATGTATTTATGAAATGGAAAATGGATCTGCCTCAAGGTCCTTCGATACAGGCTGCTCCTCTGTGATCTTTGGCTCGGGGAGTTCCAGGTTATCCAGGTTGTCATGCCAAGAGCAGGCATGGCAACCACCTACAAACTCCTTCAAGCCTCTAGAATTCCAAGGCTTCCACAGGGTCCTTTGGCGTGGCCTCCCACATCTGGTTACCAGCTCCTCTCTCCCCCTTCTTACTACATTGTCCTCCATTCCTCTGCACGTTCATTAAAGACTCTAACTATTTGTGTAATTCCTATAGCTTCTTTGCAACAAGCATTTAACTTTTTAATAGCACCAAGCAGCACTTTTAGAAGTTCTGGCAAAATAGATCAGTCTTTTTCCATTAGGTGACGACCTTCTTTGCCCTAACTGATCTGAAAGGAGAGAATGCTTGCACACACACACACACACACACACACACACTTCCTTTTTTCATTATCTTCTCAGCAATCTATAAATAAACACAACTATTACCGGTACATAAAACTTTTCAGTCATCCAAACAAACAGCATTTCCTGATGTAGGGCACCTGAACCCTTATAGGGCATGAGCAGCCTGGTGAATAGAAGACTGTGGAAATTGTAACAGAGGTTAGTAG
Source organism: Shinisaurus crocodilurus (assembly GCA_021292165.1). Classification (NCBI taxonomy): domain Eukaryota; kingdom Metazoa; phylum Chordata; class Lepidosauria; order Squamata; family Shinisauridae; genus Shinisaurus; species Shinisaurus crocodilurus. The sequence continues at coordinate 131,792,896 of CM037881.1, read as the reverse complement.
ACAGTTAACAAGATGTCTTACTGAGTAAGACTACTGAGTAATCCTGTTGAGTTTGCCTGCCTTACTGAGTAATCAGAAATAAAGTTGAAAGTACATTCACTGCCTTTTGTGCCCTTTTTGTGAGTTTTCCAGGGGCTTCTGGCTAGGCACTGTTGGAACAGCTACAACATAGTGGACTGCAACGTTATGCTATCAAAATGGGTGGGGGCATTGAGGCATTCGGGGACACCGAACTCTTGAAGAAGCAGTTGTAGAATTCCATGAATACATTCAGACAGGGAAGTGTTCTTATAAAGTCTGTTTCCACAAGATGAGCAGTGATGGCCACTAGGTTAGGTGACTCTAAAAGGGGATGAGACAATTCCAAGGAAGAAGGAAGCAATCGGTGGCTATTTGTCATAATGATAAATGGAACCTGCAACTTCAAAGGCAGTATTCCACAGTTACCAGTTGGTGGGAACCACAGAGGGAGAAGAGTATAGCCGGTGTGGCGTAGTGGTGAGAGTGTTGGACTGGGACTCGGGAGATCCGGGTTCTAGTCCCCACTCGGCCATGAAACTCACTGGGTGACTTTGGGCCAGTCACTGACTCTCAGCCTAACCTACCTCACAGGGTTGTTGTGAGGATAAAATGGAGAGGAGGAAGAGGATTACGTATGTAAGCCGCTTTGGGTTCCTTACAGGAAAAAAGGCGGGGTATAAATATAATAAATAAATATGTATACATGAAAACATAACAGTAAGATAGACCTGAGGCATGAGGCCTGACTAATAAGAGTGCATGTGATGACATGTCTGGCCATGTATGTTTCTGTATGGAATCTCTCAGTCATAGCAAGAAGCAGAAACGTTTTAGACTTCTGAGTTGAGCTACTATAAGAAGGTTTAATTAACACTGGCATGTAAATATGATGAAACAAAATTATCTTTGGGGATACAGGATTGGCCTGGGAACTTCTTTATTATTACCATTTATATACTGTCTTATTTGCTAAAATGCTATCAAGGTGGAATCAAATCTTTGAATTTGTCCTGGCTATCGTATTCTATTAGTGAACCAAAATTATAATGAACACTAGATATTTCTTTTGTAAGTTGAGAATAGAGAGTACCTCAGAAGTTTCAAAGAATAGCTGGGAAGGATTTCAGTATAAAGAATATCAGTCAGGTCCCCCAATAGTTTTGTTCTCAAGATTTCTGCTCCTCCCACACTTTAAAAAAAAAATCCTAGTTTAAATTGTGAGCATTCAGACTAGGAATTCTCTATCTTTTTTGTTCTGTTTTTTAAAATAATTTTTTTGGTGCACCTATCCACCCTGAACATCTGAGATAGAAGTGGATTAAAGATACAGAACTTAAACTTATTCCTCTATGAATTAAAGTTAAGAGTGAATCTTATTATAACACCTAGAAGTTGCTGAAATAACTTCATTTGCATAGCCTGTAGTGGTAGGCTTTCTTTTGCACAATATGAAAATTAGAAACCTTGTTATGATGGAACTTGTTATGATGGAACTAGGAAGAGGGCCTTCTCTGTGGCGGCCCCCACATTATGGAACTCCCTCCCTAGTGACCTTCGCCATGCCCCCTCCGTGATGAGCTTCCGCCGTGCATTAAAAACATGGCTGTTCAGGCGGGAATATGGGGTGGGTTAGGTTTTTAATGAGAATTTTTTATATTGTTTTAATTATTATATTTTATTGTGTTTTATTGTATTTTAATTGTACATCGCCCAGGGTGGCCGGGTGACCGGCCAGATGGGCGATTGATAAATGTAATAATAATAATAATAATTATGATGGAACTTGGGTTATTTGCTAGAAACTGTGATTTCTAGTAAATAACCGAAGACTGCTGCTGCACCTGCACGTACACTTCCTAGAGTGATGGATTTTTAAAAAATGCTAAACTCTTAAATGTAGCAGCAGCAGCAGCAGCAGCAGCAGCAGCAGCAGTAATTCTGTTGCAATGTGCTTATTAAATTTGATTACTGATTTCATGTTTCCCATGCCGAGAGAGATAGATAGATCAGAAATCTATTCAGAACAAGGAGAGTCATACCAATTCACAGGAAGGCTGCAAGTTGATTGGATCATAATGATATGGTTTTATTATTGTCTGTCAAGTGAAATAAAACACATGGGATACAACGGGGAAGCAGACCATAAACTTCAGTAGGAGATGAGTGTTCACACACCCTGGCATACTTGCTGCTGCATTTAGAAGAGAGCTTCTCTGCTTATAATAGAACAGTCATTTGATTTAACTATCAGTATCTTATTTTGTTCTTTAGAAGCTTCTCTCTACCTTAAAATAGATCCTATATATAGTTAACACTTACTTAGGTCAGAGTGTTAGCATTATAAACACAGCCATCCTATTATTTGTTCTTATTTCATCATTGTTGCGACTTGATCATTAAGCAAATTTGCTTGGCTGAGGTTCTTTGATAACAAGTAGTGTTTTTCTTATCATGGTTTAAACTTGAACTTGTTAAACTAACTGCCATCATATCTGCTGTAATCATGCAAGGGTGTCACTTGTAACAGGAGCACAAACAAAATACAATGCAAACATGTCACTGCAAAGTTCAAGTCTGTTAGCATAGGTGTGTCTCAGAGGTAAAATTTGTTTAGGCAAATGGAAAACAATTTTGGGAAACATAAATAGCTGGATGGAGGAATTCTTTTAAAAATGGTTGTAAGATTAACATTTCTATGCTGCTCCAAATAGAGATGTGCGTACATATATGCACTGGGGATGTCCCTTGTCATCTTCACTATACAAGAACTACAAAGAATATAAAGTGGGCTTCATGACAATGAGAAACATGACAAATGTGAGCTTCTCGGGGTCTCATGTAATTGAGAGCTAACCTCTTCACCATATTACTGAGACTTCAGGATAATGGCTATTTTTGGACATGATGCTAAATTGTAGGTGAATGCCTCTGGTGCAGCCATGAGGACAAGATGGAAAGCATTTGCTTATGTTTTCACTAACCATGGTTACTCGTTATGCCTGAACTGGCTTCATTTTGATGCAACTCTTAACATTGTTTTAGCATTCTCTGAATAAGCCTCAACTTGTGAGCTTCCCCCTCCCCTCCTCTGGTACAGCCGCAAGAAATGAAGCTTTTGCTTCTGTTTTAAATAAATTATGTTATTCATTGTGTCCGAAGCTAGAAAAATGGTAGCTAGATGGCAGTTAGTCTTAACTACCGTAGATATGTGAAGGCCTGGGGGGAAAGAAACAGAAAAAAAACCTCATATTCTTTCTCCCCCCCCCCCGAACTTTTTCTGCATCTGCAAGACTTAAGTGCCTTCCAGGCTATTTTCCTCCTGTACAGGTGAATGGAGCAATTCCTCCTTTCACTTGTACAGGGGGGAAAGGTCCTCCTTGCTGAGAAATGCCTGGAGGGGTGTTGGTGGTGCACCCCATACTAAGGACCTTTGGGGCAACAGGGTCCTTGGTGGGGGATGAATTTGCCCACCCCCTTCAGCCAGCTTTTGGCAGGGGGCATTTTCACTCCCTATACAAGCCTATGGAGCAGTTCCACCATAGGCTTGTATAGGGAGTGAAAAGCTTCCCTGCCCCCAAAAAGTGGGGGTGGGGTGAAGAGCACCCCAACCAAGCTTCCTGTCCTTGGCAGCGGATGGACTTCGCATCCCCTCCTGCCAGTTTACAGCAGGAGGGGCTTTTTTCACCCCATGGAGAAATTGCTTCACTTAGTTGCATGGTGATGGGGGGGGAGAGAGAGAGGAAGAGAGTAGGAAGAGAGGAAGAGCCAGAAGAAGGACCAGAGAGCAAGAGAGAGAGAGAGAGAGAGGAAGGAAGGAAGGAAGGAAGGAAGGAAGGAGCCAGGCTGGGGGTGGGGGGAGAAAGAGAAGCTAGAGATAGAAGGGAGGGAAGGAAGGAAGGAAGAGCAACCAGAGACACGGAAGGAAAGAGGAGTCGGAGAGAAAGAAATGGAATGAAAGAGAGAAAGAGGAGCGAGAGAGAGAGAGAGAGAGAGAGAGAGAGAGAAAAGAGGAGCCAGAGGGAGAGAGAGAAACCAGAGTGGGTAGCACACACACAGGATGCACATTCATACACACACACACACACACACACACACAAAAGGGGGCACTCCTGACATTTTTCTGATTGGCCCCCACCCCCATACAGTTGTCTCGCCCACCAAGATAAAAACTTTCTCTCACCCTGTGGCCTGTTCACAACTGCATTTGTTGAAAGATATATTAAAGTGGGATTAAATATAAGGACACAGGAAGGTTTCACTTCATATAAAGGTTGGCATCAAGCAGAAATAATCTGGGTTTAGGACGAATATACTGTATATAAAGCATTATTTAGGTACACCAGATTTTCTAGAAAGCTGGGATGTGCTAAGTTTAAAAATGTTCTTTCCTTCAGAATTGCTTTAGCTGCCTTGCCATGTAGTGCAAAGTACAGTAGAGGATAAGCAAGAGATTAATTTTGCATAAGAATTTATGAAAGAAAGCACATATCAGGTAGAAGTAATTCATAAAAGTAACTTGGATGTTCTTAATGTTAGCTCAAGGATAATATACTAAATATATACAGTGAACTAGAATCTGCAGCTATAAATATGACTGACTGTTTAGTAAGGTGCCATTAGCCTTAAGTCAGGATAAATTGACAGGTTTGTTTCAAAAGAGCCATCTGCTAGCAAACAATAACCATCCTTGTCACTCAGTTCAAATCAATGTAGTTAGTATTCTGAATACTGGTAACTTACTGTCGGATATACTTTATTGTGTGTTCTTTACTATTGTCTTGGATAAAATACAACTGATGTATCAGTTTGGCATGTTCACTGCTCTTTCTTTTAGTTCAGTAGCCTGATTGCTTAGTAATGTGTCAGTGTATTTGGAAGCCAACTAATCAAGTTGCAAGAGATCTCTGTAGAAAGGAACTCAGGAAGATAGTAAATGACTAATGGACTTGCTTAGATCTATTTTTTCCACTAATTAGATACAATCTGATATATGCCATATTCAAACTGAGAGGTGATTAATAAATTTATTAAAAATATGACTTGATCTGTATTCAAACATAGTAACTGATTTTTTGCTATAAAAATGTTAAGTATGAGCAATTCTTTAAGGCTACGGAGCATTCAGACAAATGTGCCATGCTGAGCCTTGCACAATATGACTGGATTTGCATGACACGACAACCCACCATGGGTTATGAACCACGGTGGGTTGTTGTGTCATGTGAACCTGGACAGTTTCCTGCAGGCTGGCTTGTTCATGGGCAACAAACCACCCTGACAACCCATGGCTTGTTCTAAGGGTTGTTACATCCACAATGGCTTGGTGTGTTGTCTGAACCCGGGCAACTTGTCCCCATTGTGAGTGAAGGGAAGTGGTGAGCGAGCCCCTTGACAAGAGTGGGAAAAAACCCTTGCTGCTCTTGCTGAGCTCACCTGGGCACCGCCAGTGCCAGCCGCCCCTCAAGTGCCCAAGCAGCACTTTGAGAAGACTGTCACTAGCTGGGTGTCCCCCGCTGTGATCGTGAGCCCTTTTTGCTTGTGGCTTTTTCCCCCTTTAAGCTTCCCCCCCCCCCAGAGATCGTGATCTCTGTTTTGACAGCTGGTGACAATCCCTTCAGAGTGCCCAAGTGGCACATTGGAGGGGGGTTTCAGTGGTTGGTTATCTTTTCTTTTTGTTCTTTTTACACACACAATGTGCACAAATATTTTTGTACTTTATAATTTTTTAAGCTGCAACTGCAGACCTCTACAATTCTGTGAGTGCGAAAATGGGAAACCTTAGCGCGGCAATGTCCTGGGGTTTACCTGCTGTCAAAGTGCAGCAGATACCAACCCTGGACTTGGACCCAGAGGGCTCCAGATAGGTTCTGTTTTGTTTTTTTACTTTGCTTTCTCTTGACAGCTGTCAAAAGGTGAGCTCTCAAGGGAAAGCAAATCCGCAAGGGATCTTTGCTTGTGGAAAGGAGGTGGTGAGATTTACACTCCCTTTGCAGTGAGATCCTCATCTTTTTCTCTTTTGCCCAAGGGGGAAGGAGTCGGGGGAGGGAGTGAAAACCCACGGTGATCCCAATTGTCTGTCAGGTGCCCTGTGGGTTGTTTGGGCAAAATCCATCATACCATGGCTTATTGCCAGGGTGGGTTAGTGTGATGTGCAAATGTGCCCATTACCTCTCCTGCTTCTGATTTGTGAACTAACTATAGTATGTACAAGCCACAGTTTCCCTTGTTCAGAGAAAATGAAAAACTAGTTTGTTACAAATTGCAAACAGAAGCTTCCCCTAGAGTGCAAAGGATATGTGTGTGTGTGTGTGTGTGTGTGTATGTGTGTGTGTGTGTGTGGCATTTCTTGTGACACTAAATCATAGCTTAGTATTGTGTCTTAATGCAGCCAGTTTTCCCCCAAAGCCAGAGGGTATACTTTCCCCAGTGTCTCCGTGACCCCAAACACTCTGTTTAGCAGTTCCTTGTATTTACCGCATTTTTCGCTCCATAAGACGCCCCGGACCATAAGACGCACTTAGTTTTTGGAGGAAGAAAACAAAGAAAAAAATATAAGGTGCACTTACGTAGGTTTTGGAGGAAGAAAACAAGAAAAAAAAATATTCGGTGGTATTTTTCTGCAAGAAAATACTACAGTTAATGAAGGAACTATCAGTAATGTGTCCTTCATTGTTATGAGATTGTTATTGTTACCACCTCAATTATGGAAGAGATATAAAAGAATAAAGGTGCCTGAATGCGTTTGCCAGCTTTACACTGAGCACTGGTGTACTGGCTAAGCAACTTCTTTCATTTAGTACCGTAGTATTTGTTTATAAAATGTTCATAATGTTACTACCTCACAGGGTTGTTGTGAGGATACAATGGAGAGGAGGATCAGGATTACCAGTACCAGCCGCCTTGAGTTCCTTGCAGGAAAAAAGGCGGGGTATACAAAATGGTACAACTCACAATTCCCCTCCCAATAATGGATAGGATATTCTTAATTCCAGGATCATTTTAAAGCAGTAGGGTAATAATACCTACGTAGGTTTTATGAAGACATCCGACTCCCCCACGCATAGCCTGCTGCCCGCTGCCACAAGATTTCAGCGTTGGCGGCGGCAGCATTGCCCGCTGGCCGGCCCCCCTCCGTCCCTCGGCCGCGGCGCCTCCAATGAGAGTGCGGCTGGCCGGGCGTGGCGTTGCTGCTGGCGGGAATCAAGCGGCCGGGAATCAGCTGGTAAGCGGGGGCTTGTGCTGCTCTACCCAGGAGGCCTCCGCTCTTTCACCAACGGGCGGGGCAGGGGTGGTGGGCTCCGGAAGTTGCCGCAGCAAAGCTGGCCCTGCGCCCGCCCGCTCGCATCCCTGCTGCCGGGCTGGGGGGGGCGCCGCCGCTGCGCCGCAGCAAAGATTTTGGGGGAGTGGGCGGCCTTGTCCCGCTCCGCGCAGCTCGCGTCCCTGCTGCTGTGGGGGGGGCGCCGCGGCGGCAAAGTTTTGGGGGGAGCGGGTGGCCTTGTCCCGCTCTGCGCAGGAGCCGCGCGGAGCAGAGCTGGCCCTGCGCCTGCCCGCTCACGTCCCTGCTGCGGGGGGGCCACTGCCGCCACGGCAAAGTTTGTGGCGGGCGGCCTTGTCCCGCTCCGCCCAGGAGCCCTCTGCTCTTATGCCGGACCAGTTGGAGGCGCGCAGAAGAAGGTAGGAAAAAATAAATTATTGGGTTTTTTTTTAGCATTCGCTCCGTAAGACGCACAGACATTTCCCCCTCTTTTTTGGGGTGGGAAAAGTGCGTCTTATGGAGTGAAAAATACGGTACTCTCTACCCTTACATTTAATTGCACATATGACTGTGAACAAACAGCATTTATAATAGGGCAATAACTTGAGTAGTGCATCTAACAGGATCACTGGGGTTAGTGCATTTTTGAGAAAGTGGAGTCAGACTTATTTATATATTTATTTAAAATATTTAAATTAAACTTGATGTTTTTGTGAAATTTTTGCAGATTCTTAATTTGAGAGTCAATGATACTAAATTTCACCAGTAGAAATCTAGACCATGTGAAGGTCTCTATCACTTCTCTGATCTGGTCTCCTCCAGATTTTGGATGGCAACTCCTATCAGCCCTTAACAGCATGGTCAATGGTCAGGAATGCTGGGAGTTGTAGTCCAAAATACCTGGAGCGCACTAGGTTGGGGGAAGGCTGGCAAGGGTTGTTCAGGTATTATGTTAATTTCAGAGTAATTGTCTTCATATAGGTCAGTGATGGCGAACCTATGGCATGGGTGCCACAGCTGGCACGCAGGGACCTCTCTATGGGCACTCGAGCCATTGGTCACCAGATCGCGAAAAGACTGTCCCCTTCTGCAAAACACTAATGCTCTTGTTCTTTCTCACAGTGTGGAACAGAATGATTTTATTCTAAAATTCCTCTTACAGAATTCTTTTCTACATTATCACATTTAAAAGATTTTGAAGAATGATGCACAGAGCATGGCTTGGATGTAAAGCCCTAACAGTTGACCTGAGTGTTGCATGTGTTGCTCTCAAACTAACGGAGTATGAGCCAAGGTTTGACAAATTATCAGCATGCATGCAATAGCAAAAACCACATTAATTGTGCAAAAGCATGCCCAATGCAAACTTTTACCTAATACAGTGTTTGCAGTCCAAGACAAAGTGTTTAAAATGTCTTAAGCACGTTTAGTTTTCTTGTTTATCTTGCTCATCCTAGTACAGGTTGACTTTTACTTTTACTAATCTGACACCTGTAGAAGCAGGGAAAGGACCCGGGGTAAAGCTTGCCCCATACAATTTCAGTCTGGCATATAATCATATTACAAGTTCAGAATCCCTTATCCAAAAATACATGTGCCTAATTATTTAAAAAGTTTGTATAAATTCCCTTCAGGCTATGTGTACAATGTAGTACTATAATAATTTTTTGAGTTGATTTTTTTTCCAACAAAAAACTGTTTGTATCATTGAAAGCTCTGTTATTGTGTTTTTCTTTAAATACAAAAGATGTTAATTAGTTCAGACAACTGTATGAGTTGTTTTTCTAAAACTAAAACTTCGGTATTCGGGTTTAATTGCAGTGTTGGCACTTTGAAATAAATAAGTTGGTTTTGTGTTGCAGTTTGGGCACTCGGGCTCAAAAAGGTTCGCCATCACTGTTATAGGTATTTCAATGCTTCCTGCTTTTTTTGGTGTGCAAGCTGAAAGGTCTGCACAGAAGACTACTTCATTTGACACAAGGATTATCTAACCATCTGGGGTCTGTATGACCTTGCTTCATGTAATGCTCCAGCATGATATTGTCATTTGACTATAGAGATTATGATGGATATAGGGATTGTAAACAGAGCCCTTTAATGTACACCTGTGACCCATTATTTGGATTCTGTAGGTAGGACATCAAATGTTGTTTTGATTACTTATGATACAGATACAGGAGTCTCTGAATAGTTAAACCAGGTAGGCCAAATTACATTGCATCAGTATAAAGTGCGGCCATTCTAAATGTTCATAAAATGAAATGGCATTTTGTCATTTAGCAACTGAGTTTGCCAGGTTTGCATGTTAACAGCAGTGAGCCACCATGCTTGTGCATGTAGCTTGATTGCTCCCACTTCACTCCTCTTGCCATTGGGAGCAGCTCCAACAAGCCAGAGACATCCCGTGTCTAGCATTGTGTCCAAATCGGGAACTCTGGCTCGTTTCTTCCCTGAGAAGCCAGAGTTGTAACTAGGCTTAGGCACTCCTGCTGGCAGGAGGAGCCAAGTGGGAGCGATCAAACCACATGCACTAGCGCACTGGCACTCTAACACTTGCAAGATATTGTGTACGAACCGGGCTTATGTGTTGAGAACCATAAGCTGGCCAGATTTCAGACTGATCTGCTAGAAATGCCCGAGTTTAGAGATTTTTGCCCTTTCTACTGTTTTTTTTTTTGTGTGTGTGTGTGTGTGCAACTTTCTGCTGTTTGACAGTTTTTTCTTGCTCTTTAAATGAGTGAGGAGCTTTGTAGCTGCTGCGGGAGCTACAAGTAAGAAGACTGGGGAAGGGAAGTGTTCTTTGGCAGGGGAGAAAAAGATGTAGAGCTGCAATGAGGTTAAACTTCGCTGTTCCCTGATGCAAGGTTGATATAATTTAGGGATTTAAAACAACAACAACAAGAAGAAAATTCTAGAATAAAAAAAATCTTCCATGTAAGATAAGGGTTCAGGTACTTACAAATTTATTCATGCTGCAAAAACATGCAAAGCATCCTGCCTTAACTTCCAAGTTATGTAAGCAGTAAGCGTGTTCTACAGTGTCACATATTGTGCTCATTTGCAGCCATGCATTTGCAGTAGCTGAAGGAGCTGTTCTTTGAACGAATTAAAAAACTGATTACTTTCTACCCTGTACTCTGAGTACTTTAAAAAACCCTTTTTGCTCCTCAAGGGTTTTTTCTTTTAAAGAAAGTTTTCACAACATAGTTTTCATTAGTGATCCATAAGCAACAACCATGTCAAATTTCAGCTTTCTAGCTTAATGGGAAATAGGAGATACATTGATGAGTCAGTGAGTCAGGACTCTCACTTTTATATGTATAGATTGGAGAATATATTTACTTCCCATTTTACAAGACAGGGTTAAGGATATATATATTTTTTAAATATAGCAAATACCCACAGATGCTCATGTTAACTGGTAACCAAAGCTAACTCGTACTATCTTGATCCTAACCGCATTTGCTGGGTGACTGAGCCATATAAATGTTACTAGCCAACATAATATTGTTTGTACTATGTTGTCTGCCCACACACACACTGATGCCAGTAATTTGTGATACCTGAAGAGCCTAAAGGAAAAGGGAATAAACCTTTTTCAATGTATAGTTAAATTTGTTCATGACAAATTCAGACAAAATGGCAAAACCAGAGGGAAAAATACAGCCATGGATAATAAGCTTAAATGATAATTTATATATGTATCTCCATATGTTCAGTCTTGTACTTGTTTAAATAGCTGACTAGATCAATTTCACCAATTGGGTCTATGCTTTCTGGAAAAGAGCAAATCTACCTAGGGAGTTTGTGGATATACATAAATAAATGAGAGATGAGATAGAAGTTATGGGTTGAACTAAGGGCCACTTTTATTTAATTCAGGATCTGTGGAGAAGGAAATAAGTGCGGGGTAAGTTAGTAACTAGATTTCTACAGGCCACTAGCTGGCTGTCTATTTGGGCGAGCATAACTAGCCCATCCCCTACTCATAGGCCATTCCCATCTGGTATGGAAGGTTACCTTCCTGATTCATCCCATCTGGTGCCTCCCAACTCAAGGTGGATGTGACAGGTTAGCCACAAAGGCCATCCGTAGGCTGCCCACAGGTCCCAGAGTCCTTCTCTTCTGATAAGATTTACCCTGGAGTCTTTAGCAGCAAGCTTCCTATTGAACAGGATTGAAATGTAGGTCCTTCCCTTGAGACACAAGTGAAGCAAATGATGACAGACAAACTCAAGTCCCCCAGTGTATTGAAAACTTCTCTCTTTGGTTGTCTGAAGACATATTTTTAAAAATGTAAATATTATTGAAATCTTTTCCAGGTAGAACCACAGGATAAACTAGCTTATAAGTAATGAATTTGTTCGCACTATAGAGAAAACCACCATGATTGTCTAACTAAATCAATGTACTCTCAAAGAATCATACATCATCAAAACCATATAAACCACAATTTTGTTATCCAAAGGTATTCAATTTTATCCAGCAATAAGTCTCAAATAAAGTGCATTGTGCTCAGATCTGTTTCATCATTAGCAAGGTATAAAAGTATGTGCATATATAATTTAAACAAACCTTCCTATTACAAACATATTTTACAATTTTCTATAACAGATACATAGGCAATATTGCAGGTAAGTCCAGGAATAGTAAGTAGAATTATTTTTTTTTTTGAATGTTTTCTTGTAGCAGGATCCCCAAACGCCTTCCCTTAAGCTGCAGTGGTTGTATATATTGGTTGTATAAGTAATGAATGGCAAATAGAAAGAAGAAGGAATAAAGATGGCCGTGTAAGCTGTCCTAGGAACCTGTTTACGGATGGGGTATAAATCCCTTAGATCAGTGCTTCTCAAATAGTGGGGCGGGCCCCCCAGGGGGGGCGCGAGGCTCCGTAAAGGGGGGCTCGTTTGACCTCAGTTAAAAGTTTTTTTTAATATTGTGTTCCTTTAAATCCTGTGCTCCTTTAAATCTTTTCTGCTACAGTTAATAAAGCTATTCTTTGTTGTAAATTGATCCACATTTCTTTCTTTTTTTATTCTCTTATATGTTAATAAGGATACAGTGTTATGCAGAGGTGTACTTATAACAATTTTATAGACAAATGATACTATTTACAGTCGCGCGGGGGGCGCGAAATGTTTTCTTCTTCCTAGGGGGGGCATGACAGAAAATAATTGAGAAGCACTGCCTTAGATAGACAAATAGACCTTGGGGCCGAATCCAACAGGACACTTATGCATCCACCAATTAACTTACACCCTGCCAGTTCCCATCCACACGCAACACCTACCACTCGCAGAATGAAGATTTAATGCTTCTGGGGCAACCAGAAACGAGCAAAAACTCATTTCTGGAATGGGGCAGGTCAGTGGAGCTTGCATAAGGGAGTAATTCCGCTTGTTTCAGGGTCCTCTGGGTAGCGCTAAATCTCTGTTGTGCAAGTGTTGGGTCCCACTTGTGCAATGGAATCAGCAGGACCCACCCACTGCTTGCACCACAGAATCAGCAGGTGTAAGAGAATCGGCAGGAGCATAAGCGCCCTGTGGGTTGCTGCCCATTGCTTGCAATCTGTTATGCAGGAGTTATGTATTGTTTGTACCTTGGTATCCTCCTCCAACTCCAAACATAATACATGAATATGGACAATTATGAAGCAAGAATAGGTTAATAAAAAAGGATTTTTATAACCAATGTCATATACTTTTCTGGTTTTGACATAGTACTTCTGTCTAGGAAACAGTGTAAAAAGCAGTTTTTGTACATCTTGCCACCAACAGTTATTCTGTTAATTTCAACATAATTTCAAAATTCCAGCACCTATTAAGTCAGTGTACTTTAGAGGGTATTTTAGTGGATTTCCAGTGCTGAGCAATACTTAGTTTTGCAGGAGTAAGTAGATTCTTGATCAGATCCTTACAGACTAGGAGGGGAACTTCCTTCCATCCCTCTTTTAAGGAGTAGCAGTTGTGGATTGAGAAGCAGTACACTTACATGCCCCATTTAGCAAAGCACATGGAACAGTGCTTATAATGTTGGTAAGCTGCTGCTGCTTTTATGTTGGGGCTCTTCTTTGGGCCATTATGACAATTGGCCATGCTGGCAGGAGTTTCTGGGAGTTGAAGTCCAGAACATCTGGAGATCTATCTTCTGCCCAGCCCTGCCCAGATGGTGTCTTGTGAACACTGTCTTTGGAATTTGGTGCTCTTGATTTGTGAGCAGCTGCCTTGCTCTTGGAAATCATACAGTACTATTTTGAGCATGCATGTATGCTTTATTTGATCTCAGTTGTCTGACAACAACAATGAGGTTAAACGTCAGATAAGCCACCGTAATTCCCCCTATTTGTTTGCACATTAGTCTGCATCCTGCTAAAGTTGTAAGTGGAATGGAATTTTTCTGCACTGTGTTCACCGTTTTCCTTTGGTTTTCAATGAGTTTGTTAAAAATCTGCACTAATAATTTTGCTGCTGAGATTCAGAAAGGGAGAGATTAGAAGTGGGAAGACTCCTTCTCTAACCCTGTACCCTCTGCAATCTTGAAAATGTAGTATTAGTGCAAAGACAAATAAGGCATGCCACTGTAAGCAAAACAAGGCATGTCACCGTAAGAAGTATAGCTGCTGTTACAGATTAATGGCAACCTTATAGGTATAAGTATTTTTACGTATGCACAACTACGTACATTCTCTACCTCTGTTAAGATTGCCACTCCATGTGGGTACTGGAGACCGCTTCCAACATTTCCTAGTTTTGGAGAGACAACTTCGCTGGTGTGCAGGGCTAGTTTGTCTGTAGGAATTGTGGGGCTCTCTGCATTTCCTTTTGGATCCAGTTCTAATTTTCATGCTCATACATTAGGCAAACCATCTTGCAAACTTAGGGCTCACTCTTCCCCCTCCCCTGCATGCACTTGAGCACACATAGCACTCCTGGGGGAAGGGAGGATATGGCAGAGACGCGCTTTTCCCTATAAAGAGTGAGCACAATAAATGTTTATAGGCAGAAGTTACTGGAAGACTCCCCCCCCCCCCCAGTTACCATGCTCATCACTAATATATTTATTCTGCACTTCTAATACCAAGCTTGTGTGGTCTTGTACTTACTAATTTGGAAGCATAATAGGTCATCTAAAAATAATGTAGTGGTTTTGGTATTCTTAGGAGTGTATATTCGTTTGTAAAGTAAAAGAGAGCGAGAAAATGTTAAAACTAACAAAAATGGCCTGATAATTCCCTGTGCTCGGTGAGTTTCGGGAAGAAGGGAAAATGTGAGGTGGAAGGGAATTGGCCTGCTTGAGCCCCCTAAGAGACCCCCCCCCGCACATGGATTGTCCAAACCCAGCGAGGGTGGTTTCCAAACCGCCCCGGAACCCTAGAACAAACCATGGGTTGTGGGGTCTGGTGGAAGCCACCCCCACCACCCACCTTGCTGGGTTTGGACAGCACGGCAACCCACACACAGCACAGGTAATTATGGAAATGACATGGTCTGCAACCAGAATGCGTGGAACAGGGAAAAGAAACCACTGTGGCTTTTTTTCCTTCCCCGATCGTGCAAACCCAGGCACTGTTTTATCAAACATATTGATCCCGGCCCAGGGAAAATTAAGTTGCATGTAGCTGCTTTAGTTGATAAACTTTCTATTACTACGTTGTCCCAAGTTAATTCAATAAGGTGTAGGTTCAACTACCTAACTTTCTCTGGATCAGTGTCTCTTTTTATCATTGTGGAAAGCGGAATATCGGTGGTCAATATAAGAGGTTTAAAGATGTTCATAAGGCTAATCTAAAAAAAATGCAATATAAACAGCGAAAACTGGGAACCTCTGGCCCATGAACAATCTAAATGGAGGTTGGCCTTTCACAAAGGTTCCATGGACTTTGAAGAAGCCCGAGTGCAAGGTGAAAGGGAGAAATGTGCTAAGCGAAAAGCACGTCAAATGAATCCTTTACAGGACCATCCTCCATCTGGTAACCTGTGTCTTCACTGTGGGAAGCTTTGTGGATCTAGAATTGGCCTCCACAGTCACTTACGGACCCATCGCTAGAGTCTACAGAATCTTCTTTAGAATTTCCTCCTTTTATCCCGGAAGACAATCTTACTCGGTCACAAGTGATCGCCTGATGATGATGACTACTTACCGGTAATATCTCAGTGATGGAATAAGATGGACTGCTAATAAGGTAACTGCATTAATGCAGAACTTGTTAACCACCAAGCCAAGCGTAGCCAAAAAGATCCGCCAAGGGCTTGATATACTCCTGTTTTTGTGCATACCTGGAAGTGCAAAAACATGAGGATTGTCACATACCTGGCAGGTTTCAGTAGCAGGGCTAAACTATCCAAATTGAATGGTATGCAGTATTTACCTTGTAAAATGAAAGGCCAGGATCCAAAGAACTCTGCTAGTTCCATGTGTCCAAAAAGTCTTTGAATTTCTGTTTCTTAGATACCTACCTCTCTATGCTGCATGGCATATTGCTTTTTGAAAACAAAGGAATTTGTAATACAGTGTTCACAGAAAGTCAAATGCCTTTGGGGATGCTTAACTTCTTGGCCACATCTGACAAAGCTCTTTGGATTCAGGCCAAATAATCTAAAGGATATTAGTAGAGGGTATAAATGGTCTAGTCAAAGTGCTGCCATTGCTAGGTGGCTTCTAGATATCTTTGGGTAGCATCTGTTATGTTTAAAAACAGATTTTGTTCTAAATGTGGAGAGTGAGCAAAGTTTAAATGTTGGGCTAATCGCTGTACAGAACAGATATACTGTAGTTAAATCATTTTAAGGAAGGCAGTCTCCATAGAAACTCCACCTTGGGTTTGCTATATTTAAATAGGCCAAAGCTTGCTTCATTACAATCATATTACAGTAATACCTTGGATTGCAAGTAACTTGGTTTGAGAGTGTTTTGCAAGACAAGCAAATTTTAAAATATTTAATTTTTTTTTTACTTGATATACAAGCGACGTCTTGCAATACAAGTACTGTAGTACGGCTTAAATTAAAAATCTCTGTACAAATTTTTTTGGGGGGATTTCGTTTTGATACAACAGTGTTTTGGATTACAAGCACGTTTCCGGAACGAATTATGCTCTCAATCCAAGGCATGACTGTATTTGATTCAGTGTGATATAGTGTCAGTTCAAGATTAAAATCCAATGTGGAGTCTAGTTTTATAAAAGCATTTATTCAGCACTTCAGGGAATTTGTTTTGGAATGTTTAAGAAATTTGTGTACTTGTTCTAAATATCTCCAGTGCAGATGACAAAATAAATTTCAAAAATACTTGTTTTAATTTCTGCAGATCTCTGTTAGATTTGAATGGGCTGTCGCAACAGAAAACCTGTCTCAATATTAGGAATGGAAATGAAACACAGCTTCCTTTCAAAAGATTACTTGCAATTGCTTTGACAGATTCTTTTGTCCATTTGTTTGTAGCCACCTGTTGCCTCTTGTCACGCGCTAGGATTATAAGATCTTTGGAACGGGAATGGATTTTTGATTTAGTTACAAGAACATGTACAGTATCCCAAGCAAAAAGGAATACCTAGATGTTAGCACAGTATTTTATTTTATTTTTAAATCCGCTCTAGGTTATACATTTTTTGTAACATTGCCTAAACATACATATGCTTGTTTGTGCCACTAGAAATTCATATCCACTCTGCCTTATACTTTATTTTGTTAGTTATTTTTTTCAGTAGGTATTTTAGGAATAATAATGTGCCCATAATAATAAAGTATGTCTAACATTTGTGGAGTGCTTTTGAGTGTTCAGTGCATTTCATAGAAATCCTTCTGAAAACTACTGAACTAGTGGCTAAAAATGGTTGGTAGGTTAAAGAAACCCACTAAGCAATGCTGGAAAGTCCTAGGTACCTTGTTGCCCAGGTACCTTGAAATTGATGCTGGCTCCTGGGAATTTGAAACTTATTCCAGACTTACCAAGAAATGAATAAATTTGCAGTGGTCTCTGTTTTTTCAGACCATTAAGCAGTAAAACAGCAGTAGTGCCATTAGAGAAATTGGACCTGGACCTGGCCATTCATGCCTTTGGTTACATAAATACAGTATTACATTATGGTAATGCACTTTATGTGGGCTGCTATTGATGATAGTTTAGAAACTTCTGTTGATTCAGAATATAACTTCCTGAATTTTAACTGGGTCTTGTAGATTATTAGAACCTATAGGTGATGAAGTTTGGTATCTTTCCAAGGTGATTGTACTGAATGACCGACTGCAGATGTAGAATTTTATCAAATGTTGAAGGACCACAAATAACTGCATACCAACACTTTTGGCTTTGCATTTGGCTTTATAGACTTACAAGGCAAAGAGATGGAAGCAAATGTTGCCATATTTGCCAGCTTGTGTTTTTTTCAATTCTATGGTGTTGGTTCTGCTACTAGTTAGAGCCTTTCCTCATTTTATGAATAAAAAGGTGAGAGAGGTCAGTATTAATGAACTTTTATTTTTCATAACCATTTTTAATTTTATTTGTTAGCTGTAATTACATTTTAATTGTAGCTGAATGCTGTGTAAATCCACTAATGTGTTGATTTATAGCCTCATTTCAGAATTGAGCAGTCTGTAGCTCAAATGCTGTTTGACTTGTGAATAGGATAGATATCTATCTGAATAGATTGTGCTCTTATCAAGAAAAATCAAGGCAGTTACTCCGGAACCACCTTCAAATGGGTAGATAGGCCAAAGTAGTGCCATTAGAGAAATTGGACCTGGCCCTGGCCATTCATGCCTTTGGTTACATAAATACAGTATTACATTATGGTAATGCACTTTATGTGGGCTGCTATTGATGACAGTTTAGAAACTTCTGTTGATTCAGAATATAACTTCCTGAATTTTAACTGGGTCTTGTAGATTGGATGATATGACTCCGATATTACATTATGTTTGCTGGTTACCATTTTGTTTCAATTCAAAATGCTAGTTTTAGCTTTTAAATCCTGAATGATCTGGGGCCAGGTTAGCTTAAGAACTATGTTCTCTTACATGATCTTGTCTGAGCTTTAAACTTGGCATCCGACGTCCTGCTCTGGGTTCCATCACAGTTAGATATGCAATGTGCTGAGTGGGCCCAATTGGCAGGGGTTTTTCTGCACCAAGATTGTGGAACACCCTCCCTGAGGGCAAATCTGTTCAGCTGCTCATGTTTCATAGGGAAGCCAAGACTCATTTATAAATTTCAATTATATATCTCATTTTAAATGTATTTTTAATTATTTTGTTTGTTGCTGGTTGAATAGTTTAATGCCTCTTGTTTTGTAATATTATCATATTAGAATAAATAAAATAAATCTATTGAAGTGGGCTTTTGGTTTCTGGTTGTCTGCTGGTATTGCCATTTTATTTTTGCATGTTTTTAATTATTTTAATACATTTTATGTTTTATATGGAGTTTTATTAGTGTCCTTGATTATTTTATATAGAAAAACGGGGTATGAATAGTTTACAATAAAGTATGCAGCACAAACTTTGAACTGAAAAGAAGAATTTTGGAAGGCTTTAGAGTAAACGATCTGCTTACAGTATATTTGTTGTCATTTAATACGTTTAACCAGTAAGTCTAGAACCACCTTTGATTTATATAAATATGACTCTCACATATTTGTCCTTTTGATTTGTTCCTTTCTGTCCTGAATCACTGTTTAAAAATCAACAAGTACAAATGAAAATAGCCTCACACCCATATTTATTTAATAATCAATGCCAATACAAGAAATAGGGATTTGCTAGCTAATGACCTAATAGCAGCCTTTACATCATTCATGTTTGCTTAACGTTGAAGCAAAGTTCCACAAATATGTTCAGACATCAATACCCTGTCCATCTTAATATGGAAGAGAATTTCCTTCTCTTGTGCTAAAGGGCACGCCTTTTCAGAATGCAGCTATGAGCTATGATCCTCACACTTATGAAGGAGATCCCCATCTCTTTCCCCTCCTTAGCCATAGATGCACAGAAACATTGTGTTTGTTTATTTCACACATTTAGGTACCACTTCCCAACAAAAGCATTAAAGTGGTGAACACAATAGCCACTTCAGTACTAAAATATAACGTGTATTGTTGTGGATCCATCACTCGAATCTCTGACTTTAAAATAAAACTGTTTCAGTGTCTGCTAGTGTTTTGTTCCCAGTAACCTGTTTCAGCAGCTTGGTTTGAGCCTCCTGTGACTTGAGGACGAAATAGATGTGATGGTAGGAACATGTATTTTCCTCCATTTGTCCTGTCCAGCCCCATTCTTTTACTTCAACAGTAAAGGGAACATAGGGGTAAGGGATGCTGAATCTTTCCCTCCTATGCCTTTTCTCTTCAGTTGGTTAGTTCAGGCAGGTTCTCCCTTTCCTGCTCAATTCAGGGAAGGCACACATGGGGCCTTTACAGTCATGCCTTGGATTGAGAGCACAATTCGTTCCGGAAACGTGCTTGTAATCCAAAACACTCTTATATCAAAACGAAATCCCCCCAAAAATATTTGTACAGAGATTTTTAATTTAAGCCGTACTACAGTACTTGTCTTGCAAGACGTCGCTTGTATATCAAGTCAAAAAAATTAAATAAATATTTTAAAATTCGCTTGTCTTGCAAAACGCTCTCAAACCAAGTTACTTGCAATCCAAGGTATTACTGTACATCATTCATGTTTGCTTAACGTTGAAGCAAACGTCATTTTCCTGTCAAACTAGCTGCCCTTTCTGGGGGGGGGGGGTTATATGTGAATGGACTGAACAAATGAATAGCAGCTCCATCATATCTGATTTGGCCCTTAAGAGTGGATTATAATCCACCAGTTGGGGACTCCTAGGATAGACAGGGGAATACTGATTTACCCAATTGATGTTTTAAGAAAAATACAAACATGCATCAGTATAATTTGAGCTGCCACGAACATAATTACAAAACAGACACCAAGAAAAGCAATGGTCTTTATTAACTGCCTATTATTGCTTTCTGCAAATGCTAATGATGCCCGGATTGGCCATGCTGGGTGGGGATAATGAGAGTTGTTGCCCAACACATCTGGAGGGCACCAGGTTAGGGAAGGCTGCTTTAAGGCACCATGCCACTCGTATCCTGTACACTGCTGTAGTAACATGTACTTTTGTTTTTGTACCACCACTGACTAAGAGAAGTCCTCCAAGAATGACGTTGCTTTACACGAGAAATACTCCTACAAATAAGGAATTGGGTTATCTCAGGGCATGGTCTGCTTTTTGGGTGGATGTACCAGTTGGGCTGGCCAAGATTTCTTTTGTGTGTAAAGCTGTTCAGATCCCAGTTACTTGTTTAGATTGTACTGGGAGGGATTTGGGCTAGGCTCCCCTTCTCTTGCCGCTTCTCTGCTCAAAACTGTAATTGAAGCTACCTTTCTTAACAAAAATGTACAATGATATGACCTCATATATGTTTGCATTTAACACATAGGTTTTCCCTTAGAATGTTTGGGTGCATAACACACTGTGTCTCTTCCACCTGGTGATTGACCAAAAATGTCTGAAACATGATTTATGCTTCATGTTAGTACTAGTAAATATGTATTACCAGAATCTCACATGTAGTAATAAAAGGAGTTTTGTACATGAAGTGAAAAAAAGCAAAGTAGCCAGGTGACTTTTCTCACTGTTTCACAGGTCTCTGATCATGTTTCAAAGCTTGTAAGTGAAGTTCTCATGAGCAGTGCTTTTTTTCTGGAGAAAAAGGTACCGGAACTCTTGGATTACATTTCCTCGGGAGTAGATGGCGATTAAATTGTAATGCAATTAATAGAAGAAAAGGTGCTGGAACTCAGTTCCGGTGAGTTCCACCAGAAAAAAAGCCCTGCTCATGAGTAAATATGCGTAGCTTTGTAAATTACCAATTTTAGCTCAACACAAATGTCTAATTCCATCTTTCTCACAATGCAAAACAGGACCACCCATTTTGAGAACAGAAATCAGTAAGCAAGACATGAAAATTGTACTGGAACATTATATACATGTTGTGATATGGCCCATCTCTGTTGAAATAGAAAAAGAAATTGTAAAAAGAAAAAGGGAAAAAAAGCATGTAGTAGATGTCCTTTTTGTGCTGTATGAATGAAGTTTTCTTTTCTCTTTTTTAAGAGCATACTGCATTTTTAATAAAAGAGTGAGAAGTGAAATGTGAGAGAACAATCTTTTGCCATAGAGAGGGCCTGTCAGCTTCAATGCAGAGAAAAAGTCAGTTCTGCTCCATGACTGCTCCATGACTACTATGAGCTTTTCTACTATGAGCTTTTAGCAGTGAGAGTCATGTGTGCCACAGATGGCTTTTCTAACCCCTTTCCCTTTAATATGAAGCTTTATTCACATGTCAAGCCATGCTAAAACCGGCAGGAGAGTACTCATGTGAAAATGCTTGCAGAAGGTGAGCAGTAGTAGCTGCTTCTGATCATGAATAGTTACCTTTATATCTGAAAATGAAAGAAGTACAGAGACTTACAAAGATATGAATAGCAATTACTTTTCCCTTTTTGAATTATGATAGTTGACATATGGACAACAGAAAAGCAATTATGAGGTAAGGGTTAACAACCCAACCTTTACTTATCAACTGAATGGGCTTGCCTTATGGTAATGATTAGGGTGGAAGATGCCACATTTACAGCTTGTAAAGGCATCCTGATCAATTTGCTACATCAGGTGAAGTACTGCAGCCAAAGTGGATGCTGGCCCTAGTTTTCTATGATACTTAGAAACACAAGAAAAAAAAATATGGATGGCTCAGTTGTTGCTTAATTGTGTAATCCTATACAGACCTACTCAGAAATACCGGTAAAGCCTATTGAGTTTATTGTGGCTTACTCCCAGGCCAGTGGGTATAGGATTGCAGCCTGTATCTTTCATTGAAGCAGCACTTTCATTTCTGTCTTGATTTAATTAGGATTCCTTATTCCTAACCCCATCCTCCCTTCACAAAATAGAAATATTTAATTGCTTGCAGGCCAACAGGGGTTACATGAAGGGGAATGAGAGAAGACATGAAAGGTGTCTTCATTCTGAGTTCACAGGTCTGTGAATGACCCAAGAAGAAAACTGGTCCCCAGAGAGTATGCTGGAGGTGCAGGTTGTAATTCCTTATCTGAAGCTGAGCAGGTCTGAGTCTGGCTAGTGCTAGTGTATTGTAGGCAGTATTGTGGGGCTGCCCTGTACTGTGTTCTGGGCTCCTTGTTATAAATATAATGTACATAAACTAGTGCTGCCCCCTCCAAGTGGAGAAGAAAATTGGTGAAAACACAGTCAGTGATAGGTTTGTTGACTTCTGAAGAGAGCATTTTCATGTAACACATACTGGGAACTTGTCAGAGCAGATTTCTTTCCATCTCTGCATTCTAGTTAGCCCCAGGAGGAGTTCTGACTCAGCTTCCTTATGGCTGCTGTTACTGCAGCACAACCCCTCCTACTTGCACTGAAGCGCCTTAGGCTGCAAAATCAGGAATTCAGCTCCAAGGTTTCATTACTGCATGTAGTGGCATGTTTTCCTCCTGACTTCAGCAAGCTGCATTTAAAAAATAAAATAAAAATGCATATTGTCTGTTTTCAAATTATGGCATAGTTTGGATCCCACACTTTTTCTGACCCACACTAATCTAGTTTTGCCTCCCAGCTGTTTATAACTGGATACTGCCAATAGTAGTGGCACTAGGGGGAAAACAACAACATTGGCATGAGAAGAGCAAAGAAAGGTAATATAGGTTCTGAGTAGGGGCAAGCACTGTCTTGTATGTGCAAGATAGTAAGGAAATGATGCTCAGCTCTGCAGCGGAAGTTCAAAGGTAGGGGGAATTTGGGAGGGGAGTAGTACTTGCCCACCCATGTGTCCCTGTGTAGCGCCACCTATGATTGCACAGACAGGTCTTTTGCCTTTTGGATGTACTGTAGTTCAACAGGTCAGACAGGTTCTGCATGAAAGGACTGGCAAATTACTAAACTGTTTTAAATGGAGTGGGTGTGGTATTGAGCAACAGATGGTGCGCCAGAAAATTGCTTCCTCAGGCAATTCTCATCAGTTATACATTTTATTAATCAAATTTCCCCATTTTGCCCTTGGCAAAATAGGTGGTATAACAGATGATATCAGTATGCTAGATGACTTTTAACAGTTTTTCCGAATAGAATGGCCAAACTTGTCCCTAAATCGCTCCATTGAAGATGGAATTTACCCAGACTCCACATCCTTTGGAAAAAAATTACCTGTAATGCTTTGTACACTTGCTCCTTTCTAATGCCTTTTGAGTGCCGTTGGTAACAGAACAGTTTTTGAGGGACTGAAGTGGAATGACAATAAGGAATCTGATGTGGATGGTAATACTCTTTTCTATGGTGGTTCAAATACTTAGTATAATTGCTGTGCTAGATCCAAGCATTTCCTATTATTTGCAGGGCTATTATTGGAATACAGGCTATGATATGATTGTGTTTGTGTGGTGTGATCTACGTATGATCTATGCTTTCTTTTGAGGAGATAATTTTTCTATGTGCCCTAGTTTATTTGAATACTAGCTGTTGCCTGCGGCTGCGCTTGTATGGATTTTAGGATTTGGTACAATGGAAAAGATACAGTGTCTCTGACTGAAAGTGTAATGTTTAGGCTGGGTGCTGGCAGCAGAAAACTTTTCTGACAGAAATATCTGATCTTAAAGAAAAAATCAGGTTAATCCTGAGAATCTACAGGTGATGAAGAGTGACCGTGCCAAGTTTGTGGTAGATTCGTCAAAACGTGATGGAGCCTATGCGACGCCCCCCCCCCACAGTCATTCAGTCATTCAAAAAGTTTCCCTCCCTTTTCACCCCCTCAGAGAACATTCTAAATGGCCTAGGGGAGATTTGCATACCCACCCCTATTGGCCCCTGCAGGAATTCATACAAACATTCTAAGTGTCGTATGGGCTATTTGCATAACTGTTCCTATTGGCTCCTGCAGCAGTTATGAGGTGAGGCCGATTTGCATAACTGCTCCCCTGTTGTTTTGCCCATAGGAGACATGAGACTGGGGTGATTTTGCCCCCTTTTTTCACCCCCTTAGGGACGGAATTTCCAAAAATCCTTCCTTAGTGGGTGTCTACGTCATAAAAACCATGTTCAAAATTTCACGTTCCTAGATTAAAGGGTTTGAGCTGGGCGTTGATGAGTCAGTCAGTCAGTCAGGACTTCTTTTATATATATAGATTTACATTTTGTATTGTTTTATTTTTAAAATAAAAATGTTCAAATAAAAAACCCCACAGAAGTCACAACCCAGAGATTGAAAAAAGGAAAGCTGGATTACGTACTGCAGTTGGGAGCCTGAGGCTCCCAACTGAGGCTGGGAGTCAGGAATCCTTGGTCCAAATCTCTGTTTATGGCAGATTTGAGGCCATTATGGCAGGGGAGGGTAACTTCTGGCCCTTCAGATGTTTTGGCCTACAACTCCCAATTATCCCTCACCATTTGCTATGCTAGCTAGGTCTGATGGGTGTTTTGGGCCTCAAGTTGTCCACCCCTGATTTGTGGCCTGAGCTTAAGCATGCCTACATCTCCATAGAACTAGGGCCATTAATGAGTTTGTGGCTGATTTGACACTTGAAACTCCTGTCAGTTAGCCATTGCCTCACACCATATCAACTCTGGATATAGGCACAAATGCAATTGCATTTTTACAGGTAACTTAAATTCTTGAAATTGCAGTAGGGCCTACAGCAGAAAGGAAAGCCTACCACACTAATTATTTGCCATTTCAATACATTCTTTCCTACTTATATTAACAGGTTTTGTTAAACACATTCTGGGAGTAAAGGATTTTTGATCTTGCTCATAACAATTTAGATTAAGAAGATTAGGATAATACTAAAAAAATTAAACTAACCCTCACAGGGAGTCTGCATGCAGACCTTGGACTGCAGGTTCCCCACCTCTTCAGTAGAATATAAAACATTTCCATTCAGCCTCAGAACAATTGCTGTTATGAGTCCCCTGTTGTAGCCATAGCACCCAAGTGACTTTACTTAGTACTAGTATATCCCATAGCTTGATGTACCAGTCTCAAAATTTTGTTGTCTGAGGACGCTTCCAATTCTTGGCATATATTATGCTAGCCACAATCATGTAGAATAATATCACTTCTTTGTCTTTAGACACCTTCCTTTTTAACAGTGTTAACAAAAATAGCTCAGGGTCCAATGTCAGTCTTTCACCAGGAGAACATTAATAGCTTTTAATATATATTTAAAATATTCCTCTGACTCAAACAAGACCACCAACAGAGAACAAAATCTCCCGCCTCTCTTCCACACTTCCAACACAAATCTGAAGAGTTCCTAATCATTTTATTTATTTATTATATTTATGACATTTTGAATCAATTTTCACTGTAATGAGGAAGCTATCATGTTTGTATTAATTTTGATCCATAAATAGTTCCACTTTTGTTACCTACTTTGCTATATATGCTGGTTTAATTAAATTTTTTTACATGTAACACAGAAGCTGTTAAATATGCGAGAGTGAATTCTTTGTAGTAATCACAACAAACAAACTTGATTTTTGCCAGGTGCCGAAAAAGTAACAGTAGGCACTAGGTGAGCCTCCTTGGAGAGAGAGTCTCATAATCAGGACACACATCTGAGAAGATGCTTGCCCTTATTGCCACCCACCTCACATGTGGATGTGGGCCCTTGGTAATGTTTCGTGCATGGGCAGGCTGGTTTGGAATATTGTCTTGGAACAAATCCCTCAACTTTCTCTAATGTTTAAATATCCATGTAAGTTTTAAGCACATTGTACTTAGAAATGGGTAATATGCTCAGCCCTGTATTTCATTAAGGGTTATTGTCTTGGACAATAAATTGACAACTAGATTTGGTGGTTGTCCCTGAGACTATATGTGGATTGTTGAACCTGCCTTTTTGGGGTGGTGTTTGCTTGTTTGTTTTTTAAACACCTTTCCACCAAAATGATAATATTCCTCCTTGACTGGTCCTTCCTATCAGAAAGTCTACCTGATTATTAGCTTCATTAAATCCTTTGTCTTTGAAGTTAACTACAGGGTCAAGAGATTGGA
The DNA here is from genome assembly GCA_021292165.1 of Shinisaurus crocodilurus. Classification (NCBI taxonomy): domain Eukaryota; kingdom Metazoa; phylum Chordata; class Lepidosauria; order Squamata; family Shinisauridae; genus Shinisaurus; species Shinisaurus crocodilurus. The sequence continues at coordinate 131,766,533 of CM037881.1, read as the reverse complement.
CTGGTTTTTTTCTCTTTGTTGTACCCTTTGACCAAGCTTAAGCATAATGATGTATACCGTCTCTTTCATCAACTTCTTAGTTTTGAAGGACTTAAATTCCTTTTGTAAATTCTTCAGATCTTTGTCCAGCTGACTAAGCCAACTGCAGTAGAGTTAATATTTTTGGATAATTCATGTTGTAATACTAGTGTATAGATTCTTTTAAAGAGGAATTCATTGTTTAATTTTTCAATCAGGACCAACATCAAATAAACATTTGCTTAAAATAGCTGCCTATTTTGTTTTAAAATCCATGTCATCCAAAAACATACCTGGTTTTACTTTCGTTTTCATATACCTGGCAATATACTTTGTTCTACATTATTCAGTAAGTTATCTGGCAAATAAATTTTCAAAAAAGAAAATATTAAGTTTGTGCCATTTCAGTGTTGTCTAGAAGAGACATTTCATCCTATTTCTCAAGACAGAAACTCAAATATTTAGTAATGGCAAAAATGAATTGCATATTTTAAAAGTAAGCATATGCCATTTCCTAAAATAAAATAATTGTTGCTGGTCTGAATGAATTGTTAGCAAAAACCTGAGAAGCTTATAGTTGCCAAACCCTGATGAATGGTGTAAGGAAAAATGAGAATGAAGTTGCCAAGTTTTAACTATACAATTCAATAATAGTGACTGAAAATCGAAGAAGCACATGTAGTTTTCACAGTTGTACTGTAGGGGACAGTATTGTACTAAAAATGTATCTGGGAAAATAAATGTGTCTAAAATTCTTGCAACAATTCCCTTGTTGCAGCAAAAAACCACAAAATTTGTGGCATCTCAAAAACTATTGAGGCTTAAGCTTTCTCATGAACTAGAGCCCGCTTTATCAGATACATGAAGTTTTATCTTCAGCTGGTAGTTACATAGTTGCACATGGGTACAGAGAGTGGAAAAAAATGTAGTACATAATGGGTTCATAAGGCCACAAAATGCAAGAGATAGCAGTAGGGCTATGATGTATTTATGAGAGCCTAAATATATACAAGATTAGGACACCGTGGTCCTTTATTTATTTATTTATTTCTAAAATGTATTTCCTTAAAGCTAAACGCTCTGAAGGTGACATACAGTAAAAACAAATACAATCCAAAATCCACATTAAAAACAAACAGCCAAATAAAATAATCAGCTAAAAGCAGCAACAGAGGCTGAAACAAGCATCAAAAAACAAAAAAAAAACCAACCCTAAAAATATAAGGATGAAACTATGTAGATCATACAGAGGATTCAAAGGGTTGAGACAATAAAAAGGGCTTTGCCTGCTGCTTACATGATAAAAAAGGTAGGCATCAGGTGGACCTCTCAGGAAATTGTATTCTATTACTGGGAGGCTACTCCTGAGGAAGGCTCCCTCAGTGCACTTTAGCATGCAAGATAGCTCCATTCACAATAGTTTTTTTTAAAGCTATGCTGTGCTTATCTAACACTTGTAGTGGGATAGAAATCCATATTCTTGATTAAGTCTGAATTGAATGGAACTTGTATATGTGGTGAGATCTCTCTCTCTCTCTCTCTCTCTCTCTCTCTCTCTGCTAAGTGAAGATTACATTTTAAACATCTGATGAAGTGGCTCAGGTTCATGGAAGACAAGAAAGCTTCGTTTTTAAGGTGCCACAAACCTTTTTTGTGTTTCGTGGTGTTTAAACCATTTATAGTATTATAAGTGATACGGTAGTGTGAAACAAAAAACAACACTCTCAAATTAAATATTCATTGGTGGCTGGCTAAAATGAATAAGTATCAATAAATGCAGATAATGAAATATGCTGATATTAGACTTTATCAAATATAGAAAAAAATCCACAATGACACATGCTTAACACTAATTGCATTTCAAGCTAAGCTTCTTGCATACTGGTTACATTCTCACTGAATTGTTTTATAAGACCAGTGGGAATTATTTCTTTGGAAAAACAGACAAAGCACATTTTGATAATGTGAAAGATACTACTTAGAGAGGAATTTACAACTTTTTTGTAATAACAATAATGTACGTGTAGAGGGGCTTGCCATTTAAGGATGTTTATATCTTATACTACCACATTGTTTATATCTTATACTACCACATCTTTTGTTTCCATTCTTTGAATTATAACTTAGTAAGTAATTTAAAAAGTTGGTTAGTTTTAGCATTTAATTTTATGCAGTTCTCTACTGCAGTGAAAATAGACTTTTGAGATAATGTTTCAATAGTAGAACAAAATGAAGTCTGTAAAAGGGGGGGGGATGCAGGAAGTTCGATGGAAACAGTATACCAGGAGGTCTACTAGCTTTCTTTTTAGGGATTTATTAACAAATGGAATACTTGCATGCTTGATGCCAAGAGATTCGGTTGAGCGTATAGGTCTCAAACAGTACACCCTATCCTGCAGTTATATTGGTTAGGCCGGGATAGGATCACTACCCATTATGCACCGGTAGAATGAGAAGCTATGTTAGTATAGTGAATTTGCATCTGGGCTGAATTGGTGATGCAAATTGCCAGTGTAACTGTATGCCAGTGAGACACCACTAGCACAAGGAGAAAATCAGAGTTGGTGTGGCAGGGGAAGAACAGGACTCAGTTCAGATTCCATACTTGTTCAGGGTTAGTCCCTCCTCTGACAACACTGTTAACTTTATGCTTGCAAAAGAGATGGAGTAAGAAAAAAAGCTGGAGTCAGTAGAGAACCCCTGAGGATTGTCCGCTACCTGCCACTACAGCCACATTTGAGGATAGGATTCTGATCGACTCAGACGCTAATGATAGCACAGCACCAGGACAATTTAAGCCCCAGCAAGGTAACATGCACCACATATCAAAAAACACTCATGGGGTTTTTATCACCTTATCACTATAAGAACGTAAAAAGAGCCCTGCTGGATCAGGCCAAGGGTCCATCTAGTCCAGCATTCTGTGTGCACAGTGGCCAACCAGTTGCCCACCAGAAATCCACAAGAAGAACATGAGTGCAACATCACTCTCCCACCCATATTCCCCGACAACTGGTGTACATAGGCATACTGCCTCTGATACTGGAGGTAGAATATAGACATCAGGGCTAGTAGCCGTTGATCGTCTCATCCTCCAGGAATTTGTCCCTTTTAAATCCATTCAAATTGGTGGCTATCACTACATCTTGTGGAAGTGAATCCCATAGTTTAACCATGCGCTGTGTGAAAAAGTGCTTCCTTTTATCTTTCCTGAAACTCCCACCAATCAGCTTCGTGTCGTGAGATGACCCCAGGTTCTAGTATTATGAGAGAGAGAGAAAAAATGTCTCCCTGTCTACTTTCTCCATACCATGCATAATTTTGTACACCTCTGTCATGTATCCCTGTGCAACTCCACTGTTTATATCCCTCCATTGGGAGAATTTACCACTTATTCCTATTCTCTGCTTTCTGTTCTTTAACCAGTTATTGATCGATAAGAGGACCTCTCCTCTTATTCCATGTCTGCAAGCACTGGGAGAATGCAAGTGTATAAGTGGAAACCTAGGTGAAAGGGCCTTTTGCACAAAGGGAGCAGTTTGCCTTAGCTGTTTGTGGAAGCAACAAAGTAGGAAGGGGCAATGAATAAAACTTGTCTTCTCTCAGATACACAATAGGAAATGTAACTCTGCTTCTGCAACTTGGGATGAAAGGAAAAGTCACTCCACACAGGTGAGCAAGGGGAACCTCAACTGCAGAGAGGCAACCCATACCTTAAATTATGACTCCTGAACATCTTCTTTTCTAATTCCCAAGCGCTCTGAGGGGTACAGAGCACTGAAACATCCATGGCCACAGATTTCCTTTCCCTGTCCCTTTGCAATATGGAGAAATTGCAATAACAACCCCCCCCCCACCTTTCCCAACAGGTTATAGTAGGGTCTTCTGCATAGGGTAAATTAAATATTCACTATTAGAGCTAGAGCCAGAATACATGGACCAGAAAAGTCAGAGTTTGACTGCAACTCTCTACTATTGGATGGGTGAGCATAGTCTCAATGGCTACATTATTTCCCCCAACAGGCAACTCTCCTAACTTTGACATGGGTGATGGGACTACCAGTAGAGGTGGGGCTTGGTATGCAAAGGAAAGAACACCTGGAATAGCACCATTTCAGAAACACACCTGTCAACTCCAGATGAGCAGCTGTGACTGCTGGACTGGTCTGTTGCAGCTGCCACCCATTATTCATCAATCTCCCATGCTTCTCTTGTATTTTGACAGACAGTCATTCAACACTGGCAGAAGCCCCAGTGCAAGGCAGGTCACTGTTGAAGCTACGACAGCAGCAGTAGCACTGATTGGTTGGCACCAGCTTTTTCTGAGTTGGTTGCTACCCCTTTCTTCCCTAGATTCTGTGCCATTCCGAAGGGCATGAACTTAATAGGTGCAGCATTATACAGGTACAGCTGCTCCTTTGTCTGTCAAGCAGTGTTCATATGGAACCCCTGCATTAATAAAATACTGGCAACCCCATGTTTGTGTCATGCTGTCAAAACTCAATCAATCACTGATACTGTTCAATAAAAGCTATGTTGTGTGAGTTGTCTCTGTTCTCTTGATGGTGGGTGGAAAGTGAACTTCTAACCTCCCCTATTGAGATGCACCTCATATGTCTTTGTGATGGGAGCGTCCTAGTGGGAGCGGACATGGATTCACCACTCTTGTACTCTGCCAGTTCTGAAGGTCTGTATTTTGCCCATTCCCTTGCACCAGAAAGATGAGGGAGGAGGCCCCAAGACCTCACTGTCCTCCTGTTCTCTCCTCTCTCTCCCTGTTACTTCTGCTGTGATGATAAACCAAGCAGTATTGCTGCCATGTGGTAGAGGGTGGGGAATTGAGAGTACGGTCTTGTGTGAAGTGAAGCAATGGATAGTGGCAATCAATCCAGTGTCTTGGGCGGATGAGTGTCTGGATGGGGAAAAATTGGGGGCATGTTCGGGCGTGACCGCATCAGAAAATTACCTGAATGAGGCTGCTGCTCTGTGTGCCACTCACTCCGATAAACTGTCTGAGGTATGTTGGAGCTATTTTCTCAGCCCATTCTCCTGGAGGTTCATATCCTGGTATCAAACCTAGCCTGTAAGCTGAGTTTCTACCTACAGGGACTCAGACTTCTCTGAGCTATGGCTCCACATGGGTGCTGGGTGCTATGCCTGTTTTCCCTGCCTTCCCTAGGACGGGGGTGGGGTGGGATGGGATGGGAACGGGAAGGAGTTGTGTAATGGTCTAGGCCCTTGAGAGACTACAACAAAGGCCCCATTGTGAGCCTCTGGTTGTGTGACTTAGAGGTTCACAACTTAGTGTGCTTCTCTATCCAGTGCTGCCTTTTCTCAGATTGGTTGGGTGTGGCTGTTACTATCACACAGTACTACCCAGATTAGATTGCTGTAGCATACTGTATGTGTGGGCTGCTGTTCAAAAACTTCAGCTGGTTCCAAATGCAGCCACTAGACTACTAATTGGGACCTGGCATGCATATAGCTTCTGTAATGTATTCTTCTCATTGGCTTCCAGTTGGTTCCTGAGCCCCATTCAAAGGCAATGTCTGGGGTATTGCTCCCTGCCAAATCAACCTACCGGTACCTGCTCACTCAGGCTATCTTTTGATGCTCAGATTTGTGTCTGCCTGCTACCTGAGGTGCAGCAGATGAGAGGGGGGGGCCCTTTTTGGCGCTGTTACACAGGCTCTCAAATCCTTTGCTTGAAAAAACCTCTTTGGCTTAAACGTTGATTGGCTTTTGACGGACAGTGAAAAAAGTGCTTTTTCAGAGGGCTTTTGGGCCCAGTGATCACTGGACGTGCCTGTTGTTTTTGTTTGATGATGTCTCTGTTTTGTTGCTTTGTATGTTGTGATACGTATGATCAGTTTTTATTGATACTATTGTTAGCTGCCTTGTGAGTGCTTAAGAGACAGAAAAGTGAGATTTAAATAGGTGCGTTTCTCTGGGCCGGTTCATAGTATTGTAGGGTGGTTAATAAGCCACAGTGGCTTGTTAACCACCCTGTGTGTGCTGGTAACGTGCTGGCTAGATTTACATAATTGCACTCGCTGGCACAGCTTGTTGTGATGTCTGAACCCAGCAAAGTGGGTTCTGCATGGCTTATTTGAAAGGGCTACAGAGGTGCTTGGCAAGAATAGTGAAAAACCCGACTGCTCTTCGCAGTGCCTTCCTCCTCCAGCTCGGGTTTTCATTTGACAGCGATCAGCTTTATGTCCTTGTGAGCTGAGTTAGCACAGCTATGTATGTATGTATGTGTGATTGACTTACCTCTGGATAAGTACATGCATCCCCAATTTGGGGACCATGGTTATTCTGGAGTGGGCAATTAAAGTTTCCCCCCTCCTGTTTTCACATGTTAACCACCAACCCCACTGGGGGGTTAAAAAAAAAAAAAGGAAAAAAACCTCTCATTGTTTGCTTTTTTTAATCATTCCCTGTGGGGAGGGAATTTCAGCATGAAAACAGAAAGGGGGAAAGCTTAAACCTCCCTCCCAAATCACCATGGTCCTGAATTGGGGGCATGTGCACACTTACCCAGAGGTAAGTCAATCATGCATACAGGCATAGCTGTGTTAGGAAGAGGAACAGGCTGTGAGTAGCAGCAAAGGAGGCTTTTTCTAAGTGCTAAAGAAAGAAAATAAATAAAACCTTTAGCCACCTCATCCTAGAAAGTAAGGTAAGCCCCACCTTCTGCTACTCCTAGGATATGGTATTATATATATGTCAATGCAGGTGCTTCACAAGGTAAGAAAGGAGGAGGGGGGAGAATCTCTTTACATCAGGAGTATAGAGGAGTTGTCCCGCAAAGGCCCTGGGATACTTGCTGGGAATGAGTGGGGGGACGAAGGGTGAAATACCTAAACCATGGCAAGCAAGCGCCTAATCTTCTGTCAGCAGCAGCTAAACCGTGACTTAGCGAGCGATTAACCAACCCACTATGGCTTGTTTTCAGTATGGCTTACTGTGACTTGGGAACTGGCTCAATAAAAGGCCATGAATTCTGGGTGGTTTCAGCACAACCACCCAGCCCTGCCAGGTTCAGTTCTCACCACAAACTGTGTTAGTAAGGCCGGCACATCACCAGCACATGCAGGGTGGTTAGCAAGCTACCCTGGTTTCTTAAGCACTCTGCGATCATGCGAACCAGGTCTCTCTGAAGTGGGAAGTCAGCGTTCTAGTCCCACTGCCTTTTTTTTTTCATTGAAACATATTGACTGGGTTCAGACAACAGGATAGGGTTGCGTGTGGGTTGTTGTTGAACCGTGGGTTATCATGTTGTCTGAACCCACCCGAGATAACAAACCATGGTGAACAACCCAGAGTTCCTAATTCAACAACAAACCATGGGTTCTCTTCATAGGTTGTTCGTGGTTAACAAGCCATGGCTTGTTAGTGCAGTTGGGTTCAGACAACACGATAACCCACGTTTCAGTAACAACCCATGGTTCAATGACAACCATCACTCAACCCTTGAGTGTGGGTTATCATGTTGTCTGAACCCAGTCATTTTTTTTCCACCACAACTTGCAAATGGTGAGCATTGCCTTGTGGAGGCTGCATTTAAATCTCTCATTGGTTTGCATTGTTCTTGTCTCACTGTGCTAGCAGGCAGCCCACAGTGGTATTGTTGACCTTGCTGTTGTAGAGTGAATTCTTCCTTGTTCAATTAACTGTCTTCCCTCTGACTTTCAAATTTTATTTATTTATTATATCTCTATGCTGCCCAATAGCCGAAGCTCTCTGAGCAGTTCACAACAATTAAATGCTTGGTCCCGTCATACAAACATCAAGATAGCTCATATGTGCATTGTCTCCGTGAAGTTCTTGGTACTGCAGCAAGCCATGAACTGTTCTAGGGGCTTTTGACCTATGGTGTGTGTGTGCATGTGTGCGTGTGTGCATGCATGTGTGCAAGCCTCCTATATACTAGACCAGTGTTCTCCAATCTTGGGTCCTCAGATGTTTTTGGCCTACAACTCCCAGCATGCCCCAGCATAGCTGGCTGGGGCATGCTGGGAGTTGTAGGCCAAAAACATCTGGGGACCCAAGGTTGGAGAACACTGTACTAGACTGTGAAGTGGGCTGGTTGCTATAACTGGAATACTACTCCTTCCTTCCTTTTCTTAAGAGGTTGTCCCTGGGAAAATGGTTCTTTTTATGCTGCCAGCTTTGTTTTGGCTGTCAGGGAATAAAGCCCTTATCTGAGTCCTTGAGCTTCTGGCTACAGATGTCAGTCCTTCAGACCAGCGGGCACTGGAGACAGGGAGAAACAGTGACCTGGTTTGCACAATCACTGCAGCCCACTGTGGCTTATTAGTTATGGAGGGTTGTGGCACCCGCAGGTGCCAGCTTGGCAATCCAAGTCCCCCCCCCCTCACCTTGGCTTCTCGTTACATGCGAACCCGACAATGTTGGGTTGTTGGGGTGGTTGACAAACCACCCAGAACCCATGGGCTGTTTTCAGGTTTCTGGCTTGTCAATCATCCCAAACCTTGCTGGGTTTGCACATAAAGAGAATCTACAACGCACTCCGAATATTCAAAATGGCAGCTGCCACTGTGACAAACACCCCTGCAGGGAAATCCACTCATGGTGGCTTCTCGTTATGTGCAAACTGGGCCAATGACCTGGTTTGCATGATCACTGCAGCCCACCGTGGCTTATTAGCCATGGTGAGTTGCAGCATCTACAGGCACCACGTTGCTGACCTGAGCTGCAGCGGCAGCTTCTCATGTCGTCCAAACCCCACAGGCCATCAGTTCTGGGTGGGTTGTTAACCATCCCAACAAGCCACCCTGACTGGGTTTGGACAAGCAAGAAGCCACATCTGGCAGAGGTAATTATGCAAATCAGCTGGCACATGACTGGCACACACAGGGTGGTTAACAAGCCACCATGGCTTGTTAACCACCCTGTGATCAGACAAACAGGGAAATTGTGGGTTCTTCCTGGCAGTGTGCTTGTGTGCGGGACAGGTTGTGAGGCAGGTTTCATGATATTGTCACAGTGTCTGTCATTGCTTTACTTTGGTGCCATCCCTGCATTGCTACTGTTGAGATGTATTCACTGTTCAATGTTGTGATTGGTGGGTCAGTGGCAGAGTCACCAGGGTTGCTGTGGGCTTTTGGTAGCTGCGTTATCTCTTATTTCTACTGATAATGTTTTGCTTTATACTTTGCTGCTGAGAGCACAGAAGGTTGCAAGTATTGTTGATTGTTAAAAATTGTGTGTGTGTGTGTGTGTGTACGTGTACGCGTGTGTGTTTATATATTGTATGTTAATGGTTTTTATATTATTTTACAATATTGTATTTTAAAGGTTTTTAATCTTTGTAAACTGCCCAGAGAGCTTTGACTATTGGACAGTATAGAAATGTAATAAATAAAAAAGAAAAGAAATTCAGTCTGTTTATGCTGACATAGCAGTGGTGTAGTCTTGGCATTGTGGCCATTGGCGTAGTGGGACCATAGGATTAGTCCGTCCGTGTTGTGAAAGTGAATGGAAAAATATTAGGAGACCAGATGAAAATACGCCACTACCAAAATTTGTAAAGGAAAAGCATTGAGAGCATGTAAAGCAATTCAGAAAGGTGAATTAATAATATAGAAAGATGCCAAGTGGAAAGGACTCTACCACTTCAGAACTAAAAGTCGAATGAAAGAAACCTGACTACCAATTGTATAGAGACAGTAAACTTTAAACATAGAATACAAATCCAGTCAGTGTAACTGTGAAGATGCAAATGTGCATCTGGAACTGAGCTCTCCTGTCCTGGGCAGGGATTATGCAGGTGTCTGGGCGGGGGGGGGGCAAAGTGTGTGTTCCGTCAGGCTTTCTCTCCATGGTAACATAACTTGCTTTTTAAAAGTGAACTGTGACCAAATAATTAACAGAAAGTAACAGAATCTGATTCCCCCCCCCCCCTAAATCCGCAGTTAGGCTATATGTTTATTAGGACAAACCAAGTTGGTAGAAAAAGTGTGTGTGTGTGTGTGTGTGTGTGTTGGGGGGGACAGCGAAAAAAGTACAAATATTAGGCCAGATCTTGTGGCCATGAGTTCTGCAGTTTGATTGCATATTGAATGGATTAATCACTGGGTAGGTGTTGCAGCTTTCAGATTACACTTAGCATTTTTGGACCAAAAAAAATATGGCTGATCCCGTTTATGAAAACATAAAGGCTAGTTCAGGTCTGTCTCTTGCTCTCAGTGAGATACACAGGTTAGTTAGTCAAAAAATTTCCAGAGCCTGATAACTTATTATTTATTTTATTTATTTATTATATGTATACCCTGCCTTTTTTCCTGCAAGGAACCCAAGGCGGCTTACATAACCCTCCTCCTCCTCTCCATTTTATCCTCACAACAACCCTGTGAGGTAGGTTAGGCTGAGAGTCAGTGACTGGCCCAAAGTCACCCAGTGAGTTTCATGGCCGAGTGGGGACTAGAACCCGGATCTCCCGAGTCCCAGTCCAACACTCTCACCACTACGCCACAGAAATGTGTGTAGATTGGATGGAGAAAGGATTGAACAAGGCTTTGTGATACCATTCCATGTGACATGATCATAAAGTAAAATGGGTGCGTATGGGGATAGAATTTAGGATCATTAAATAGCATCATAAGGTTGGATATGCATGTATTTGAAAGCCATAGGCCTGGTTTGCATGATATAACACCCATTCATGGGTTGTTTAACCCATGGGTTGTTGGGACTGAGCACGAGTGAGTGCGTTACCCCAGCCCACTTACTTATTTATATACAGCCCAATAGTTGAAGCTCTCTGGGCGGTTTCCATCAATTCACAAAAACGTTGGCTTCCCTGGATTCCTCCATGCCAAAGTGCTCTAACATGTCAAGGATCTTCTGCTTTTGACTGAGGAGAAAACTTCCATTGCTTTCTCTCACTACCTATATGCCTAGGTAATGTTTCACTTCTCCCTGATCCTTAGTCTCAAAGTTCTGGTACAGTTTGCAGATGATCTGCTCACTGTCTTCTTGCCACTCAGAGCAAGCCAAGATGGTCATCCAATAAATCAGCAGACACGCCCATCTTCCCTCCCTCTTTCTGGAATAGAGACATGGATCTGCCATACTTCTTGTGAACCCCTCTTGCACGAGCACTTGGTTCACTTTCTCATTCCAGGCCCATAAATGTTTGAGTCCATAAATGCTCTTCTTGAGCTTGCGCACTAGGTTTTCCCCTTTCTGAGTCTGTGAACCCTGGAGGTTGCTCCATGTACAGATCCTCTTAAATGTCACCATTTAAAAATACTGTCTTGACATCAAGATGTATTGCTCTCATTCCTCTGCTGGCAGTAATGCACAAGAGAGTTCTAATGGTTGTGTACTTTACTACTGGTGCAAAAGTTTCGTCATAGTCCTGAGCATATTTCTGTGAATATCCCTTGGCCACGCGTCTTGCTTTATATCTCTCTACCTTGCCTTCTGTGTCATATTACTTTGAAGACCCACTTGCAGCTGACACTTTTGTGATTAGGAGGTAACTGCAAGTGTCCAGGTTTCATTCTTGTGAAGGAAGTCTTATTTTTTCTTGTGCTGCTTTCCTTCAATGAGCTGTTTCATCTTTGGGTAGTTTTGCAATCTCCTCCCAGCTAGATTCCAGTTGCCACTTCCACTTTGCATCCGGTTTGCTAAACAACTCAGGAACGCCCGCGCCGTGTTCTTGGGTTGTTATGTTGGAACTTGGCACTCTGGGTTGTTTAGAGTTAAACAACCAGGTCTCTGAATCCATGGATTCAAACTCTGGATTGTTTAACACTCAGCAACCCAGAGCGCTGGGTTTGGGCTTTCCTGTTGTTGTTTTTGTTTCTTTTAGCAAAGTGGATGGAAAGCAGAAACAGTAAGTGGGTGGGAGGCAGAACACTAGCTCATGCTCATCCCCAACAATCCATGGGTTGAACAGCTTATGTGTTGTTGTTACATGCGAACTGTGTCATGTAGTAGTAATTCAGTGGGTTATGTTAAACTTGGAAGAGGGAAACAGTAGTCTACAAGCGTAGACTACCTTAAGTTATGTGCTGTTTGCTATCTTAATTGTTGACTTGTATTTAAAGAGTGCATCCACCAGTAGCATCTTTCCTTTAAAAAGCTTTCATCCCAAATCCTTGTATTGCTTTCTTTTTTAAAAGCTGAGGAATTTAAAGAGCAATTTGTGGGGAGTACCTCCTGGGAAGAAAGCAGAAAATCCAGGTATCTGTGCACTCCTTTAAACTGCTGCACACATCCTTTGAAATACTATACATATTGATACATTCTGATTTTAGACTTAAAATCCAGGATCAAAACATCACTATGGACTTTAGTTTGAACCCGACGCAATACTGTCTCTGATAGGATCTTATGCAATGTCCTCTATAAAGCTTCAAGGGAAGAAGATTTCAGTTATCTAGAAACTTGTTTTATTGCTGAATTGTTCCTTAAAATTAGTAAGCATTCCCTGATATCTAAACTAAATTTTCCTTTGATTCAATTTTAACACAACTACTTCTTTTTCCCCTCAAGGGCCCTGATCATGTTCTCCCTCTCCTTTTCAGCAACCTTTCAAAAACTGCCAAGATGTCCCTCCTTAATCTTTTCCAAGTCTCTGATTCTCAGACAGTGCCATTGTATATGCCCTGCCAAAAAACCTAGCTACATAGCACATCCAGAATTAAATAGTGCCCTAATGTAGCTGAAACAAGGATGCCAGGTTCTCTCTGTGAATTGGTATCAACCAAGAGAAGTGGGCATGGTCAGACCACATTTTGAAACTGGACAGAGAAGGAACTGATGAGCAAGGAAGGAAACTGGAACACTCCATTTCCTAAACCAATCAGAAGGTGAACACTTCCCAGAAGAGAGCTCCTGTGTTCTTTTTGGCTGGAGTTATGTGACTGCAATTTTTTTTAATGCTTTCTGGAAAGGGAAAAATATTGTACGGTCCTAATTCAGGTAATTTGGCATTTTCTGTATAATAACATGAAATCATAATATTTCTTCAGAACAATCTGTTAGTGGTAGCTATATAAAATCAATGCATCATCTTATCAAGACCATGTTTCCCCTGTTTTGCCCCCTTCCCCCTTTTAAGTATATGGTCAGCTGCTTAAAGAAATTTTCACTCCCTTTTCCAAACTAATGTCATTTTTAAATTTAAGAGAACGTTGTAGTTAAATTAGACTTGAGAGAGGGAACCCATTCAATCTTCTTTTGGGTAGGTGGCATTCTATCTGAGCATGTATCAAATGAAGGGATTTGAAGTCTAGAAGGGAGAATGGAGCATGACATACAGGCCCTATGGGAGTTTGGTACTTTGTTTTCCCTTTCATCATCAGCTACTTGCAAGTAAACCATTTAGTTAAGTGTATTTCTACTATTCATGTTTAAGATTGCAGCCTTCTTTTTTAAACAATTGGTTGGATTCAGATTTAAATCATACCCAAAGTAGATCCACTGAAATCATTGGGACCTAAATTAATCATGTCTAACTTAAATCCCATTGATTTCAGTGGGTCTACTACTCTATAAGTGTGACTAAATCTGGCTCCAACCCAATAATTTTAAATGGTACCTGGCAAAGAAGTACATATAATGCAGAGGAAATTATTGTCAAAATATTATATCTCTAATTTCCTAGCTTTCCCCCTTGGTACTTTAATTTTAGGAAAGTAAATTGGTTTTCAGGCATTGATCAACTACAGGGAAGCAACAGATTGATTTTCATTGACTTAAGATTCCTATAATGACACTGATTACAGATGTTCCACCTCATGGGATGTGTCACATGCATCTGTATAAACAACTATGAACGTTTAGGATCAAGGTTTGAAGTGTAGCAAAACAAACCACATCCTGAAATATGAGTGGTGGAGAGAACAATCCTTTTTGTTTCTTTCAAGAGAGAAGGCTTAAATAGTAAAATCCCTAGATTAAATGCAACTTTTATAACTTAAAAAACCTTCAAATGTTCTATAAATATTTCAAATGTACTAATTTACTGATTAAATAAGTGTTTATTGTTATATGCCTCTAACTCAAATGCAGATGGTGGGTAATCATCTAATGGTAACGTTTGCTAAAGGCCAGTTATATTAATTCTTTAATAAAGACATAAATGTTTTTTTATTAACATATATTGAGGGGAGTTCATTCAGTGTTACAAATAGCTTAGAAGTAAAATTAAATTGAAACAATAGATGGCATAAAAATCAAGAGGGAAACTTAATGAAAAAGTTGACTTCTCCTTCAGACCTCTCAAAAATCCTTTCAGAAAAGTACTAGGTTGTCTGTATATCGAGTTAATGTTCTACCAAGCGCTGCACTTTATTTCTTTTTCTTTTTCCAGTTGTGCAGTGGCAACTCTGCTTCCTGTAAGGGCAGAATCTGACGATGGCCCCTTCTGTGCTGTCTTCAACTCCTCCTCCTCCTCTGTCTTGCTTTCAAACACTCTGTACATTTAGAGACTGATCTTGTGCAGAAAATATCCCTGACATTTGAAGAGCTCCAGGGATTCAGTGAGCATGCTCAGTCATCTCTGTCTGCTAGAAAGAGGAAGCTAGTTTACATAGGAGTCATACCAAGCATAGCCTGCATGTCAGTGCAGTTAACTTGCAGCGGGCTGTGAGGAGAATTAGCATGTCTTTGTCCTAGGAAGTCTTTCCAGTCCGTCCCCCCCCCCCTCAGTTTGGAGTGAGATCTATAAGCAATTTTAATTGCAATTGAGGACACAATAATATTTTAAATTCTCTGTCTCTTGTTCTGAAGCCCTTGAAGGGGCTTTCTTCCTCCCTCTCCCCCCTTTCCCCCCAATTCGTTTTTAATATACTTTGTTTTGATTAGTCGGAGGCTGGGCCTTGAGCTACTCAACAGCATTTGCCTGTGTTCTTGTCGCTGTTTTGGGGGGGCGAAAGCAAGCAAGCTGGTCTTCTTTGCTGCTAGCCCACTAAATGCTATTTATGAAGATGGACCTGTTGAACTATCAGTACTTGGACAAGATGAACAACAATATTGGCATTCTCCGACAATATGAAGGTAAATTAGATCAATATTACACTGTGGTTTTATGCTTTTTTTTTTTTAAAGTCCAGGTTAAGATCTCTCTTACTTGCTAGTTTTGGCAGAGTTGTGCCTTTTAAATACAGTTGAGATTACAAAAAATCTTTTACAAAATCGTCATTGTTTTCAGTTGGAAATGCTGATTTTTTCTCCTCCGCCTCAAAGTGAGGCACCGACTGCAGCTTTTAAAGACAAGACATTGTCTATTCTTATGTGTGAAATGTTTATAAATTTAATGTACGGTAGTTGTGAGACAGGACTTTTGTTTAATGCTTTTATAGCCACTGAAAGCTTTCCTATGTGTGGATGGCTTTCTCTTGAAAATATGTGTTATCAATACATGCTTTACTTCGACACAGAGTATAGACAGATTGTGAGAAGGACTGAATCGTAGGATAGTGCATTGCTTTTTGTCTGAAGCCGACTATCATTTTTGGGGCATAATAAAGAGTTTTTACTACTCAGCTCTGGCGATTGAAGGGTGTCTGTACTACAGAATACAGAGTGGCCCTTTGTTTGACTTCTCATTTCCTGTACAGCTCTGAGAAAGCTCTGACACAGAGGGCTGCCTCCCCTTTTCTTCCCCTCAATCCCACATCTCCTCCCTCAAGAACTGCCTCAACAGTCTGTCCTTTGCAGAAAGAGCTACACACACAGCTGCTAGAAAACATAACTTTATGGTCATCTTCAGGGTGGTTTCTCTCTCCTTTCCCACCCCCATGGTTGTGCTTTGCTGACATAGATCTGTTTGTTCCTAGTACTCAAATGTTACAGTAGTATCGTCCCGTCCCCCCCTTACAAATCCTGGCCACAGGAGTGGTAGAACTTAGCTGCTTTTTAACTAGTTGAGTTTTATGTACGTGCGGTTCGAAGAAGCTGTAATGGCTTGGCTTAGCAAGGAAAGAATGGCACCACTGAGCTAATTCTGCTTGGCAGTACAGCTGTTTTTCTGTTGCCACACACACAGACATTGCACAAATCTCTTTTTTTTCTCAATTTTCAGTTAGAAAATTTTCCATGATTGTTAAAAGAGTAAATTTTACTATGGTTGTCTGTGAAGAACTTGTCAAGGATACCTAAATATATATCTGTTAAGGTTAGGGTGGAAAACAAATAAACGAGGCCTTGCCAAAATGTTCACGTTGGACACATGTTAGCTGAAATCACAGGCCTTGCATTTTCAAGTTACTAAGGAGGGTAATGGTTCGGTATTCTCTACTAGTTAGTTTTAGGGGCGTGACTGCTACCTCCATGAGCTAAAAGTGCAAATATTAGAGGTGATTGTTTATAAATCTGGAAGTGGGGTGGAGCAGGAAATCAGTGTGGTGGTTTGATACTTTATCCTGGATGTTTTCAGAGATTGCTTACTTTCCTACAAGTTTCCCAACTTCTTTCCCCCTCCAGATTTTACTGCGTTGGCAGCATTTGTTAGTAGTAGTTCAGTCCTTTATTTTGTTGTCTTGAGTCTGTAATATTCTATTATTTTTTGCTGCTATTTTCCTTTTGTTACCTTTAACCCTAAAATTAAACTATGTCTGAAGTGAAAAATAGAGAACAAAACTTGGAAAGGTTTTATATCAATGTATTTATATTCTTTTGGTTTAAAGATTATAAAACACTGCCACATGTATGTTGGATATTGAAGGATTTTCATGCCTCTGCCTAATCTTTATCTTTCAGAAGGGTGTCATCAATGATGTTTGTCATCCCACTTTTAAGTCCCATTGATTTTAGTGGGAGAGAATTAACTCTCCCACTTGGGGGTAAAATAGTTTGCCGTTTCTTTTTTTAGAGCAATTGCTCACAGAATATACATTGGGAACATACATAATGTAAACCTTTACTGTTGAATTATAATATGAACATTTCCAGAATAGGGCCTGCTTTGCATCCTCCTAGGATATTTCTTTCCACAAGAATCACTGTACTAGGAAGCAAAGCAAAGCAATGGAGAACTCAGGAACATCCTCACATAACTTTAATGAACATAATCTTCCTTGCAGTACATCTTCCTTACGTACAAATAAAGAGCACATGGGCTTTATAGAAGTGAAGCATGCCCATCTGAATAACTTGCTCATATGAGCATGGCCTTTCAATTGAGAGTCAAGCTCTTAAGGGACTTTCCAAGTAATCTTCATTTGTACGTAATATATATGCAGTTGTTCATTTGAAGTAGGGATCCAGATGTCTTCTGCTGAGATAGCACTTTATTATAGGGATATTGCAGCACTTAAAGAAAAATATGTTGTTGCTTATGGACATGTGATTTCTCCCCTTCACTTAGAATTATAATTGCTAATATTGAAAGTAATTGTGAATTTACTGAATAGTGGTTAAGATTTCATAGATAGAGTTGGAAGGAGCCTACAAGGCTATCGAGTCCAACCCCCTGCTCAATGCAGGAAACTAGAGGAGGGGGTCTCCCATCCAAGTAATAACCAGGCTTGACCCTGCTTAGCTTTCCACGCTCAGACAAGCTGAGCCAGCGTAATAAGGACCAGTGAATTGATCCTCCCTCCTACTTCATTTTTGTATGACTTTCCTTTTAAATTATGTACTGGATGAGTGCTTACCTGTTCAACATCTCATGTGCTGGTTTGCTTATGTTTGTCTGTAGCCGTGAAATGTATTGCAGTCTTTCCCTCAGCTTCCTCCAGTGACGATGTGTAAATCCCCTCCCTTCCCCAGGACACACTGATGTAGATAATTATTTAAAAAACAAAATTAGGGCACAGTAAACAGCAGATTGGCTGTCTTCTTGCTTCAGGGCTAATGCATGGAATGGATAAAATACTATGGGGGATTTGAGGTATTCACTGCATAGTAAAATGCAGTTGTGGGGCACACACTGGAAATACTCCAAAACTCAGTCACACTGATCTTGGTCGCAAGGGCGCAGCACCAGGTTTGTCACCTCGTTGGCCTCCCTGTGAGCTTACCGGTGGGTGGGATGGACGGTAGCACAGTTCAATGGGACAGGCAGTAGTGAACAGCCGGCCACACTGTAGAGAAGGGCTGGGTGAGGCGGCTACAGCTGTCACCATTTTAATTCCTCCCAGAATACCTCTGGGCCCGATGTTGGGGTTCAGAGGCATTCTGGGGAAATGAAGATTGCAGTGGCTGCAGCTAACTCGCCTGGCTGACACCTCTTTGTGGAACTCTGGGACATACATTTTTAAAAAAATTAAAACTTGAAAAAGGAGGCTGATGTCAGCATTGGTGGACACCAGCATTTGCCCCTTCATGCCAGGTGCATAAACATAGGTGCATGGTTCTGACTTCTTTCTTGCATTGCTTGAGCCAGGGGTAGGCAATGTGGTGTCCATGGGCACCAATGTAACCCCAGACATCTTTCTGGGTGCCCGTCAAGGTGCCGTACTCCTCACACTTTTAATTTTTTTATTTAACACATTTTTCTTACAGGCAGCTGAGATCACTATGAAATAGCTTTTGTTGGTGCTGAAAAGTAAGAGTTTAGTGACTTGGGGCTCAGAACCCATCTCTGCCTTGTATTCAGTCTTTTGGGCAGGTTACTTGTCCCTTGCCTCCCATGGCAGCCATTTTGTGGTGGTGCCCAGGACAGGTAGAGAAATTGCCAGATGTGCTCACAGGCCCAAAAAGTTTGCCTACACCTTGCTCGGGCATATTAAGTTACACAAATACTACTTTGAAATTGTAGAAATGCATAATGCTGACTTCATCACTTCAGAGATGTGGGTTCAAGCCAAGAGCCAGTCACAGACTTGCTGTTTGGCTTTTGACAAATTGCTGTGCCTCTGCCTCAGTTGCAGTCTGTAAAATGAGATTAATATTCATCCCCTCCCCCTTTTCTTTTTTATGGCTTTGTTTTGCTTTGATGACACTTATAATAAAAATAAATTAAAAATATTCATGGAGTTTGTTGCGAGAACACAAGTTTGGTAAGGTTTCAAAGACATTTTTAATCTTATTTGCATGATTCATTCCCGTTGATTTTCATCTAGATTGCACACAGTTGTAGAGTTCTTTGTTAATTATAGGTGCAGTTGAAAAAGCTCATGAGCCCTGGTGAAGTGCGCGGGAGCTGTGCAAGAGCAGGTAGTGCTCAGAACATCTTCGTGCTGGATTTTACCTTCGGAGTGCTGTGTAGGTGAATAATATTATTACGAGCACCACCACCCCTTCCCCAAGGTTCCAGGAACAGTGCTGCCTGGGTCTGATTTCCTTTGGAGGCGAGAGTGCTTGGAGTCTTGCGGTGCTTTTGCAATATTTGGTTTATTTATAAATACAGGCAGTCCCCAGGTTACGAACCAGTTCTGTTCTTAAGAATGTCTTTACGTCGAATTTGTATGTAAGTCGGAACAGCATAGCGTTCTATACGTTAAAATCGGCATTTATGCAAATTGCGTAATATACTATGCTATGTACTCTACGTAAACGACGTAGTTCCGGGAAACCCAGAAATCCGTTCTTAAGTATGGGTTGTCTGTAAGTTGGACGTTCTTAACTCAGGGACTGCCTGTATACAAGTAGAGCATAAGTGGAGGCAAGCAGCAGGTGTGCTTCTATCAGGCAGCAGTTCTGCTACCCCTCATTAGATCCCCAGAGAGAGATACCTGCACCCAGAAGATGCTTTCCACTTGCACCTAACTATCTGCTTCTGTCCTTGTTCCAAAGTCCCCTTTCTTCACACACCCCTTTATCAGCCCCCTCCCCTTAACTGGGGGAGATGGGGTGTGTCACCTTCTCCAGGATCTGATGGGTTTCCCTTTCCAAGGTTCTAGATCAGTGTTCTCCAACCTTGGGTCCCCAGATGTTTTTGGCCTACAATTCCCAGCATGCTGGCTGGGGCATGCTGGGAGTTGTAGGCTAAAAACATCTGGGGACCCAAGGTTGGAGAACAGTGTTCTAGAGAGAGACCTGTATATCGCCCAACCATTAGCTCCCATTAATAAACATTTACCAGTTATTCTGGGTCACTAACATTCAATCTGCCTGACAAAAGGAATGTTTCCGAGTCTCTGTAAAATATAATAATTCTGAAATCTTCCCTATAAGTGTTACATTGTAATTAAGTCTCCAGTTAACAGATAATTGTTCAGCAAAAGGAATCATTGTTGGTGCTTGTACCAATTCTGCTTGCTTTTACTTCAGAGTTTGAATTTGCATTGTTTGCTTCAATGTGTGATGCATCATCATTCTGTTTATGAACTGGCCAAAAATGCAAATGAGTTTCTATTTATGGGCTGATAGAAAATCAACTTATTTTCTTCCTTATGCATGACCTTTATATCTTTTTTGGCTCATTTATAGAGGCATTTTTACTGTAGAGATTGTCTGCTTACTATAAGCTTCATTCTTCTGTCTGGGACTGGAGTGGGAATATGCTTTTCACAAAACCACTGGCAAAATAATACCGATAACCTGATGGTCTTGTTGATGGGAGTACATGGATGCATGCTTCCTGTTGGGGGATCTGTTTTACATAACAGGAAGACGCCGTGTCTGCAGTAGTCGTGATTTGAGCTGGCTAGCATGTTTGTGTGAAGCAAAAGTTGGAACTGGATTAGAAGTTTCATTCAGAAGAGTGCAGTACTGGTACAGACAAACAGACTGGCATATTCTTGATATCTTCACCCATTGTGCCATGATCCTGATACCCAGTGTAATGAAGAAGATGAAGTAATACAAATTAAAAGAATTGGAATCTGCTTTCCAGCAGAATAAGACGTTCTTTTCTAGAAAGGGTACAGTGGGAGAAGTTTTAGGATACATTTTCAGGTGAGACTACTTTTTGTGATGGGAAGCAACACATAAATGTAAATAATAATAATAATAATAATAATAATAATAATGAGTGTACAAGTTTCAGCTGAAATCTGATCCTGATAATATGTGGAGAAGAGAATATGAGACAGTCACTGCTACAAAAACTTGCAGTACGAATAGACAAGATGGACAACAATAAGGAAAGAGACAGAAGGCAGAGAGAGAATAATTTGCTAAAGGTGCAGAAGCTTATGGGGGCAAAGGCAAGAGTAGAATAAAATGGGATCACCATTATTGGTTAATGTGTATATATCTGTCTTTATAACTGAAAGACGTGTAAAGATACTGCTCTTTTTCCCAATGTGCCATAGGCTACCTTCAAGAAGTGGAACTGATTTATCCAGATATGGTTTGGAGCTAAATATTTTTGACTTGGAACTGACTTGGATCAATCAGTATTACCTATTGCAGTATTTCATATTCTGCTTTTTATAGGTCAGCACTGTGGTGTACTGGTAGTGGTGGTAGGTATGGAATTAACAAAACTAAATATGAGGCTTGCTGCAGGGAGAAAAGCACAGTTGCTGTTGTATGAAGAGGATATTTTATGTTCACCTGAATGCCTAGAAATGTGATGCTGATATCTAGGAATGTAAAAAATAAATAAATTGTTTTACTGCTCTAATGGTCAGATTTGTTATTCTTCACTTAACTATTTGTTGTAATTTTGATGCTATTTTGTTGTTTTAAGCATCAGCAAACTCTCACAGAATTTGTGATTTCACTGCAATAAAAAGGGGACAAAGCAGATAATCTGTGCCATTTCCTAAGCCTCTTATTGAATGAGAAGCACTAGGTAGCATGCTGTGGACTGCAACTCTGAATTTGTTTTGCCCCTGAAATTCACATTTAGTTTCTTAAGGTTCCTGATTCTACATACCCGTATATACTCGACTTTAAGTCCCGTATATACCCGTATATACTCGACTTTAAGTCAGCCCTAACTTAAGTCGAGGCCCCTAATTTCACCCCCCCAAACTGGGAAAACTTATTGCCCCCAGAATAAGTCTAGGGTGGGAAATGTTCGAGGGGAGACTCCCGCCGCCACCCCCAGACACCCCACCCACACCCCCGTACCTGCACCCGCCGCTGCCGAAGCCCCTCCCCCGTCGAAGCCGCGCCGCGCCGCAGCCCCCCCAGACACCCCCATGCCACCCCCACGCTACCCCCAGACACCCCCCGTCACCGTACCTGCTCCCGCCGCCGAAGCCCCACTTCTTGTGGATTCGCGGAGCGCAGCGGAGAGGGCGCGTGGTGGACCGGCGCCCGGGCAAGCGGGGACGGCGTTAGATCCAGGGAAAGCAAACGCCGTCCCCGCTTGCCCGGGCGCTGCTTGAGCGGAAGGGAGGAAGGACGGACCGTCCGGCTCGTCCTTCCTCCCTTCCTCCCTTCCGCTCAAGCAGCGCCCGGGCAAGCGGGGACGGCGTTAGATCCAGGGAAAGCAAACGCCGCCCCCCGCTGGAAGAAAAATAGAGAGAGAGGCGGGGGGGGAAGGAAACTTCAGGCGCCCCCCTGGATCGCTCGCCTTTGGCCGGATCGCTCGCCTCGGCGCCGCGCAGACGGAGCCGCCGGTCCACCACGCGCCCTCTCTGCTGCGCTCCGCGAATCCACAAGAAGTGGGGCTTCGGCGGCGGGAGCAGGTACGGGGGTGGGGGTGGGGTGTCGGGGTGGCAGCAGGGGTCCTGGGGGTGGAGGGGGGTGCCTGGCGGTCCCTTGCGGTGGCGGCGGGGGTCCTGGGGGGCCGCTGACCCACGTATAAGTCTAGGCGGCATTTTTCAGCACAAAAAATGTGCTGAAAAACTAGACTTAAAGTCGAGTATATACGGTAAGTCCTAACAACTGTCCCAACAAACTACTGTTCCATGGCCATGTTTTGTGCTGGTAACTGCCAAAAATGTCTGGTGTTCATGTGTAGACTGATACGGTTGGTGCATGCAGTAACTGCTTGCTGACAAGTGTTACAGCCTCAGTTGATGAATGCTGTCATCTGGAAACAGTTTTGGATGGTCTCTGTGTGGATGCCATTACATTTTGAATCAAACCTAACTCCTGGTTCAGACACACCCTGGCCTGATAGTGGGCATCTTGAGAACCTGAGGAACTGCTGTGCTCCAAGGCCCCACAGTGCTCAATGAACGTTTTTCGTGAGAACCTTCATGTACAATTAGGCTGTTCACACCATTCCTGCAATTTGCGAGATCATGGTGGACTGAAAAAGCGTGGCCTTGGTCCCCATGTAAGGTTCTGTGTGTGTCCCCCACAGCCCTCATGGTACTTCTGCATGAGCGTGGTGGTGGTCTCTGCATGTTTCTGTGGTTCTTGCATTGGGTCTGTAGATTGAACTGTACTCTGAGAGTTATGTTCTGTGGGTCTGTGGAAGAAGAAAAACTGTTGTGTTAAACATATGGTCATTGAGACCTATTCTGTACAAAGTGGTTTGTTGGAGTTGATATCTAACCAGCTTTTCATGCTTGTAGATCAGTGGTTCCCAACCTTGGGTCCCCAGATGTTGCTGGACTACAGCTTCCAGCATCCCTTGCCATTAGCCATGCTGGCTGGGTATGATGGGAGCTGTAGGCCAGCAACATCTGGGGACCCAAGGTTGGGAACCACTGCTGTAGATGAAACAAAATTATCCAGATATGAGTGTGTGTCATGGAGCATGCAGATTCCTCTGTTGTCAACGGTGGATTTTGCTCCTCTTTTTCCATAACTGGGTGTGGGTTTTTGGGTTTTTTTTTTGGTATTGTAGCATTCTTGGGAGTAGAGCTTGAGCAAGAAATAAGAAATATAATAAGTTGTAGAGAATTCCCTTTAGGCATGTTATGAAGCTCAAAATAGTCTTATTTCTACTACATCTTATATGGTCAGTCTAGAAGACTAGATTTTATAACAAAGGAAATTGGATCCATATGTGAAGAACAGGACCATATTTTTTTCTCCCATTTTGTATGACAGCTTACATTACTTAGTTGCATATTACATAATTACTTCACTTACTTCCTGTAATGATGAGCACTAGTTGGCTGCAAGTAATGTTTGGCAGTGTGGTGCAAAGCAAACCAAAGCAGCCTAATGTATAGATGTGCAATATTGGAAGTAGAGCCTGAGAGCTACTCTGCAAATTTCAGTTCTGCCTTAATAAGCAATTTGCTTAAAGGTTTGTGACTTGCTAACTTGGAAGTCAAATTTGTTAACAGTGCTTGGCCTCTGTGTATGCAAATCAAAGAACTTTGGGAGACATTTGACAGGGCTTAAATTTCTTTAGTCCAAACAATGTGTTGCATTGTGTAGAATGTCTTAAGTCTGCATCATGTGGCAACTAAAGTATGAATACAAAAGTAGTATTGCTTTATATTCCCCCCTCCCAAAGGTCTGCTTTGCATGACAATGATTTCTCTCTAACTCTGTTTTTAAAGATCAATACAAATGGAGCCTTTGCTTCTTGCTTTTGGCTGAGTAGGTGCTGGAAAGGAACATGCCACTAAGCAGTTGAGTAAACTCTTACCCAGAACTGTCATATAGAATAAGAGAGCCCATAAGTCTTCACAGCTAATAGCAAGAGGGAACAATTATAACAAGTTTTTTGAAGGGAAGATTACAAAAATTATATTATTGACATTCAGAATTTAGAGATGTTCTGCTAATTTAAATTTTTAACACTTGCCAAACTTTGCCTGTACATGTAACCTGTTGTGTCACCGTGAATGTTAACATAGAATTATTGCTTGATACAGAGACCCTTTGTTTCCTTTTCAGTGAAAGGTCCATGCACTTGGCAGATAATTGATAGTGTTACTTGGAGCCGTGTTTGGAACCTCAAATCATGGTTGTTGTCATGTATACATCAAGTGTGCCCCAGAATGCAACTTCATTTTAGCACTTATACGACTGGTTTAATCCAACAGTATGATCACTACATACTATGTGGAATTTGCATGCTGTCTTGTCTGGTAAAGATATACTCTTAGACCAGGTTCGCACCATCAGGAAAAGAAAGGGAGCCATGTTGTCTGAACCCAGTTTGAAAACCACCCCAGAGCCCTAGAACAAGCCATGGTTTGCAGGGTGGTTTGGAAATGGCAGTGTAAGCTGCAATCCTATGCATGCTTGGGGAATGCTGGGAGTTGTTGGACTTTTTGTCTAAATATGCATAGGATTGCACCCTAAAAGACAAAACAAAACCCCTAACACCCTATTTTAAAAAAATATTTCCTAACA
Source organism: Shinisaurus crocodilurus (assembly GCA_021292165.1). Taxonomy (NCBI): domain Eukaryota; kingdom Metazoa; phylum Chordata; class Lepidosauria; order Squamata; family Shinisauridae; genus Shinisaurus; species Shinisaurus crocodilurus. The sequence goes on along the minus strand of CM037881.1, from coordinate 131,741,420 downwards.
AGGATACTAAAAATATTAAAATGTAGAGAAATAATTTTGTAGAATTTTTTGGGGTCTAAATGAGGATTTCCCCCCTTCTTTCTTTTTTAATGTTATTGTTTTAGAATTAGAATCTGGAATCAGAATTTTCCTAGCAATTAAGTCAGTGTGCTAGCAGGCTGTTTGCTATTCCATCCCTTACTTTGGAATGTGTCTTTTTCCCCTTCCTTGACTTGTCCCTTCAGGAATGGAGTTAATATGTGCTGTTGCTCTCTTAGGGGAACTGATTGATGTTTAACATTTTGAAATGTATTTTTAAATGGTGCCTTGAGCAAGTTAGATTAAATCTAAATTTTATTTTATTTTATTTTATTGGATGGCTAGTCATGTAGTATTCCTAAAAAAAGTGAGGTTCTTGTGTGTTGCAACACACAAATATGTATAGGTCCTGCGTTCTTTTGTTGTAAATTGGACCGTCTTTTAGAGAATGAATCTGCAACCTCTAAAAGTCACAGGCGTCTTCATCAGTTGAACAGCAGGAAGAATTGAAATCCTTAAATGCTCTTAAAAATAGATGTTGCTCCAAATAATAGTATATTGCCATTTTTTTAAAACACTTTGGTTTCTAAGGAGAACACTGTAAAACCATTCTATTAAAGCAGGGGTGGGCAACTTGTGGCCCTCCAGATGTTTTGGCCTACAACTCCCATCACACCTAGTCAATGTTAATGGATCATGGGAGTTGTAGGCCAAAACAACTGGAGGGTCATAAGTTTCTCACTCCTGTATTAAAGTACATGTGCTATTATTTTATAATGCTTTCTCACCCCACCCTGCCCCAAGGCTTTTCCCACCTTCCCACCATGAAGCTTTGATATTCCAAATACAATTGTACAGTATAAATTCATCAGGGCATGGAATGAATCCAACAATATTGGGTTTTCAGGGGGGGAAATAGAACGTAAGAATTTATTGCCCTTACATGAAGCACATGCAGAGCTAGAAATTTGTCAAAGTTGTATTTCAGCAAAGCCTATGGTAATTCTACCTGTGCAGGTCCTATTGGAATGAATGTCCATTGCAGGTATTCTCGAATCAGTACTGTAGGTCTTTGATCAAATCCATATTTTAATTAAGCGTCCTTGTGTTAGAGCTAGCAGGAAAGGTGGATTATTGTTGTTAGGATGGAAGCAAGAGGAATCTTTACAGTAATACCTTGGATTGCAAGTAACTTGGTTTGAGAGCATTTTGCAAGACAAGCAAATTTTAAAATGTTTATTATTATTATATATTTTTACTTGATATACAAGCGACGTCTTGCAATACAAGTACTGTAGTACGGCTTAAATTAAAAATCTCTACAATTTTTTTGGGGGGATTTCGTTTTGATATAAGAGTGTTTTGGATTACAAGCACGTTTCCGGAATGAATTATACTCTCAATCCAAGGCATGACTGTACATTGTAACATATAAAGCAATCCTGCAGTTAGGGTAGGATGGTGTCCCCAACCTTTTTGGGAAGATTTGGAATTTTGGGTCAGTAGGCACATTTGAAATTTTGAGTGTGCATTGTGGTTGCTCTCACAAAATGGCTGCCATGAGCAGGGCTTGCTCATTCACAAAATGACTGCCATGGTGTATGTGATTGGTCACGAAACACCCATTTCACAGAAGTCAAGCTGGTGTGACTAAAAGGAAAAACAACATGCCCAAGAACTTAAGTACAAGGCAGAGGTGGAGTCTGAGTTTCAAAACACAAACCCACCCTTTTGAACCCACAGTTTTCTTATCTAGCATCCATTTTACAAAAGGCAAACTGATGAGGCTCAGAAAGAAGTAACTTGTCCAACTGAGTACAAGTCAGTGGGGGCTGAGTCTGAAATGCCAAATAATATATTTACTCTCAGAAAGCACAACAAAATACGGCACCCATTTCACAGAAGGCAAACTGGTGGCGCTTAGAGAAACAGACATACAAGCAAAACACACACCACACACACAAACCCCAGGCAAAACACACACTGTGGCAAAACCAGCCAAGCAACCAGCTCACACATACACACACACACAGGCAAAAGACACCCCCCCCGTTGCTCCCCACCATCACCTCTAGCCTGCAGAATGCTCCCTACCAAGAGAGGTGTCCACGGGCCATATTAGTGCCCACTGGCACCATGTTGGAGATCCCAGGAATAGGATGAAGTATGTTGTCCTTCTGAAACAGGTTCCAATATTACTTTATCATGAAGGCTACAGCAGCTGGTCATACATGATCCATAATCCATTATTATCTTTTAATAGGTAAAGTACAGGTTTAAAAGCAAATCAAATCTGGGCACTTAACATTAGGTTGCCAGCTCAATTAGAAATCTTACTCCTGTACTCCTATCATTGGGATGGGGAACTGGCAGAATGTAATCCAGAATTGGATTTTCAATATATATTTTATGGTGCACCAATTCACCTGCTAGGCTGAGGAGAACACATAAGAAATTAGGTTGCAGTTGTTGTGACTTTTTGGACCTTTGAAATTTCTTTGCCTGCCCGTGGCCTAGAAATTGAGTTGGGTGTGTAATATCATGTAGGAGGAAGCCAATGATTTCCAGCTGTGTAGAAAAATTCTCCCCTTGAAAGGCGGGAACTCCCTTCTAGTACACAGGACATTGTAACAAAGGGGTGGGAAGGCAGAGGTGCCATGTGATTTCTACTAACTCAATTTAGTCATCCTGGCTTCTTGGATTAGATGCAAATGTTTATAGCATGGAAGGAAGATTCTTTCTTGTATGTGAAATCTGGATAAATAATTTTAGATGTTTTGTGCTAACATCTGGTGTGCATTGCTTCTGTTCAGTCCCCCACCCCCAGCTTGCATGCTGTGGCATCTTAGAAAGCTATCACAGTCATTCTGTGGTTGGCTTAAGTTAAATCACATGGAGCCAGCTAGAAGAATGCTGACATACACAGTTTTCATGCTGAACACACTGAAACCGCAGGCCGGAGTTAAAGAGAACTTCTCACTGTTTGAGTCTAGACACCAGGCTGCGACATGAGCAATAATGTCATAACACAAATTTTTAAAGACTGCAAAAATGATAAAACTCTGATCTGTAAAAAATCATGAAAACATTTTGCTGAAAACCTAAAATGTTTAGGATTCCTGAAAATGGCTGAAACTAAAGGCATTTTTGGACTATACATCGACCTAAGCCTGGGCTTCGTAGAATCATAAAAGTCCTTGAAGGGGCATCCATCCCCTCCACTGCAGGGTGCAACTACCTGTGCCCGCCCACTAGATGTTTTGGACTACAACTTCAATAATCCCTTACCATTGGCCATGTTGGCTGGGGCTAATGGGAGTTGTAGTCTAGGTAGCCTGCATCGGGTTGCCTACCGCTGAACTGCAGCATCCCTGACTGTTGGTCGCCCAGCTTCTGTTTAAATATCTGTTTACTACTTATTGTTTGCTACATTGTGTTAAATGATTTTAAATTGTTTTCCTTTTGTAGTTCTCCATAAAACCATTTGAACATGAATATACTATTCTCAGAAGTATGAAAAGTTAACTTACTTGCTTCTTGATCACTGATACCCAACTCGTGTTTCTTGTTTCATCTTGTATTTCTAGAAACGTCATTCTTTTTATTTATTATGATGTACCTATTTATTTTCATTTTAATCCCCTCAATAGCAGACAGTCTCTGTGCAGATGACAATCAGTTAAAAGACTAAAATGTAATACAAACAGTTAAAAGTATAAAATACAATGCAAATATTTAAAAGATACAATTGCCTTTTTTTGCCTTTTAGAATGCAGTGACAGTTTTTCTAGTGCTTCCTGCAAGGAACATCATCCGAGACTGCTAAACTGATCATTGATTCTTCTTAACACATTGACCTGGTTCGCATGATCAAAATAATCAACTGTGGCTTATTGGAGGGTTGTTTCCCCCTTTAACAAGCCCAGGTTCGGATGACACGACAAGTGGCAGCCGGGCAGTGATTATGGAAATTGTGCCCTACCTGTGCCACGATTTAAATAAGCCATTGTGGCTTATTTTGAGTGTGCAAACCAGTTTGTGTAATCATTGGGCTGGATCCAGGATCTGCCTTCTGCTTGCAGAAGGTCCCTCTCTTCAATATTTTGGGATCCTCTCTCCCACACACACTACCACTCACCCCATTCAGTGGGATCTCCTAACCCTTTGTATAGCATTTTCATGGAGCTGGAGGGGCTGCCATGGGAAGAAAGGGACTGCAGTTGATCCAGTGTAAATCTGGATCCAGCCCAATATATATGGTACCACAGTGTGAGAAATTCCTATACATTGGTTGCACCACCAAATAAGAGTTCAGAATGAGCTTCTGTGCCACTACAGTACAGCTACCCATTATGATATGCAGGAAGATCGATCTGGTGCAGAAGTGATACTGCGTGTATAAAAGAACTGTGTCCATACAAGGTTACACGTGACTAGCAGTTTACTAGTTCCTCCTGCATGTAAAGCATTAACACATCAGGAATCCATAGCCCAGGTGCATGTGGTATTAAGTATACTAAGTGCTGCATGTGGGACTTTTTACCAACTGGCTGGTGCACCAGCTGTGGCCCTTCCTGAGAACCTGATCATTCCACAGCTTTCCATGCTTTGGTAACTTCAAAGTTAGATTACCATATTATACATATTATAATTATTACATATTATACATATTATTCACATCACTCCAGTGCTCAAAGAGTTGCACTGGCTACCAGTTGTTTGCCGAGCCGAATTCAAGGTGTTGGCGTTGACCTTTAAAACCCTGTACGGCTCCGGTCCAGTTTATCTCAAGGAGCGCCTCCAGCAACATCAAGTAGGACCGCTCAACAAGATCTGCCACGGACGGCCTTCTCCCTGTCCCATCAGCCAGAGAAACCAGGCTGGTGGGGACTAGGAGGAGGGCCTTTTCTGTGGCAGCCCCCAATTTATGGAACTCTCTCCCCAGTGACCTCTGCCATGCCCTTCCTTGATTAGCTTCCGCCATGCATTAAAAACGTGGCTTTTCAGGTGGGAATATGGGGTGGGTTAGGATTTCATAGATTTCATAGAGTTGGAAGGAGCCTACAAGGCTATCGAGTCCAACCCCCTGCTCAATGCAGGAAACTAGAGGAGGGGTCTCCCATCCAAGTAATAACCAGGCCTGACCCTGCTTAGCTTTCCACACTCAGACAAGCTGAGCCAGCGTGAGCCACAGGCCTGTTCTTTAAAGTTTTGTACTGTTTTTAATTGTGTTTTATATTGTGTGTGTGTGTGTTCTCCCCCCCCCTCTTGTATTTTATTAGATTGTACATCGCTCAGAGTGGCCGGTTGTCTGGCCAGATGGGCGATTCATAAATATAATAATAAATAAATAATAAATAAAACCATGGGACTGTGTATGAAGAGTGTTCAGAAACTTTGGTGGGTTCAGAATATGGCAGCCAGGTAATTAATTGGGACCTGCAGAGCTGATTTTATTCTATCAGTGCTTAAAAATCTGCACTGGCTGTAGGTTTGTACGTTTAACCTTTTAAAGCCCTAAGTGGTATGAGATCAGGGTATCTGAAGGAGTGTATGCACCCATATAGCTTCCATTACATCTTCTATGAAGGTCCTGGTTTGCGGGGAACCCCCTCCCCCCCACACACTTCAGATGTACCCCAGGGCTCCTAGAGACAGGACTGTGTGTGTGTGTGTGTGTGTGTGTGTGTGTGTGTGTGGTAGCACCCAGACTATGGAACACCCTCCCTGGGCACATTGGTCAGGTTGTCTGTGTTGCTGTCTTTTAGGTGCCATCCAGAAATGTTTTTCTTTGTCCAAGTTTTTGGCAGTATTTAATTTTTGATGGTTTTTATTAATGATTTATTAGCTATTTTACTGGTTTCTGTTTTGTTGTTTTTATTGTAATGGTTAGTGTTTTTAATTATTTGTTATAAGATGCTTTTGTGGAAAGGCAGTATAAAATATTTTAAATAAATAAAACCCCATACTGGTGAGTGTCAATTAATAACTAGCCATTACTTGCACATATGAGATGTAATGGCTATGATCCTCCCAGGCAGGTTAAAATAATTCCTAAGAACAGATATCAGTTCCTTGGACCCAGCCCTCTATAATGTGTAGGTTCCACCTATTTTTAGGAACTTAAAAAACCAAGTCACCTGAGGATTTTCCACTTTAGGACTGCAGAATAAAACTGGATTTGTGGTTTCTGACTATTGTATGGGGTAGCTGGCTGGGGCACGCTGGGAGTTGTAGGCCAAAAACATCTGGGGTTCATGTTTAATAAATACCTAGTACTTCTTGACTTGATCTTTTCTGTTTCCCAAATAAAAGATCTAGAATGGAACCAATTAATTTTTAGATCATATGACTTACTGGCTAATGAGCACTCTCAACCACCTCTGTTCAACATGATGTAATCACATGAAGCCAAAATCAGTCAGATCAAGGACATGAGGGTTATAATTACCGTACATCAGGTTAATGTGAACAAGCAAAAAAAGCTAGTCTTCTTTTGGGAATGTTGCATTCCTGTTTTCTTTGGCCATCTCAGGACCATCATACCAGAGTGATACCAGTCGTGGTTATCCTTGGCAGCCAGAAAGAATTTGTGCTTGTGACTGATCCTTCTCCTTGTCCCCACCCTTTTGGGAGAGGCAAGAGGTCTTATTTCTTATATCATGTTGAGATGTGGACCACCTCCTCAGCTCAGCACAACTGCAGGAGTGGAGTGAGCCCTTGTCCTCCTATACCGCTCCAAGCTGTGGAAGAGACATGGGGCATTATCCATGTCACTCTCAGCGCCACATTCACCAGAGTGGGGTGGTGGTGGTGGTGATGCTCTCTGTTCTGATCATAGCAAGTTTCCTTCATACTTCCTGTCAGGCTTTTCTTCCTGCCAGTAACTCTTTTAATCATATATGCTGGCCATTTATTTTTCCAAAGAAACTAACACTTTTGTCATTAGGTTGGGCCACCTTCGTTTCATAGTTTCATAGTTCATAGAGTTGGAAGGAGCCTACAAGGCCATCGAGTCCAACCCCCTGCTCAATGCAGGAAACTAGAGGAGGGGTCTCCCATCCAAGTAACAACCAGGCCTGACCCTGCTTAGCTTTCCACACTCAGACAAGCTGAGCCAGCGCAAGCCACAGGCCTGTTCTTTCCTGTAGCTTGCACATTCTTGATCACTGAATAGTTTTGAATACCGTTGTTTTTTTTTTAAGCGAGATCACTGAATAGATAATGGGTTGGAACAAGGAAAAGAGTTAGCCAGATTTGTTGTCATATAAAACATTATCTAATTTAATGAACCTAAACCGAAGTGAAAAATGGTTAAAAGGTTTAATTATACTATTCCTGACTTTTAATCTAAGGATATGTTTCTAGTAAGAAGGGACTTTGTTCCTTGCCTGAAGACAGTATTCCATGTCAGCACCATTTATATATCTTCTATTGCTCCCCTCCCCCACCCACCCAGTAACAACCACACAAATTGATACGGGATTGCTTCAGAAAGCATCTGAACCTCTTACTGCATTGTGAGCATCAGTTCAATGCCATCTGCTTCTCTGGAATGGTTGCTAAGTCAGTTTTTAATAGCTACAGGAAAATGGCATAATCTGGAACATTAGAGAGGGCCTTGCCTACTTGTGCTATGAGTTTGAGAAGAAGGGTTTGGTTGTTTGTTTGTTTGTTTAAAGAGGTTTGCTCTTTCTTCTCAGTGTATTGTTGCATCTATGCCCTGTTCCCAGTTTGCATAGTTGTGCTGGGTGCAAGTGGAGGGTGGAGTTCTCTTCTTGCAGTGTGACTGGGAATAATTCTGGAAGCCAACTGGCAGCAGTGTGCTTCTTGGGGCAGAGTCTGGGAGCAGACCTGGGACAGAGAGTTTCCTTTAAGGTCTGCTCCTGGGGTATAAATAGGAGGTACCCACAAGGCTTCATCTATTACAGTTGCCAACTAACCCTCCCATGCTCCCTAATTTTAGTGATTATTTGTTGCACTAGAGGGATTGGGCAGGCTCCATTTCAGGGACTAGGCAGGGTTTGAGGCGCCCACTCCCCAAAGGAAGGGACCACATATGGGATCTTGGGGTGAAGCTTCAAGGTTCCAGCCCAACTTGGGACTGATTCGCCTTCCACCCAGTTCACAAAAGTGGCCCACCTTATCAGCCCATGCTGTGGTGGGCCTGCCGCTCCCAATGTTATCCCAGCACATGGGCAGAGGAGGTGGGTCTAGGCTGCCCGATGACTGGATCCTTGTCCTCTGCCACACCAAACTCTGTAAACTGTAGCCAGTATAAGTCATGGCCAGTTTTTAACCCACTCCTGACTACATGTGACTTCTGCCCCCCCTCCTTACCTGCTCCCAGTTGGCACTAATGGTGCAAATTCCTCACCTCCTCTGCTCCACTCTTTACCCTGGTCTCTTCTCCAAGCAAGTGCTTCCTGTTTCTTATTCATATGGATAGTATTCCCAAGGTGAAGAACAAAGGATGAAAGTTGTCAGCCTAGGATTACCAAAGCATTTGATAAGAGTCCTGAGACTCTTCACTTAAAAAGTGAGTTGCTGCCAAAGAAATTCAAACACATGAAAAGAACATTTTTTAGGTACTGCCTGTGTAGCATGGTCAATAGGGCTAAGTAATTGGCTATCTGTCAGCCACTGAAATCTATGCAGAAAGTCCCTAAAAGTTCCAGAGCGATTTCCTCACTTTTCTTCTGAAATGAGTCATGTTGGGAACTGTAGTCCAACACACAGCCTGTCTTTTTGAATTTTATGTAATGTTTTCTTAATGTGTTTCTTTGCCATCTATTTTACGTTCCATATTATCCATATAATTTTGCTTTTTGTCACATGACAATATCCTTCCTATAAAAAGAAACAATAGCAGCTCTTGGATGTCCCAGATCTGAAACTGATTTTCCGCTATCCTTACAAAGTCCCTGATTTACACCATTTATTATTTTGACTGGATTTGTCAGTGCAGTGACTAGTAGAAAGCATTATTCTGTCTTCTAAGTTAACCATGAGGGGGTCATTTGCTAGGATTTTCCCTACCATCTCCTCTCAGATTCAGAAAAACAGCACAGAGGAAGGAAAAACATCAACTTGGTACAAACTGAATATCTGATTACAGGATCCTTAGTGCCTTGAGTAGCAACCAACTGCTTTCTCTACTAGCATTGTTCTTTCCTGACCTTGCAGGTCTAAATTAACCTTCACGCCATATTTGCATAGTTGTTACAAAACCTAACTTTTATGATTATAAAAATTGCTATGGAATCCAGATAAGTGCTTAAAAAAAAAGATTTACGGTACTCTCTTTCATGTATCAGTTTGCTTTGCTTGTTCAGAATACTTGAGATGTAACACCACAGATTGCCTCTTTCTCTGGATTACAAGAGTGATAACACACTTTAAAAAATCTTTTTCTTCCCTTTCAAACAGCTTCTGTTTTTAAACAGTCAATCCAAGTGAAGCTCTTAATTATGAAACCCAGATATTTGTCCTTGCTTTCTCATGGTAATAGCTTATGACTGGATTGTTCCTGGAAAGAAGTGGCTTTGTATTTTCTTCCCCTCCAAGACATTACCATACTGGCACAGAAGAAATGTGAACTCAACCTGGCCCTTTCTCAACATGCAACAATTAATTCTGGTTAGACCGTAATCAGTTCCTTATTTCAAGGGCCTAGTTACAGTTTGACCTTTTCTTAGATAATTTGTGCTTGCACTCAGAGTTAAGTCTGGATGGTAAAAAAAATTATTTACTAGTATGGATCTTGGTTGAAGGATATTGAATGCTATTCTCTTAAGTAATAGGAAGATCTAATCTGAAGGTACCAGTAAATTAAAGCTGGTCTATGAGGGATGCAAAGACTAGAGTTCTTACTCAAAATAATTCTAATGTCTGCTGCATTTGTTCCTTCTTTCTTTTCCTGGCCATAAAATGGTGTGGAATGTTTGTTTACTTTTTAGTTGCATGAAGATGATGAAACTTCTCATTTTCTGTTTCTTGTCTCTTGTTAAATGTTTAATGCAGGTAACAGATACAGGAGGAGAGCAGCCCGTTGCACAATACTGGGATGCCTTTCAATGATTAGCAACTCAAGTTGTTAAATAGACTACGAAAAGAAGATACAATTATTTAGTTTGCAAGGGACACAAAATATTTAAGGAGATATTAGACAGACTCTGCTTGGCAGCCAGCCTGTTGAAAAATTATTTTTTTTTAATTGGCATATTTGACTTAAATGTGCAGGCTATTTTAATTCCAGATTTTGTTTAGCCCAGACTCTTGCCAGAGACAATTTGATCGTGAGGCTAAAAGAAATGTGCTAAACATCCACATCATCATCATCATCATCATCATCATCATCATCATTATTATTATTATTATACCGCCCAACAGCCGAAGCTCTCTGGGCGGTTCACAAAGTGTAGGGTGAATAATAGGAAATCAAAAACAACAGAGAGACTGGGTTCACAGGACACGACAACCCCCACTGGCTTATAAGCCTTGCAGGGCTGTCATGTTGTGTGAACCCGCCATGGGTTATTTGGGGTGGTTTATAAGCCCAGCTTCTTGGCTTATAAGCCTCCCTGACAGCCCATGGCTTCTTGTAGGGTTTGTTAGCCACCCCTGGGGTTGCTGTGTCATCTGAACCCGGATGACACAACAACCCCTGGGCTAGGCCAAACAGCTACAGAGCAACTTGGCAAGAGCAGCAATAAATGCTTGCCAAGCGGCTGCCGGGCAAGTGCCACTGACAGCTGCCCCCAAGGTGCCCAAGGCACTTGGGGGTGGCTGTGAGAAGCTTCCCCTATGGTCGCACCTCCACCACTCAGGGAAGCATGGTGTGGCACTTCTGCCAGCCCTTTCAGCTGGCAGTGGCGCCATGGGGTAAAGATCAGCTTGGCTGATTCATGAGTCAGCTGAGCCAATCGAGGCTGTCCCCATGCCGCACCACCGCCACTGCTAGTACCACCAGCCCTTTCGGCTGGTGGCAACATGGGGCAAAGATCGGCTCAGGCAACTTGTGAGTCAGTTGAGCTGATCAAGGCTGCCCCTGGGGCGTGCCACTGCCAGCCCTTTCAGCTGGCAGTGGCATGGAACGAAGGTCTGGGATGAAGGATGTCTGTTGCTCCTTGCCATCACTGCGTGTTCAGTGGTCGCAAGAAGGAGTGGAGCTGACAGCTGTCAGCCTGGCTCGCGAGGTCTGGGATGTCAGCAATCCCTGCTCCCACAGCTCCCCACCACTGAGAGGTGGGGAAGGGGGAAACCTTGATGTTTCCATGGTGGGGGGATGCCCATGGGAAGACCAAAGGCGGAGGAGGGGGCACCCTACCTCCAATGTGCCCGATCATCTGTCGGGCTCATCAGGTAGGATGGTTTATAAGCCACACTCTGCAGCTTCCTATGCCGTGTGACTTATTGTGTCATACGAACCGTCCCAGAGTTTTGTGGCACCTTAAAGATTAACCAGCTTATTATGGCATAAGCTTTTGTGAACTGAAGTCCAAATCAGAGAACATCACTAAATGGGTTGCCAAGTATGATGAAGGGAGATGGCTTAGCATAGGCTAGGAAGACATAGCTGAAAGGTTTGCACATATAAGTTCCCACTTTGGAATAAAGAGGGTGGGGAAGCCAGCTGTGGTGATTAACATCTTGCTGCAGTATAAGTAAATACATGCATTGTTGTCCATAAGTAAAACCAAGGTTAATTTAACCAGTAGTCCATCCCCTTTGTTGTAAAACTGGTATTCTTGGCTGGTAAAATGTGTCAAGACAGCACACAGTCCACTAAGATGCTGCTACAAACACAAGTTGTAACTCATTTTTAATATTGTAACCTTACTCTTGCACAAATTTACTTTTGAAGTGGAAGGGCAGTCATTAAGCTTTGATCATTTTCTCCTAATGACAGACAGGACTTTGATCAGTTTAGCTTTCCTGTGTCTTCTGTTTCAAACAAGTCACTTCCCTGGATAACAGAGAAAAAGAAGACAAGGATCCAGTGATGCTATTGACTTTGGAAAGCAGTGGTAATTTGAACTCCATATCTAATGTATTGCATACTTAGGTGTACAACTTTGTGTGTTCACTGAAGATTTTTTTTTTGCTTTTTTTAAAATCACAGGCTCCTTAGTGTGTGGATGCTGAAATCACTTTCAAAGACAACTTATAGAAGTCTCATATCTCTAGTTTTGAAAATGTACCCATCTATGGAATAAACTAAATAGCTTTCCCATGTATCCAAATTATCTAGACAAAATACTTTTCCATGGAATGTGGTTAGGCTTCTGTTAATCTCTTTAATTAAGCATATACCGTATGTCCCAAACCAGCAAGGAAGATCGATGGGCAGAAGCAGCCATTGTGCATCTGGATGTGCTTTCCCATCTGGATTGAGATGCTCATTTGGGCCTGATCAAACTTGTTGAGTAAATCTGTTGATGTGCAGATCACACCATTAGGGGCCACCAGTAGGTGCATGCTACCGAATGTCCAAGTTGTATTGATTTTCTGTATCCTATGGAAAATACTTCTGTTTCTATGTAATGCTTCTTATTTATATGTGCCACAAGGGTTTCCATTGAGTCACAAAGTAGAAGAAAGGAACACTGAGCCTGTTGCAGAACCTGCTGCATTAAATGGAAAGGTCTTTTTGACAAGCTTACTTTGATAACTATCTTCTTGTAAATTTCAGATTTTAAATAATGGATATACTTAGTAACAATTCCTGTGATTGTTGCAGTGCTTTTCTAAGCCACTGTGATTGTGGGAATTGCTGCTTACCAAATCTGTGAATTGGGCTTCTGCATATGAGTGCATACCTGGGGACAGTTGGGATTGCCGAAATGAACTATATAAATGTGAAAGTTTGTCCGTCCGTACATTTGTACGTATGTTGGTTCGGCTCGCGTGTGTCGCATTGGCTCCTACATGGTTGGACAGATCCGCCCCAAACTTGGCACGCACACTCAACATCACCCAAGGAGAAAGATTGGCAGGTTCAAATCTCCGAAAAACCCTCGCCGCGCCTGTACGGCCCAAAATAGATGAGAGCCAATGGCGTCACTTGAATGCATGCAGGGGCCATTTAGGAGCGGTTATGCAAATCGCTCCAACGGCATTTAGAATGTTGATATGCACTGCCACCACAGGGGCCCAATCAGGAGCGGATATGCAAATCTCTCCTACGTCCAAACAGAATGTTCACATGAACCGCAGCTGGGGCCTACATGTGGGGGGGGGGGATTTTGAACAAACAGTGCCTATAGGAAAATGACAACCCGTGCAACGCCATTGTGTAGTCCTGGGGGGGGGAGCAGGGATTTTATTGTTGTGTGGTCCCGGGGGGGGGGGCAGCAGGGAATTCATTGTTGTGTGGTCCGGGGGGGCAGCAGGGAATTCATTGTTGTGTGGCCCTGGGGGGGGAGCAGGGATTTCATTGTGTGGTCCCAGGGGGACACACACAGGGAATTCTTTGTTGCATAGTCCTGGGGGGGGGGAAGGGAAGCAGGGATTTCATTGTGTAGTACCAGGGGGGGGAGAACAGGGAATTGATTGTTGTGCAGTCCTGGGGGGGGGGAGAGGAAAGCAGGGATTTCATTGTGTGATCCGGGGGATGATGACACAGAATTCATTGTTGCATAGTCCCGGGGGGGGGGAGGAAAGCTGGGATTTCATTGTGCAGTCCCGAGGGAGCAGGGATTTCATTGTGCAGTCCCGGGGGAGCAGGGATTTCATTGTGCAGTCCCGGGGAAAAGGGAACAGGGATTTCATTTTGTAGTCCAGGGGGGAAGCGGGGATTTCATTGTGTAGGCCCGGGGGGGGGGAGCAGGGATTTCATTGTGCAGTTCCGGGGGAGCAGGTAATCCCGGGGGAGCTGGGACTTTATTCTGTAGTCCTGGGGGAGCTGGTAGTCCCTGGGGGAGCAGGGATTTCATTGTGCAGTCCCGGGGGACCTTTCCTATGGAACAATTCAAAAAAGCGGTCAGCTACCTTAAGGAATTTCGACCAAATAGTGCCTATAGGAAAATGATGACCCGTGAGTCAGCCCTTAAGAGCATGGTGGGTGAAATCTATTGCTTGAGTTTGAATTGGTTTTATAATACCTTTAGGAATTGAATCTTTTTATTGTTTAGCGTAAAACTGCTCTTCGTAAATAGAAGAAAATGAGGACAGGTTGTGGTTATTTCTTTGTTCCCAAGAGGAACTTAGCGACTCCTATATGCGTGTCTATACGTTTATGAAATTCACATTCTTAGAGACTGAAATTCATTGATTTCATCCAGTCTAGCTGAAATGAAATACAATTTTCCGTCACCTAGGAAATCCAGCAACTGTTCCAGTAAATGGTTAAAATGGGCTGCTCAATTGGGAAGTATTTAGAACTGTGAAAGCTTCACATAGAAAAATATTGATAAGCACAAATTTCTGTTGCAATAGCAATCACTAGCATACATCTGAAAGGAGAATAAAATGAAGTGTAGTTAATCTGGGGACAAATGGAGAGCCAGTGTGGTGTAGTGGTGGGAGTGTTGGACTGGGACTCGGGAGATCCTGGTTCTAGTCCCTGCTTGGCCATGAAACTCACTAGGTGACTTTGGGGCCAGTCACTGACTCTCAGCCTAACCTACCTCACAGGGTTGTTGTGAGGATAAAATGGAGAGGAGGAAGAGGAGGATTATGTAAGCCACCTTGGGTTCCTTACAGGAAAAAAGGCGGGGTATAAATATAATTAATAAATAAATTAGGAGGGGAAATCCATTTTTGCATTAATTTCTATGCATGGGCACAGTCATATTTATTATTTTAGCCAAAGGCCTTTGCAAAATGTATGATACGAACAATGGCTTGAATCCCAAGATAAATTAGCATAAGTAAGTTCATAGAAGGGAAGTTTAACTTCTCCTGCTCCCTCCTGAAGCCATCTGTGACCCCAGAAAAGCTTCTCCGGAGGGTTAGCATCACCTGAACGTTATGGGATAAAGCAATGGTAGGCTGTTTGTGGGAGGAGGGAAGCGGAATCTCTCCTTCTATGAACATCCCTAAGTTAACTTGGGATTCAAGCCAACAACAAAAAAATGTTATAAAATAAAAATACAATACAAATAAAAATATATAAATATTTTTGAAATGGAAAAAAATAAAATAATACCATTCACTATCACCACTTCTAGACAGAACAAAAGAATCTGTATAGAAGTGTTGTGCCAGTGTGGAGAGCCAGTGTGGCGTAGTGGAGAGAGCGTTGGACTGGGACTCGGGAGATCCGGGTTCTAGTCCCTGCTCAGCCATGAAACTCACTGGGTGACTTTGGGCCACTCACTGACTCTCAGCCTAACCTACCTCACAGGGTTGTTGTGAGGATAAAGTGGAGTGGAGAATTATGTAAACCGCCTTGGGTTCCTTGCAGGAAAAAAGGCGGGGTATAAATCAAATAAATAAATAAATAAATCTTATCAGATAAAGTCGATTCCTGTACAGTTAACAGCAATCTCTTCTGAATGCCTTTTCCTCATGTATTTGCCCCCAGAAAGTACAACAAAATACCAATTTCACAGACAGCAAACTGGTGATGCTCAGAGAAACACACACACACACACACACACAGGCAAAACACTCACCCGCACCAAACAGCTTCCCGGCACAAAAACAGGCAAAACGCACACATGTATGTAATCAAAGTTGAAGCAAACTACACAAACACAAAAATGGGTGGGGGGAACAACAGATAAAGTTCACACTACACACAGAGACAAGCAGGCAAAACACACACCACACCAAAACAAACCACACCACACCAAAACAAACAAATCAGCGCTCTCTCTCTCTCTCTCTCTCTCTCTCACACACACACACACACACACACACACACACACACACACGCACCTCTCCTCCCCCCAACACAACACAGAGCATGTGAAAAGCAGCCCCCTGCTCCCTACCACCCCTTTAGCCCCCTAGGATGCTCCTTGCCATCCCACCAGATTACATTTTTCTCTTTTCTGGGCTGCTGGGCACGCTTCAGAATAAAGCACTGGGCTGCAGACACCCACCCTTTTTATTCTCTAGAATGCCACTGGGTCCCACACAGGGCCCAGAGGCATTCTTGGAAATAAAGATGGTGTGGCAGTGGAGGGAGTTATTTCACTTTGCAGGTACTTTGCAGCATGCTGTCCTCCCAGTTAATTTTTTAAAAAAATTTAAAAACAAACTTAAAAAAAAACAAAACTCGGTTGTGGGGAGGGAATCCATAGGCACCATGTTGGGGACCCCAGCATTTGCATCTAATGGCTAAATTATTTTCATTGACAATCAGAGTTTTCCTGTGAATTAAAATGTAACTTCACAAAATGTATAATGGGTATAATATTATACACAAAATGTATAATAATACATTTGTCTAATACTAACTAGTAGTAAGGTACTAACCTTTTGCAGGTGAAAATACTGGAGATCTCAGCTGAAGTTATTAGCTTTGTTGGTTATGCATGGGAGTATGAATGACAGTACAGTCCATGTCTCCGTAAAGCACCAAGTTAACTAATAATAGTCCAGTTCACTAAGGTTACACATACACTTACATTTAGATACATATTTATGTACCATGGCAAATATGGGGCCTAGAGTAGCATTATACTTGGTTGGGTTCTAGGTTTTTCAATGATCTGCTTGCTGTGAAACTTTTCCAACATACCTACTCTTTCCTCACCTTAATCCTGTTGGCCACCTACAGAGTATCGAATGGGATTTGTATATATATTAGCCACTGCTTAACAGAGGAATTACCGTACATTTTTCCAGAAGTATTTTTCCCTAAATGCTCAAGTATGCTAGTAATTACTAGTACTAAGTTGTAAACCACCCAGAGAGCTTTGGCTATTGGGCGGTATAGAAATAAAATTAATAATAGATGCTTATAAAGACCTGTACTTTGGATTCACCTATGAGTACAAAGCCCCTCTAGCTGATCCTTTCACAGCAGTTTGATCAACAGCAATTAGGTGAAAATGTTTAGTTTCAGCTGCTGATTTCTGCAGATTAAACCCTCCTTGAAGGTCAGGGACAGGACAGGCTAGTTTTTGATCAGGGTCAGAAGGGGTGGAACTTGTGCCTCTCCAGATGTTTCTGGACTACAGCTTCCATAATCCCTGAACATTGACCATGCTGGCTGGGACTGATGGAAGTTGGAATTTAACAGGATCTGGAGTGCCACAAGTTCCCCACACCAAAGGTACAGTCTTTTCACAATAACTTGACTATTCCATTTAAATATGGGGATATGTTCTTGTTAAATTGTACCTACAAGTGGACCTGCAACAAAATGTTGCAGTATAGAGTTTTCCTGTTCATTGCTTTCCTTGAGGATACTCCATTCTATTTCTTCTCCCATTCTGTTTTTTGCCCCACTCCCTGGATAGTAGGTCAGCATTTAATGGCCACTGAGCATTCTCAGTTCTCATTGGTCTGGTTTTGTGGTCCCTCCTTGGGGTTCCCTCAAGCCTGCTGTTACCTTCATCTTGTACAAGGGTAGATAAGCAACAACACTTGTGCTTGAACATCAGAAATTGTGAAAATGGTGTGAAAAATAAAAGCAACAGAAAACATAGTAACTTCTGGGTCCTTAAGGTGATTACTTTGACAATCGCATATAATTGTGCTAAGGCCATCGTATGTAGATGACACATGGGAGCTCTCCTGACTGAATGCTCTTCCATCAAAAAGACTGTGCATATAGAAAACTACGATGTCAAGGGGAAAGCTAAACTTGAACCTTTTCCCTCATATATGGTTTTCTTTGTGCAGGGGATTTTTTTTTTGTATGGAGAAGCATTTCAATCATGTGACCCACCCCACCTAATTTTTCAAGTGATATAGCCCAGACACACAGCAGGTTTACCACCTCAGTGATAACCAGGTGTGTTTAGACAAGTGACATCTTGTTTCTTAGGGTAAACTAGATGTATTGGGTGCAGCCATGTTTGTTTATCCAGTGTCTGCCCCTTTCACAACTAAAATGGAGGATAGGAGTGGTCTAGTTTTTACAATGAAATGTGCTTGCAGGTGTGGAGAACTGAGCTATCTCCTGTCTTATGTGCTCCATCACTTGAAGCATTTTTTCTCCTTAGCCCAGCACACTTCTGGTATCAGAGCCAGTTTGTGTGGAGCAGTGCTTCAAGTGTTGGCAAGGAAGTGAGGTTTGAAGGTTCAGTTATTTTCATTTGCACACATATTTTGTTGTGAAAAGTAATGTCCCCCCCTCCCCTATTTTATACATGAAGGGGCAGATATTTGAATGAATATATGTAGCTGCCCACACCATGTCTAGTCTGGCCCTTTATTCTGAGTAAGGTATGATATAACAGGCTTCAAAAAGTCCATCTCTCACATCCTCAACTGTTTCTTTTTTCTTTCTTTTTATTTTTTAAAAGGCCACTCTTTGGGTGCTTCCAGATGGATGGCTCCTCGCAGTAGCAATCAAAAGACATTATGCAGCTATTCTATCTTTTCCTCCATAATAGATTTTCTGTGGTAAGAAAAAAGGTGAAAGAAGTGGTAGGAAAACGTGACTCCCCCCATACAATTCAGTGAATGAGGCAGGGTGATTGCACAATAAACACCTGAACTGGAAGCATCTGTCCTAACACAGAGATTAATTATGACAATATTAAAGGCTTTTCAGCTATCTTGTTAGGCCATGTTAAAATATAACTATGAATTATGTGCAGGAGGAAGTGGCTGCTGACTGGATTAACTGTAAAGAAAAAACGTCTACCGATAAGTAGAAGTAATTTGGTGCATGAAAGGTGGTTGTGGTGGGGAAACCCTCAGGGTATCGTAGCTCCTAGCAGGATAAGTATATTCATATGAACTCATTTCAGATATGTAGGTCAGTCTTGCCAGATCTGGGAAGAAAGAAAGACTTAAATGTGCTAGCTGAAAGTGGTTATACCTAGACTGCAAGGGTTTTTGTACTCTGAGCTTGTAGCTATATTGCTGTGCTGATGTTGTACTATTACAGGAGGCAGACAATATGTCACATTGTTATCTCTGGTTATCTTGTTTATACTTCATCATGTTGCCTAACATTCCAGGTCTTAGGAAAAAAAAGTGGATGAATAGAGCTATAAGTGGAGCTATTTGAGAGGAGCAGACATGCCGTGCCCCTGCCCAGCTGCTTGCTGAAACAAAGAGAAGTATTCTGAGTGGTGCAATGAATATGCATTGCCTATGTGTGTGATTCTCTTGTAGGCCTGACAAAGGCCTATACGGTAATGAATTTGGAAGACTGGAGTATGGCCCTGGGGATTTTTTAAAAAAGTACATTTGTTTTATCAGTGTCAATGGGATGATGTCAGTCTGGTTACCATAGAATGTGGTCAGACAGGGGAAGACAAATGCAGTGTGTGGCAGCATTTTGTTTTGATAGACTGAGCTGTGGTTTTTCTCTCCCATTTTGAAATCCTGGATTGGAGAGAAGATAAGATCTCTCTCTCTCTCTCTCTCTCTCTCTCTCTCTCTCACACACACACACACACACACGCCATACCATACAAATGGTGACTATTGTGGACACTATGATAAACTCGAGCTTGGCCTGGGTAATACTATTTAATGGCACCATAAACACATATTGAAAAAATGAGAAAAATCCCTTCCTTTTACCTCTCATGTTTACACTACCCTGGTTCTGAGTGCAACAGTGTGGCGTAGTGGTGAGAGTGTTGGACTGGGACTCGGGAGATCCGGGTTCTAGTCCCCGCTCAGCCATGAAGCTCACTGGGTGACTTTGGGCCAGTCACTGACTCTCAGCCTAACCTACCTCACAGGGTTGTTGTGAGGATAAAATGGAGGAGTGGAGGAGGAGGATTATGTAAGCCGCCTTGGGTTCCTTGCAGGAAAAAAGGCGGGGTATAAATATAATAAATAAATAAGAATAGTGGTGGTGTTCCCCATCTCTTTGCTTGCCTGGGCTTTTCTCCTGCCCTTTAGCTGCCTTTACTGGCACTTTACATGTCCATGCACATGTGCTCTCTCCATCTCTCTTGGTCCAGGATTTAAGGTACTGGCACCTAGAGTGATGGGCAAAAAAGAGATGCCTGAGGTCTACATGCATACAGAACTTTGGAGAGAGTAGCGAGTTCCCATTTTGCACATTACACAAGAGGTCTGATGAAATACTGAAATCTCTCAGAGCTGTGTTGTGACTATTTTATTGAATATCTGAAGCCAGCTTCAGTCTCTTTGCCTTATCTTCTGAAGAGTGCCTTCAGGTGTTTCTGAAGTAGCACTGCTAGCTAAACACTTCTGCATTCAGCTGCTGACACATCTTATAACATTCAAAGGAATTTTTTATAGGCTGCAGATATAGATGTACATCCTATCAAAATTCCCCCTCATCTTCAGCCTGTACAAACTCAATGGGTGAAATCCCGTGTTGTGCAATGGGCCTTCCTTTGCTTTCCTGTCCCAGCAGCACCCCACATGCCCCCAAAATCTGCTCTGGAGAGTCCAGTCTGGAGAGGAGGGGGATACTTCACTTCCAGGGTCTTTCAATACAAAATCATATATTTATTTTAGGGTTTATGGGGGTAGTTAGTAAAACACATTATTACATTGTGCACTTCATTATTTAGCATTCTTTGTCATAGGTAGCTGCCTGACATGCATTTAATTTATGAACATTTGGGGGAGGGGATGAATCAGGAGGTTCTATTCCAATGTTCTCCAACCTTGGGTCCCCAGATGTTTTTGGCCTACAACGCTGGCTGGGACATGCTGGGAGTTGTAGGCCAAAAACATCTGGGGACCCAAGGTTGGAGAACATTGTTCTATTCCATGGCACTAGACTTTGTTTCATTTCTGTTGTCAAAATGAAATACTGCATAGGTTGGATAATGGTTATTCCTACTGGATTTGTTTTAATCAATTATCAGAAGACTTCAATGGTGATTTTGAGCACAGCAGCACAATGAAAGTAATGTGGGATGTATCAATCAGCTACAAGTGACCAAGATTTCATCTTTTGACATTTGTGTCAACTTGTGTCTCAAAGGCTTTAAATTGAAGAAATAGTCTCTCTTGCAGTTTGGGAATAAGTGATTTGATGAAACTGCCAATGGTGAATCAAAAGGGTTTTTGTTGTGGTAATCAACATAGTGCATGTGGTCAATCTTGTATTACATTGTATTACATAAATACAAAGTAGGAGTGATGACACATTTTTACTGAACCCTCTAATTGTTGGTGTAGAATTATGAGACTTTTTGAGCAGAGTTCCTAAAGGAGTTGTTCTGTGCAACTGTTAGGCCTATATACTTCTGCACAAGTTTGGTCTGACAAAATGTGTTCTTTCACATTTTTAAATTATTTTCAGAGGCTAACATTGTAACAACATGGTTTCAAATGGAAAACATTGAAGATTGAAAAGAAATACAGCTACACTTTCCACGGACAATGCTCAAGATCTATCTATCCATCCATCCCCACTCCCTCTGCCAAAAAAAAAAAGTGTGGGGGGGGGAGGTAGAAGAGAGCTTAATCATAATGTGTGTATTAACGCAGCACGATGTCTAGATGGTTAACTGGAGTGTCTGTCCTGCTATGGAACATACACTTTTTGCTTTTAGTGTTCAGCTGGAAAGTTACAGTTCAGTTTTGGTGCCAGGGTCTTGAATAGAAGTTATTACTTGTGGTGTGTTTATAGGCCACAGTATATTTGCTAGTTTATATCCTGCCTACTAAATTGGCAAAATGTTTATTTTTACTGGTAAACATAGTAGAAATTTGTCCCCAGTGGTTCCGTTCACAACAAAATAGTATTTGTTGCATATATTAAACAGGGCTCTTTTTATATGTCAGCTGTGCATTGCCTAGGATATGAAAATATGTAATCACAAACACATTTTCTCTCAGGTATAAGAGTTTTCTTATAATTATACTATTGGGTGGTGGCACTCAGGCAAAGTAGCACCATGTTCTCTTTGTTGTTGATAATGTTAATTATGGTTGTGTAAAAGTATAAGCAAATTTGGAATCCAATTATTTTTATATTTTAACCATCGCTTTGAGTGGATCCTGTCTTTCAGGCTACCTGCTTGTATCTGAAAGGATGAGAGAGCAGCTTTGGCTTGTTGGACTGGGAAAAGTGGGCTTCCCTTTCCCTGCAGAATCTCTATTGGATCCAGTCAGGGGGATCCAGTTTGGTCTTAAAGAGTGGAAACTAGATGCTGTCAGCGTAGGATCTTCTGTACTTTTGTTTGACCTCAACATATTTTTAGAAGCTTGCCTAAGATAGGGGTTCCCAAGGCAGTGCCCGCAGGCACCATTGCGCCCAGGGACACCTCCAATGGCACCCGCAAAAGGGTCCCCAATGTGCTGCCCGTGGGCACCAGAAGTTTTTCCTATTTCCCCCGTTTTTTAAATATATGTACATGGATTTATATGAAATGGATACAACTTTCTAGCAATTATACGTAGGCTTCAACAAAAGTGGACCAAATTTTCAAATAAGTATCCATTTGAAGTTGGTGTCTATATGCCACCTGTTCATATCTCAAAAGCGTTCTAAGATCCTCAATCCATTACATTATAGGAGGTGAGTGTTTAACCTTCCAGTGTTGTAATATTAGTCTTTTAGCTGTCAAAAGGGCACAGAGAATCCATTTCCGCTTCCATTTGTTAATTTCCATGAAGCAGGTAAATAATTTAAAAGAGCATATACACCAGTGAATATTAAAGAATTTCCAGTACAAAATTATCTGTGTAATAACCTCCTCCTCAAAAGAAGAAACTATTGGACATTGCCAAAACATATGTTTAAAAGAAGCATTAACTGTATTGCACCGCCAGCAATTAGCTGAATTAGACAATCCCTTATTAAAGAGACGTTGCGGTGTCCAGTAGACATGAAACTAAAGTTTTTGCTGAATAGGATGCAGCCTAAGACGCAACAGGCAGCCGCCAAAGTGGTGTTCCACTAATTAGGCATTGTGTGTGGTGCCCACAGTAGTTTCTCAAATTCCCAAATGTGCCCATGGGTCCAAAAAGGTTGGGGACCCCTGGCCTAAGAGATTTGTAGATGGGTGCTGCTGGTGACAGCATCATTTTCACATTTCCTATTGAGTGTAACTCTCTATGCTTACAAATTGCAAATAAGAGGGGGGACAGGACCAGTTGGTTCAGTGGCTAAAACAAAGGGCCAGGGAGACTTCCTATTAAAAATCCCATTCTGCTAAGGAACTCACAGTATCCTTAAGCAAGTCCACTGTCTTTGGAAGAAGTCCGTTACAAATGGAATAAATGGTTGATGCTACTCATAAGGTGCTATGCAAACAATGAATGGATTGATGGGGAAAATCATGCCATCATCACAACTACGGGATGTTTGTATAATATGGTTTAATATGGTTTCTTCCTTGGGTTTATTGTTATTTTACTTAGTTGAATGTTAAATCAGGAGTGGAGTTAATTTCTGCACAAATGAGCCATATATAGTGATATAGTCCCACTTATACTGTGACTATGGGAAGAATATCTCTAGTTACCCCATCTTCAAAAGGATACCATAGTGTGGCGTAGTGGTTAGAGTGTTGGACTGGGACTTGGGAGATCCGGGTTCTAGTCCCCGCTCGGCCATGAAGCTCACTGGGTGACTTTGGGCCAGTCACTGACTCTCAG
Source organism: Shinisaurus crocodilurus (assembly GCA_021292165.1). Classification (NCBI taxonomy): domain Eukaryota; kingdom Metazoa; phylum Chordata; class Lepidosauria; order Squamata; family Shinisauridae; genus Shinisaurus; species Shinisaurus crocodilurus. The sequence goes on along the minus strand of CM037881.1, from coordinate 131,717,726 downwards.
CCTAACCTACCTCACAGGGTTGTTGTGAGGATAAAATGGAGGAGTGGAGGAGGAGGATTATGTAAGCCGCCTTGGGTTCCTTGCAGGAAAAAAGGCGGGGTATAAATATAATAAATAAACTGGGATGTGGGATAGGTACAACAAAGGGCAACTAAAATGATCAAAGGTGTTGGAGCACCTTTCCTGTGGAGAAAAGAGTTTGGAGCTCTTTAAGGAAGGATATAATAGAGGTCAAAGTGAGAATTCCTTCTCTTCCTTCTTCCCTCCCCCTTTTCTCCAATAATACTAGAATTCGATGTCACCAAATAAAATGGATTATAGCAGAGATATGCTTCACATAATGCATAATTAACCTGTGGAATTCACTACTGTAAGCAGTAGTGATGGCTTTGAAACAAGGATTCATTATACAATTTAATGACTGCCAAATGGAGTCACCATCTTCACAGGCCTATGCCTCTTAGTACCAGTTGCTTGGAACTGCTAAGGACTTTGAGGCTTGACCTCTAAGGCTTGAGAATGGAATGTAGCCTAGTGAGGTACCATAGAGTTTGGTTGTGAGGGTGTGCTTGAGTCTGAAGCCCTATTCAGGCATTCTGATTCTGTGTATAGTAAACACAGGGTAACTTTCTGAAGGGGAGAATATCTTCTTACTATGGAAGCTTTCTGCGCAATTTGGAATCCTGGATAATCAGGGTTCCAAATCGCGTGGAGAGCTTCTAAGAATAGAAGCGGCTCTCCCCTTCAGAAAGTCACCCTCTATGTTTAGTGGGTGATGGCAATGGCAACCAAGGTGGTGGGGCAAGCATGTTCCCCCTCCTCATGCATTTACTGAACACTGGATCAGAACACCAGAATACAGCTTGAGTCTTCTTCAGGTGCAGATTAGGTGTGTGTAACATGAGCCATTGTGATTGGGTGACAGTGTGGAGCTTCTGCACCTGTCAAACCTGTATAAATACTACAAGCCTGGCCTTGTGCCTGTACCTAGTCACTACCTTTTGCGTGATGCTTCTTAGGCTGCGGTTTCTGCCTCAAGCCACTTACCACAGAGACCTTGAGGTGTGGAACACATCCTATAGGTCTATACTCAGGTGCAACTACCTCTGGTCTCAGATTTGCCCTGAAAGGGCCCAGAGGATGGCTTCCCAGAGGCATTTGGTGAGCTGCTGTAGGGAGACAATGCTGGACTAGATGGAGCTTAGTCTGATCCAACAAAGTTTCTTCTTACATCCTTAAGATATCCATTGCCAAACTGCTCCTCCCATGCTGTGTGCAGAATTTCCATTCAAAGTTGAAATTATCTGTTTGTGCAATGTAATTATATCCAGATCATATGTGCACATGCTCACATAGTACGGACCTTTTATGGGATAGTCCCACTTCATAATGCACATATGGAATCACTTCTTTGCAGTGGCTCAGTTCAGGTGCAACAACAAACCATAGTCTCATTACAAGAACAAGCCTGCATGAGCATTCAAGCCCACACTTCTGCTTTTGTGATGTCTGAATTTGGGGGACTCTGATTTGTGCTAATTCTGGTCGGTTAAAACAAGCCAGGATAAAAACATGGTTTTAGAGCTTCATCCTCGTAGCAGCAAATCTTGGTTTGTCATCATGTCTGAATTGGGCAAGTGCCTGGTGTCAGTTTTTCTTCATATGCAAAGCACATGATGCTTAATATGTCAAGCTACATGATATGTTGTTGATGTTTACATTTTAGATGGGAAAATAGGAATTATAGTTTTCAAGTCACACTTTAAAAAAAGAATCTGGTATTTTTCAAGCATACCATTTGTATTATCGATACTGGAACAATATTGGGTTGAGCAGAGAGAAAGGGAGAATCAAACAATTAAAAACTAAATTGTATGAAGTTGATAGCTATGTTATTATCTCAAGCTAATGAAGTTCAGTGTTGAATTGTTCCTTTGTTTAAAAATGGAATATCTGCCAATAAAAATACTTTAAAGATGTGTCAGTTTAGTGCATCTAAGGTGAGTCAACTGTACTTCCCAGCTCCTCCTCTGTATTTATCCCCCCCCAGTATTTATCTTTTAGAAACTGAATTTTAACAAGTACTTGATTTGTAAAAGGTATGCTCTATTTTAAGAAAATGAATATTTAGCCTCTAATCACATTCTAAAAAGTTTTTAACAAGTCTGACAAGGCAAGCATCCTGTTTGTTTGTCAAACACTTGCTTTAAGGGGGTGCAGACTTTAAAGGGCACCCTTCCTAATGTGTTTGTTGTTTCCTTTAAAAAAAAAACACACCCCACTATCCCTCTACTTTTTCCTTAGGTGAAGCTGCTCTAAGAGGAGAACCCAGGATGCAGTCTCTCCCATTATCCGCTGCTGTAACCAACCATAGGACAGGGCCACCCCCTATCAGTCCTTGCAAGAGGAAGTACAGCATGGACCAAGGAGATGATGACCTAGACTGTGAAAATGAACATGTCTCTAAAATGAGTCGAATGTTCAGTCCCCATCTGTAAGTTGTTGTTTTACTAAATTTTTCTGTAGAATGGTTTTTTGCGTTAGAATAAGCTACTGAATTCTATTACTATTTTTAATGGAGTTAGTGTATTATTATTTTTTATTCAAATGTTATTTTGTTTTGAAAAGTGGCAATCCATTTTGTATCACAGGTGTGTAATGCAGGGTGGATCAACAGATTACGAAAATATAGAATACTGTGGCCACCAAGAATGATATCCTTATGTTGAATTGTCCTTCTCACCCTCTGTAACGTGTAGTTATACCGTGCTGTATGTTTCTCACCTGCTCAGGTATGTGGGACAGGGAAATGCTTAGTGGCATGGTGTTACATCATAGGGTGTTGCTACAAATTATGGAGTTGGAGTAGAAGAGCCCGACCCGGGAATGCACTTTGCAATGGCAGCCCCATGACTTCTGTAATGTCTAGTTCTATTCTTTGTTACAAATCAGTTCAAGTACTATGAAAAGTTGCTGCGCCTTTCTAATGCACTGTTATTGCCACTGTTGGTTCAAATCTTTACGTGCCAGATTGGAAATCCAAGCAGTTGCAAATCAATATGGTGTGGACTCTTGCTGTTTTCATTTTTCACAAAGCAGAAACTCTGTACATAAACCCAGTTAAGAACACAGTACTTTTTTTTCCCCTTCACAGCCTTAGTTCTACTTGTTCCTATAGAAAGGAAGTGCTTAGGTATGTTTAAAAAAAACCATTTGTATTTGCTTTAACTTTCCCCCCTCAGTAATCTCCTATGCTTTAAGCTTCCCTGCCTGGAGAGGAGGAAAAAAATGTTTTGGTTTTTGTTTTGTTTTTAGGCCAGGAAATTTTGGAACAGCTGCTCAGCAGACTACACACCAACAGCTGCTCAGGCTACGGTTGTTGCTAAACATTAGTTACGTGCTTCCATTTTCACATGCCAACAGGGAATTTTACTGCACAGGTAAAATGTGGGTTGCTAGAACAGAAGAAAACTGTTTCTGTACATTTTGTGTTCTTATTCCTAAGAATCTAACGGTGGTTGGCATGAAGTAGAAGCTGAGAGAATTCCTTTCATTTCTGTCTAGAGGAAGTGATTGGAGTATTTCAGTCAGAGCCAACTTGATAACTGTGTACTTCTCCCTGCTGCCTCAGCTCAAGAAACACTCCACATTCCACACATTCCACTCAGCTTTGGATTGTTGTGTTCAGTCATAAGATGTGGACTGAGGCATTTTATCCTCAAATAAATCACAGGAGTGTTAGTCAGAGGCCTGCAGACTGCCGACTTGGAATTTGTTTCAAATAAGAGCTCCAGTACCAAAGCAATACAAATGCACAGTGATTGTTTTTTTTCTTTTTTACATGCAATGATTATGCCCAGTTAAAATCACTCTTTAAAGTAAGATTTATGATTGTTTGGCAAAAGAAGGTGTAGTACTCTGTTTATTTGTTTCAACAGCCACACAACTTTATGCAGCAAAAATTTAAGGCATGTTTGAATTATTACATAATTTTGGGCGCAGTGGGAAGATATGACTTCCAAATTCACAAAACAATGGAAATAAAATGCAACTAGTAGTTATGTAGAGTGTCTCATTTAATGCAGATACTTGGAGTTTAAAATGCTAGAGTCATGTGACACCTTCAGTTCACTTCACTAGAAATCCTAAAACAGAACATTCCCCCAAAATGGAAATTTTAATTTTAATTTAGATTTACAGAAATCTAAGCATATTCACTAGGCATGTTAATATGTACAATGGCCATAATAATACATCCTTCTGTATAGGATATGGGAAGCTGCAGGTGGAGGCAGAGGACTGATTGATCCATTATTGCACAATTATTGCTTTGATCTGTTCCCTCTGTAAGTGGTGATTACAAAAGCATTGGAGGATGAAGAAAAAAACAGTCATCTGCATGCTGAACCACCCCTTACTTTGGTTAGTGCAGGAAATTTGCATTCTGTTTGCTATTCTTAAGAAAAAATAATAAATAAATGCACCGGCCAAAGAATTTAGCTAGCAATATTTTCACTCGAAATCATTTTTTGTTAACAAAGCAGAACCGTTTTGAAGACTTGTTTTCAGTTACAAGTTTCTGCTTCTGTGTGCTGCTTCACTTCATGCCAAATTCCTATTGCAGGTGTGTTGCCATATGTCCACATTGTGGTAAATCATGCTTACAACCACAATTATACACTGCACTGCTATGATACACTTCCTATGTTGCTGGATGCAATTTTAACATGTAATCAGATAGTCCAGTCTACAAAAGGACTTCTTCATCACTGAACAACATAAGAATAAAGCGGCTTTGCAACTCCAGAACAAAAATGTATTTTGATGTCACTTACGGGAAAATGCTTTACACAGCATCCCAAATACAGTTACCTTTATATGGGACACATCCAGTATGAGAGTGGCATACAATGTTCTGACATCCAGAATGTCTAATAGAAGTTCCTTTCTTAATTTTTTCCTGAATTCACTTGTATATCAGCCTTGGGTGTAGATTGAATTTATGTTTGGAGAGGAGTGACTGGCGGTATCCCTTCAGGACTGCACAAGGAAATTGGGAATTATCAATCAAAGCTGCAGGTCTCATCTTGATGCCATGCCCATGTCAGAAGACAGAGATGGCAGGACCCTCAAAATTAGCATCCATGTGGGCCTGAAGGCCATTCCACAGCCTTTCCCCCAAAAATGCAAGCCAGAAGACTTTCATGACTTCCATAAAATATCAACATAAAATAAGTTGAGGAGAATTATATACTCCGTTATGAATCAGTGATGTAATAATTGTTATGAATGCCAAATCTTAAATTGCCCTCAAATTAAATGTATGTTTTGATCTTCCATGTCTGACTTTCCAGCCACCCACAGATCCTCGGGGTTTTTTTCCAGATACTGGTCACCATGTTTAATATTTGAAATCTTCTCCCTTCCAAGAAGTATTTATATATTGTGATTTCAACAAAGATGCAAACATAGATCTTTTGGTGAAGAGTGGGGGAGAACCCACACCAGCTGTCAGCTTTCATTGTGGGATGGTTTCACACTTTTCTAAAGATGCATCTGGTTTATTTTGGTATGGCTTCTGTTTTATTTAGAAAGTGTCTGGATGTTGCAGAGCAAGTGTAACGCTAATGAAGTGTTGTCCCTTTAAGTAGAGGTCTCAGGCCTGACCTATGTTGTGTGGGTTTCTTGTTTGTCAGGCTGGAGGTATTTTCTCATTTTCACAGTTCAGCTGAAAACAAAGGCCTCCTTATCCTTGCAGGGAGCTCTTGAGCTGACATCAGCCTTTTCCCAGCAGGCATCGTTTCTGCCTTAAGAGTCCTTGCACTGAGCCGGAAAGCTTGATAATTTCTCCTTGGGTCATTTTCTTTGCCAAGTAACAAATAAAATGAGCAAATTCCAAAAGTATCAAAAAGTTAAGAAAGTAGGAAAAAAGTAACAGCCTGCTTTTATTTTTTAATTTTCATAGAGCTTGAAAATAGGAAGCTTTATCCTGACTTTGCAGCAAGAAGAGAGATAGATGTAGCCACCCATTATGCAGTATTGTAAACTTATTTGGGAGCATTAATTTTTGTGTCCAGGAACCTTATTTAGCACAATTGTGTCAAAGTAGAATGTTTTGTTGTGAGTTGTATTGTATTTCTACTTTAAGAGGTTTGAGTCTTTTTATTTATTTGTTGGTAACATTGTATATACAGTTCAGTGTATTAAAAATAAACTAGTGGGAAGCTGCAATGTTATACAGAACTACCGGTACTTTAGTGATTCATTAGGGAGAGGATTCAGGTGTGGTTCAGTTTTGTCTGGATTTCTAGGCTGTTGCTGATTGACTTATAATTGGAGTTTTTTGTGGTCTGTTGTATGGCAGGCCATTTTGGTTTAGTGAGCATTTATTTTTTTATCAACGTTATGAATAAAATGAAATGCAGAACTTCAGAACTTGCATTTAATGTTGAATATCTTGACTGATGATGGAAGGAATAGATAATTTGTGATGGGCTATATGGTAACAAGAGTCTTGGCCTGGGTATGAATGTGTTGGAGAAAAATGTAGAGCTCCCAATTTAAAAAAGTAAAGCAACTGTTTATTAAGTCTGCCCTCAAACATATTCTTAATTTACTTTCTTTATTTGAGAGCAAGACTTCCATTAGCGTTTCTACCAAATCTATCTAAGGTACGCATGAGCTCATGCCTCAGCGTATGCATATACCCTACCATCTATATCAGGGCTCTCCAACCTTGGGTCCCCAGATGTTGCTGGCCTACAGCTGCCAGCATGGCTAATGGCAAGGGATTCTGGGAGCTGTAGTCCAGCAACATCTGGGGACCCAAGGTTGGAGAGCCCTGATCTATATTAATTCAGAGCTTGAATGGCTGGGGGTGAGGTGCATTTTCTTAAGGAGAGGAGCATGTGCAAGAGATCACATGATTGGATTTTTTGTATATTGCATGAACCTTTATGGAACCAAACAGATCCACTTTTAACATTTGGATTTCTGTTGAACTTATTTCCACATTGCTGCTCTTAGGGTTGCAATTCTTAACTATTGACACACTGGGCTATGTATATTCTGTTCAGAATTTGACTTCATGAGAATTTCAGGTGTGTTGTTGTTTCTAAAGCACGCTTCTCATCCTCTTGGTTGCAGAGAAAAGCTGCCTTCTAAAAGCCAAGATCTCCTCCATAAGTGACATTGATCTCACAGAGAGATCGTCTTTATGTAGCACAAAGTGTGTATTTCTCATGAACAAACTGCAGTGTGTGAGTTTCCTTTGCTGCCAATATAAGGATTGGGCAGTATATGCCTTCTGCTTTGGGGATCTCCCAATCTTTTCTATAGCCTACTTCAAACTAAAGGACCTTTGGGGAAATGGGGTTGGGGCACTGCTCTCTTCTCAACTCTTACTGTGAACCCAGTTGTGCATACCCACTGACCTGCCATTCACATTAGCAGTAAAAAGCAAGGTTTGCTATTCCAGTATACATGCTGTTGGCTTCCAGGAAGTCTCTCAGCTGCTGAGAACTTTGAAAGCATCCTTCACTGTGTTTGGGAAGAATATCAAGCAACGGAGAAAGCATGGAGTCTTTTGAGGGAGCAGGAGACCTTCGGACGTTGGAGGGTGGAAGAACTGGAGGAGCAAAGGTCACAGACAGGAATGTATCAGAATATAAGAGGGAAGAGGGAAGTGGAGGGCAAGGCCATGGAGGGCTTTGATGGGGAGGATGAGGCACTTCTGTTGATCGTGGAGTTGACAAGAATGGAAGCCAGTTTAGGGATTTAATGAGTAGGGGAAAGTATCCCTGTTCAACATTACCCGCCATGGGTTATTAATATATGTGACTCTCCAACTAGGTGGAAAATGTGCAGAAGCCTTACTCCTTGGTTAAAACCTTTAAAATTCATAAGAATGGATGGCAGAAAAAAAAAATATTATGCCACATGTGGTAACAGAAACGACCAAGGAATTATGTGCTAGAAAACCCAACCACGTTGTTGGTTGGTCAACCTTGGCCATTCTAAAACTTCTCCGTTTCCATGACATGATGTAGGACAGGGGCGGGGGGGAAGTCCTACAACTCCCAGCATTCACCAGCCAGCATAGGATTGCCCCCTAAAATGTTAAACTTTTCTCTCCTCTCCCCCAGCCCCCACTTTCCGTGAAGAGAGTACATTTTTTTGCAGTCCAGTCTTTCTTTATATAAATATCATGATAAATTCCCACTAACGTGACACTACTGAGGACTGCTGCACACTGGCAGCTGAACTTGCTGCTTATTTATTGTGTGTATCTTGATGAACACCATACTGTTTAAAGGGGAGACAAACCTGTAAATGATTGGTGGATACACACAAGGGAATCATGATTGGCTGTGGCTTCCTGGTGCATGTCTAATTCACATGTATACATGCTCAAAACAAAAGCTAGTGTGGACTGGGAACAGAGGGACCTGGGTTCAGATCCTGACTCGGCCATGAATCTCACTTGGGAGATCTTGGGCCAGGCATACTCCTGACCTTGCAATTTGTTGTAAAGTGGGAGGAGGGGAGAGGGACTTGCGATCAAAACCTGACTGTTTCCACCAGCCTTACCCCACTCCCAGCCCTAAAAGCTGCTGCCAGAAGAAACTGTGAGGGGACTTTCTGGCCTTTTGAGGTGAGTATAAAGCTTGTTTGGGGATCATCAGCCTTTGGACAACCTTTTACGTGTGAAGCCTGTTGTGTTGCCTTACACACTATACACTACAATAAGGATATCTGCCCAGGAATAACAGGCTTTTCCCGTCTTGCCTCTCCTCATATTCTGCCGACCCTAGAGACACCCAGGAGGGGAGTTGCCATGAGGATGATGGTGACCTCTCTTGCCTCTGGATACGGGACCTTGGTGAGAGGAGGGTCTCTTTCTGTTGCAGTGAGGGGTGGGCTGTCTGAAGTGCCTTGTGGTTATTTTCTTCGTTTCATTATTTATTATATTTATAACCTGCCTTTTTTCTTGCAAGGAACCCAAGGCAGCTTACATAATCTTCCTCTCCATTTTAATCTCACAACAACCCTGTGAGGTAGGTTAGGCTGAGAGTCTCTGTGTCTAGCCCAAAGTCACCCAGTGAGCTTCATAGCCAAGTGGGGCCTAGAACCTGGATCTCCTGAGTCCAGTCCAACACTACGCCACGCTGGCTATTTTGTTCTTTTCCTTTCTTGCTGTTCGTATGATGTAGGTTAAGAGTCTTATTGTTAGGTCTCTTAATATGAACTTTTGACTGAATCACTTAATATGCATATAATGTTGTTATTACCGGTATTGGATATTGTTAACTGGCCTATTGGTATGTCTTAATGCTTATTTAAACTTTTCATACGTTTTAAGTTGGGGTGGGGAACTGTGGCCCACCAGAGGTTGGACTACAAGTTCCATCATCCCTGACCATTGGCCATGCTGGCTGGAAATGATGGTAGTTGTCTTAAATGAACTGTAATGGTTGAGTTGTTAATGTTATGTTGTAATGTATTAAAATTTCTGGTTATTGTATTTAAATTGCCTATTCTGTGAGCCACTTTGAGCACAATGTAGTTGTAGAAAATATGGATGATGATGATGATGATGATGATGATGATGATGATGATAATGATTTTCATTTCTATATTGCCCAATAGCCGAAGCTCTCTGGGCAGTTCACAACAATTCATAAAAAACATGACCAACAAAGACAATAAAAACAACATAAAATTCCAATATGCAAAATTGAAAACAAAATTTAAAACAAATTGAACAGCTAAAAGAAATTCCAATACAACTAGACGGACATAAATGCCCCTCATATGCCATTGAATGCCTTAGAGAAGAGGGCAGTCTTAATGTGGCGCAAAAAGGATAACAAAGTTGGCTGCAGGTGGGTCTCAGTGGGGAGATCTTTCCATAATTGGGGAGTCACCAATAAAAAGGCCCTCCCCCTTGTTTCCACCCTTTGAGCCTCCCTTGGAGGAAGGCCTCAGATGTTGATCGTAGTGTCCGGGAAGATTCAGGTCGGGAGAGGCGCTATGATTTCATAGATTTCATAGAATAGAGTTGGAAGGGGCCTACACAAGGCCATCGAGTCCAACCCCCTGCTCAATGCAGGAAACTAGAGGAGGGGGGTCTCCCATCCAAGTCATAACCAGGCCTGACCCTGCTTAGCTTTCCACGCGCAGACAAGCTGAGCCAGCGTAAGCCACATGATTAATCTCAGTGTGCGCTTCCCCGAGTTCCTTTGGAGAAAAAAGTAATAAATGCTGGCTAAATGACAAACTGGCATGCAAAATGTGGTGTGTGTGTGTGTGTGTGTGTGTGTGTGTGTGTGTGTGTATATATATATATATATATTTAAAGCCTAAAGTTGTCACTTACCTTGATACTGCACCTACCTGCGGGCAGGGACTGTATTGTTAATTGTTGTAAACCGCCCAGAGAGCTTCGGCTATTGGGCGGTATAAAAATGAAATAAATAAATAAGAGGAGAGGCCTGTGTGACCATATACACTGTTGTATGTAAACATTGGGAGCATGCCTCTCTTACCATGTGTACACATTCAGTCAAGCAGCAGAATAAGCATATAAGCACTCTTCATCTATGATGTATATGGGTGCAAACAGTGTAGGTAAAGCATCAAGGATAAAATGTACTACAGATCAAAGCAAGCTAGGCTGATTATAGTTCAGTGCTTAGATATGTATACACATCCATTTATTTCAGGGGAACCCATGTGCATTAACTGCATGGGATTATAGCCAAGCCACCTCTTTAAAATTGTACTCTAGATTTTGCACTTATGGAGTAAAAGTTTTAAACTTGCTACTTTTTGTTCAACCATTTTCCCAGATGTTTCCTGCAGTTTGACAGATGTACCATTTACTAGAAAGTTGCTCTCTTGAGAGTTAGAATGTTATGGACACAGTTGCTATAGACAATGACTGTAAAATCAGGATTTGGAATAAAATCTTATGTTTACTTTTAGTTGAATAAGATTTTTTTCCCCAGACTAAAAATGATGGACTTGAGAATATCCTTTACTTTTCTCTTATAATGTAATCTCCTACACCCTCCGCCACCCCCCAAACTGGAATTGATTCTGCCTAAAACTGCCAAGTGTTAACACGCAGGAGTGGATTTCTGTAGTGCTAAAAGGTTGCACAAGATGTTTTGGCTCTTTTCTTGAATCTTTAAGCCAATTAAGATACTTGCATTCAATATTTAAACTTTTTATCATTGCTACCTCTTTATCACTCCCCCATCTGAAATATGATATGCAGAGGCTACAAGCCTGCAGACATGCTAAAATTTGCAAAGGGTTTGAGAGTGTGAAAGGACAATTGCTGGGATGTTAAGATTTTGGGGATCTATTAGTGGAAATCAAATCTTCATGATTTGATCTCCCATTGGGAGCGGGTTGGTTAGAGGTACAGTATGCATTAATAGAGGGGTGGTTGTTTTCACAAATGCCACCAACACTGGATTAAAAAATCTGCATGTCTGATTTATGACTCGATGTACCAATCACTCAGAATAAAAAGTCCTATGTGCCAGTGATCCATATCCTGGGTGATAATGCTAAAATGCTTTTACTGCATTCACCAAATATAATTATGTGCACTGTCTGAACACTAGTAACAGCTACCGTAGGTCTAGTTATTTTATTTACTTACAAAATATTTATACCACCTTTCTATTTTTGAAAAATAACCAAGCAGTATGGTGTGCTGCTTTAAAAATGCTGCATTCATCTAGGCCAGGGGTTGGGAATATATTTGGTGTGAGGAGCCAGATGAACCTGCACCCAGCCCTCTGCAAGCTGAATGATGTCTGTGGGTATGGCCACACGTTGTGATATCATTTGTTCCCCGGCCGACGCGCTGGGTGGATCCTCCACAAGGCGCTTCTGCTGGGGATGTGGTTTCACTGTGTGTGGGCATTTCCGGTCAGGGAAGGAAGGCCTGCACGCAGTGAAGCAACCCTGGCTGAGGTGCTAGGTGGATGATCCACCTGGTGTCTCAGTTGGGGTGCTTTGGCCTACTCTGCACCTTCTGGGGAGGAGGCGGGCGGGCGGGTGAAGCCAAGCTTGCTTAGTCCCTTTCTCTCCTTTTGAGGAGTGATGGGGACTGGCAGCAGTGACTGGTGGCTCCAATGTCAGTAGGGCGGTGTATCAACTCTGGGTTTCACCCTGAACTTTAAAATAGGTGTGGAACCTATTTTGGGGATAGGGTTCAGCACCATGGTAAGCTCCTTAAAAGTTTAGACTAAAACCCGGAGTGGATGTACCGCCCCACTGACGTTGGAGCCACCAGCCTCCACTGGGGACTGAGCTCCCAGCTGGGAAAAGCACTTAGTGCACCCCAATTGGGAGAGCAAGTGGTGCACTAAGCGAGGGGGCTGCTCCCTTGTGTGCCACTCCGCCTCCCACCTCGGCCAGCGGGGCTTCACTTTGCCTGGGCTTTTCCAGTTGGCACACAAGGGAATCCCCACTGTTATCTCCAATCGCAGATCAGAGATAGCAGTAGGGATTCTTTCCCCCACCTCCTCCCCAAGCCCCCAGTAACCTCTGTGAGGCACAGTTTTGGAAGGGGGAGGGGCCTGCAGAGGGAGCTCAAGCCTCTGCGGGCCGGATGGGAATCTCCGTGGCTGGAGGATCCCCATCCCTGATCTAGACTTCTACAGGCAGTGTTTTTATTCTTCACTGATGATTGCAGGCAGGGACAAGGTGTTTTTTTTTGTAACAGCCACAATGGTAATGTGTGAATTTGCCTTAGGTAATATATACAACAACCGCTTAAGGTAGGCTAGAACTATTGCCCCATAATTAGAGATGGGGGTTGAATAAGAGAAAGCAGTGCATAGCTGAACTGAGATTTGAGCCAGGGAGATTGAACATCATAGCTTACTCTCTCAGCCACTTAGTCTCTTATGGTGCAATCCTATGTATGTTTAAACAGAAATAAGTCCTACAATTCCCAGCATGCCCCAGCCAGCATAGCTGGGTGAATGCTGGGAGTTGTAGGACTTATTTCTGTCGAAGCATGCATAGGACTGAACCCTCAACCACCTCACCTAGTGCCCAGTAACACATGGTTTGACATACAAAGCATGTTTGAAAACACAGTTTTCAGAGTGTTCAGTAGTTCTGCCCGAGGTGGTGTGAGTGGTTTTATTATTTTATTATTTATTATGTCTATACTGCCCAATAGTGACAGCTCTGTTTGGAACCTGTGCTCATCCCAGGCTTCTCCATATAATTTGTCTGTGTTGATTAGGTTGGGACTGTCATCTCCTCAAGAGGAAGAAATTGGTCATTGTGTTGCATATGCCATTATGCCAATACATGTAAAGCACAGGGTTTAAGAGGCATCTTGAAAATGCATGTGGAGGTTGAGCTGGGTTTCTTACTCAAAATGCATCGTACTCTTCAGAACGTACATGCCCATTTTCATTCTGTTGTCTGTCTTCAAGGGAGATAACTCATTGCGTGTTGTCGTTTCCTCTCCCCTTTGAAAATGCCTGTGGCAGTCAAGCTGGTATTTGAACGTGAAATCATGAAATATTAAATGTAGAATTGTGCCCATAATATTTGTACCTAATTTATTCCATCATCTCCATGTTCAACAGAGTTAAGCATTGCAAATTGACAGACAGACAGACACTTGCATATGGAATACTAAATGGGCCTGTAGTTAAACTGAGAGCTGCATGTTAAAACTGAATGACTAGTGGTGAAAGTGCGGATTTACAAAACAAAACTGCCTGGTCAGCCAAAAAACATTGCCACGTGGCAGTCCTGGGCAGAGTGCCAGCTTGCTTTTTTCCTTGTACCGCAACATGAAGTACAGTATGATCCCCCAGTCAGTTGCATTGAGTCCTGGTGTGCTGATCCAGTCAGGCAAGTACCCCTATCTCAGACTTGCCTGGGGAACCTTTAAGCATGCTTTGGGCCCCCATGGTTTTGCTCCTCTTTTTCGTTTTGATCTCTTAGCAGCATCTCTTAGCATCCTCTTGGGGGGAGGGGGGACTCAAGACACATTTCCCCCTCCTTCCTTTGGTGACTTAGGGGGACTCGCTTTAACAAAAACATGAAAACTTTTACTCTGGAATGGAGAGAGGTTTTCACAAAAAATGGTGTTCAACAAGTGTAGAAGAAATCCATCCTCGTTGTTTTATAGCACAGCTTTCTTCGTAGGAAGAAAGACTCTTATTTTGGCACGGCCTCTGCCTGCTGAGCTTTTTGTGCAGGAGAGTGCTTGCCAAGTTTGTGAGGCCCAAGGCTTTCTTGTGGGAGGACGCAGGGCTGTCTTCTTCATGCTCTTCGGCAATGATTAAAGTGAGGTTAGTACAAAAAAGAAAAAAAAAAAGAAAAGGTTGGGGTGGGGGTGGGGGAAGAGAGCGCTTTCATTTATTCCCTGAACTTTGCTTTTTCAAACCAGATCGTGCTTTTTGAAACCAGATGGCAGCACCATATTTTCAGCTGTAATTAATTTAAACTCTTAAATGCTGAAGAGAGAAATGTAAGAGTGAATCAGTAGCTCTACTGGAGAGGTAGCAGTGATCCCCCCCCCCCCAATATACATCAGATTCATGTTGCTAACACCTTTAGTTACCTAAAACACCTTTAGTTCCTCTGCTCCTAAAAGAAAAGACCAGATAGTGACAGTAACTATTGCTAAACATTGACCCTCATACTGTCACACTTAACTTACACAAAGGTGGCTATATTTCTAATTGAAAACAGACAAGTTCAGGTGGGAAGGAAATATTGTTATTGTCATGTAACAACCTGCAAAATGTACCGGTAATCGTGCATTTTTACAGCTAGGACAAGGAGTTGTGTGGTCTTCCATTGAACCATTCACATGCTACTTTTCCTATCTAGAAGTTAATCTATGATTATTTAAGTGTGGTTGAAAATGCTTTCCCCCAATTGTGAAAACATTAATTGGGCATCTAATGCAGCTGTCTAGCACAACATCTTCCCCTCCCAAACAACACTTCAAACATTTGTGTTTATGATTTTCCTACATGGGGTACCTCTTTGTAGGAAATACTATATATGATGTGACTTCACAAGATTTATTCCAAGCATGGGGTGAATGGGTAGGGTAATGTGCAAACTTTTTTCATTACAGTAATACCTTGGATTGCAAGTAACTTGGTTTGAGAGCATTTTGCAAGACAAGCAAATTTTTAAATATTTAATTTTTTTTTACTTGATATACAAGCGACGTCTTGCAATACAAGTACTGTACGTCTTAAATTAAAAATCTCTGCACAAATTTTTTTTGGGGGGGGTTTGTTTTGATATAAGAGTGTTTTGGATTACAAACACGTTTCCAGGAACGAATTATGCTCTCAGTCCAAGGCATGACTGTATTTGTTTGTTTGTTTCCTTGTATAAGCTATATATAAGCCAGTTTTTAGAGTCATGCACTCCCAAAACAGCGTACATTACAAGACAGGACATATCTAGGCAATACCTGAGGAAGAAAGTTGATATAGACAGTTATTCTTTTGCATTTGAGTCATTTGCAGGTTAATCAAAAGCAGCCTAAAAACAGTTTAAATGATTGAGTAGTGGAGGATAGGTAGATCTCCATCGAAAGGGCATTCCAAAACTGAGGAATCACCACAGAGAAGTCCCTGCCCTGTGTGCTCAATACCCAGGGATGGGGACTCGGATTCGGGGACTCGACTCGTGAGTCCGACTGAGTCCCCCCTCTGACTCGAGTCCCACTCGAGTCCCAATAATTTATGTGGGACTCGAGACTCGACTCGGGACTCGAGCCCAAGGACTCCGCCGCCGCCCTCACCTCCACCTCCTCCTACTCCGCCGCCTCCTCCTACTCCGCCGCCATCGACCTCGTCGCCATCGCCGTCGCCATCACATACAGCACGCCGCGTCACGCCGCCAGCGCCGTCGCTCTGTTTTTGGCGGGGTTGCTGTGGTTCCTCCCGGCAAAAACAGAGCGCCGTCGCTAGCGGCGTGACGCGGCATGCCACGTCACGCCGCCAGCGCCGTCGCTCTGTTTTTGCCGGGAGGAACCACAGCAACCCCGCCAAAAACAGAGCGACGGCGCTGGCGGCGTGACGGTGTGTGTTCGATGTGCGATGGCGATGGCGGAGGAGGAGGAGGAGGTGAGGGCGGCGGCGGTGGTGGTGGCGGCGGCGGCGGCGGCGGTGGCGGAGGCGAGGGGCAGCGTGAGGGCGGCGGAGGTGAGGTGAGGGCGGCGGCAGTGAGGTGAGGGCGGCAGCGGGGTGGTGGCGAGGTGAGGCATCAAGGCGGCAGCGACTCGAGCGGCGCAGAGAATGCTCCGCGCCGCTCAGAAGAGCGAGTTTGGGCCGCTCCGCCGCGGAGAACTACGAGCCCAGGGAGGGCTTGTAATACATCCCTGCCCCTGGCGGCGGCAGGAGTAGGGACGAGGGAAGGACGGTGAGTGGCGGCGGTGGCGGCAGCGGCCCGTGGAGGGAGCAGGAGGGGTCTCTGCGGGAGGAAGGGCAGCTCTTCTTCCTCTCGCGGAGACCCTCCCGCTCCCTCCATGGGCCGCCGCTTTGGGAGGGACTCGGGACTCGACTCGAGTCACCATTTTGGACCTCGGACTCTAGACTCGACTCTAGACTCGGGTCCAAAGACTCGGGACTCGACTCGGGACTCGGGACCAAGGACTCTTCAACATCCCTGTCAATTCCCTAACTGATCTTAGTGTTTTTCCTTAAAGAAAATTGCAAGATTATTATTATTTTTTTTACAGATGTGCTGTGAGTGAAGCTTCTGATTTCAGTTATCTGACCGCTTCCTTTAATGAGAATTTTGCAGGGCTCTCTTTTGTAGTTGCCTTGCTACAGACTAAATTACTGATGCACAGATATATAACACAGAGGAGAAACTGACCTGTCTTTTCAGACTTTCTGCTTTGCTGCCAAACTTTTTATGTGAGCTTTATACAGCATCCAGATTTTTTTTTAGAAAATGTAGTGTACAAGCTGGAGGGTAAAAACACTAATTTTAATATATGCTTACATATATATGCGCGCACACACACACACACACACACACACTTATATATATATATATATATATATATACACACACACACACTACATACATACAAACTTTGCATGTCTACAGTTGCTTTGCTTGTATGGCTTTGTGCCAAATTATATTCAGAACTGAATTCCATTTTTTTTTCATCAGTTCAGCAGGCAGCCAACTTCTCTGCTGTAGAGAGGGAGTTGTATAGGATTAATTATAAGCCCAGGAAGTAGGCAACATATAACCTCTGCTCTGAGTTTGACTTTAGTGTAGCTTGTGAGCTCTTGTCTGAACTCCTGAGAACTACAAACTTAAGAATATAAAATTAAAAATATGCATGCAAATTTGGTTACCAAGCCCCTAAGTAATTTATTTTATTTATTATTCATTCATTTATCACATTTCTATACCGCCCAATAGCCGAAGTTCTCTGGGTGGTTCACAGCAATTAAAACTGTTAAAATACAACACAGTAAAATACAATATAAACGTTTAAAACCACAGTGAAAAATAAAAATAAAAACCAAAATAAAACCTAGCAGCTGTGCAAAAATTTAAAATAGAGTAACAGATTGAAAACAACAGAAACTGAAAGACTAAAACGTCAGGGAAAATAAGAAGGTCTTATGAGCCTTTCTGGGAAGCTCATTCCACAACCGAGGTGCCACAGCAGAAAAGGCCATCTTCTTAGTAGCCACCCACCTCATTTCCTTTGGTGGGGCTCCCAGACAAGGGCCAGTATATATGGGAGGAGACGATGCTTCAGGTAACCTGGCCCCCAGCCATTAAGGGCTTTGAAAGTTAATACCAGCACTTTGAATTTAGCCCGAACTGGCAGCCAGTGCAGATGGAAAAGTACTGGCATAATATGATCTTGTTGGCCAGTCCCGTTAACGACCTCGCTGCCCTGTTTTGGACCAGCTGAAGTTTCTGGACCGTTTTCAAAGGTATAACACATTGCAGTAATCAGGCGAGAGGTTATCAGAACCTGGATAACTGTAGCTAGGCTATCTCTGTCTAGATAAGGATGTAGTTGGCATATCAACCTAAGCTGATAAAAGGTGCTCTGTACCACCAAGTCCACCTGTGCCTCCAGTGACAACGCTGGATCCAAGAGCACTCCCAAACTACAAACCTGATCCTTTAGTGGGAGTGCAACCCACTCCAGAACAGGTTGAACATCACTAAGCAGTGATTTTGGATAGCTACCTTTTCATTGCCCAGCGCTTGTATCTGAAAGGAGCTGGCAATGAAAAGGTTGTGGCCTTCTGCAACCACCTGGGTTAGAAATTCATGCTTTAAAAAAAGAAAATACTGTGAAATGAGTAACCTAACAAAAAAAAAGTCTTGGTCCTGTATGTGGCTTTCAGCTGCAAATCCACCAACCCTTGTGCAACATTATCTGGAGCACAGTTTATTTATATTGATGGAATTTTCAATGTGCCTGGTGCTCAGTACAAGCGGGGCAAGGAGCTTACAATCTAAAATTTGACACAGGGAAGACAACAGAGGACATAGAGGGAAGTGGAGGCAGGGGGGGAAGCAGGGGAAGCATGTGTCATTATTTCAGCTGCAGGTTGGGCATGGGAATTAGGTAGTTGTGCCAAAGGCTTCATGGAAGAGGTGGGTTTTCAGGAGGAATTATAAGAAATCAGGAGAATCAGCATCCTAGAACTGTTTGGCCTGAAATGGTCTCCCAGCAGGGTGAGAAATAGTGGAGTTTTTTGAGACAAGAAAAGTGTCTTGGTCCTTGGACCTTTTTGGACATCTCAGCTGGAGGAGCAAAGGTCACAGACAAGGATGTATTGGGATATGAGAGTGGAGAGATTGGAGCGGCAAGGCTATGGAGGTCTTTGAAGGAATTTTGGAATTACTATTTTAGGTTCATTGACAGTCCGTTACCTTATTTGTTTAATAAAGAGGGAGCATATGTTGCATGTAAAGTTCCAGTGGTGAAACCTGATGAAAAAACCCACCATCTGAATGAGAAGCTCTAACTCTAAATGGATATATGTGTGTGAGCTGGATTTAGTCATTCTGTGGTGAAGCTGAGATACCTTGAGAGCATCCCACAACACATTCTTCTGATAGTAGCCCTCAGACATAAAAAGGACAGTTCCATGCTACAGAAGGCTAGCTTCAAGACTAGCAAAGGCAAATTTGGAGCTGAATCCCACTAAGCACTGCAATTCAGCTGTTACTTCCATGCTAAGCTAGCATTAAGCCTAATATAGCCCCTTATATTGTTTTGGAAAGGGAGCATCTTTATTGTTTTGAGGGAAGTGTCATTTTCTGTTTGAGTGTATCTGTGTAAAATGTGAATAGTTTTTCCCAGAAAAGATGATAGTAGAGAATGCATAAATATTTACATGTGTTGTAGGGTTCTGCCTTTGCTTGAGCTAAGCCCCAACTATGTCAGTGGGCTGGTTTGCACGAACAACTCATGGGCTGTTTCAGGGTTCTGGGGTGGCTTGTTAACCACAGCAACAAGCCACCATTACCGGTTTTGCACAACACAGCAAGCTGCGCCGGTGAGGGTAATTATGCTTCTTCTTCGTGGTCTCTGTGCATCACACATATGGGCTCTGCGCCTGCGCTGAGCCTTCTTTGGAAAATTCTTTAGCTGAGGTGAATTGGGCAGGAGCCCCTCCCCCATCGTGCCTGCTCCTCAGCACTGCTCCCGCCCATTCCCTCAGTATCTCTTCGACCGCCATTGCTGGTAGTCTGTTCTTCGGAGGTTCTCCTATCTTTTGGCTGAGTACTTGAAATAATCCTTTTTTCTTCTACTTTCTCCTCACAAACCTTATCTTTTTTCCTCCTCTTTCTATATCCTACAAAAAAACAAAAAAATAATATATATTTTTTTACTATTACCGGTATCTCTTTCTCAACCTGAATTTCCTTTTTCTTAACTATGGCTCTTAAAGCCCCATTTAGAAAATGTACAGGCTGCGGGGCTAAATTACCCCCAGCCGATGGACACTCTTTGTGTCTCCTCTGTTTGGGCCAAGGCCACATTGTAGAGACATGCAAACATTGTCAGGCCTTTACAAAGCCTACAAGAAAGCAACGGGCCCTAAAACTAAAAACTTATCTATGGCAAGAGAACCTGTCTGCAGCAGGACCTTCTAGTCCCAAATGTCTACATCACCAACAGAAGACCTAGGGACATTCTCAGATCATATAATGAGGATGACAGCGGCTCTGGGCATTGAAACAAAAACAGAAGAGCCAGAAGTAGAGGACCCAGTATATAACCTTATCCTGGCTACTCAGATGTCTCCCACACTGGTCCCTTATCTACCCTACCTTTTAAAAACAGTAAAAAACACATGGAAGACTCCAGCAGCGATACCACCGGTGGGCAGGAGACTGGAGTCACTCTACAGGGTGCAGCCTGAAAGAGCAAAATTTTTATTTTCCCACCCAGCACCAAGCTCCATTATCGTGGAGTCAGCCCAATCCTTGTCTACCAAACAACATACTACCCCTACAGACCAGGAGGGGGAAAAATTAGACACCTGTGGCAGGCGCATTTACGCATCCGACTCCCTGGGATTGAAGGTCAGCAACTATCAGGCTATCATGGCACGTTACCAGCATTTCTTATAGAGAAATTGGGAAACGTCTGTGACGACCTACCAACTGAAAGAAGGGACCTGGCAAGAACACTGCAGGCGGAAGCAATGAGTATCTCAACGCTGCAGATGAATAACTCCAGACTGCCATGCAAGATCCCTTATTGGTGCTGTCTCCTTAAGGCAGTGCTTCTCAAATAGTGGGGCGGGCCCCCCAGGGGGGGCGCGAGGCTCCGTAAAGGGGGGCTCGTTTGACCTCAGTTAAAAGTTTTTTTTAATATTGTGTTCCTTTAAATCCTGTGCTCCTTTAAATCTTTTCTGCTACAGTTAATAAAGCTATTCTTTGTTGTAAATTGATCCATATTTCTTTCTTTTTTTATTCTCTTATACGTTAATAAGGATACAGTGTTATGCAGAGGTGTACTTATAACAATTTTATAGACAAATGATACTATTTACAGTCGCGCGGGGGGCGCGAAATGTTTTCTTCTTCCTAGGGGGGGCATGACAGAAAATAATTGAGAAGCACTGCCTTAAGGCATCATGCGTGGCTTCAATCAACGGCATTGAATAATGATGTCAAAGCCCGCATAGAGAACCTTCTATTTGACGGTGAAGGGCTCTTCAATGAAAAAACGGACAACTCCCTAGATGCCGCTCAAAAAGCAAAGGTCTCCGCCCAAAAGATGGGACTTGGAACACTGCCACATCAGAGACAATATAAGCCTCGGCAGTGGACCAGGTTCCCTCCTTCCGCGGCTCTATTTCGACCAAGGTACCAGCAAAGAGGGCAAGACACGCGCCCTCAAGACAAACAGGCCGCAGGAACAAGGAGACCCTTCCAGCAGGCAAGGTACCAAGGCGCTAAAAGAACTGGGACCTTAGGCAAACGTTGCCTTTGACTCTCCCGCCATACTGAACGAGATGAATCAACCGGACATGACAAAAACACTGACTACGACAAAAATACCGGATGTGACAAACCCACCGAATTTGACAAATCCAAAAAATATGACAACAAGCCCAGAGCCAACAATCTCCTATACAGACAGACTGGCCGCATACCTTCCATCGTGGCACTCCATCATGACGGACCGCTGGGTCCTCAAGATCATCTAGCACGGGTACCAGATCGAATTTGACGTCCTCCCCCACATCACCTCCAGGAGGGGCTCTATTCTCGGTACTTCACAGTGTTGAAAAAGGGAGGACTTCTACCGATCTTGGACCTCTAACTTGTCAACTTCTTCATAACAACGAAGAAGTTCAGAATGGTCGCCATCCAGTCAATACTGCCTCTACTTCGCAAGACGGATTGGTTTGCGTCGATAGATCTGCAAGACGCATACTTTCACATCGCCATTCATCAAGACAGTCGGAAGTACCTGCGGTTCAAAATAGGAGACGAGACATATCAATTCGTGGTTCTTCCCTTCGGCCTCTCCACTGCTCCAAGGGTGTTCACGAAGTGCATGGTGGCAGTCTGTACAAGCCTAAGTGCCAGAGGGATTCGGATCTTCCCGTATCTCGACGATTGGTTAGTCGTGGATTCGTCGAAGCTTCGCCTCCAATCAGCACTTCGTGCAACGTTGAACCTGCTAGAGGATTTAGGCCTGTGTCTCAACGCAAAAAAATCAGTACTGACTCCTACCAAAAAGATACAGTTCATAGGAGCAGTACTCAATGCTATTCACAGAAGGGCGTATCTGCCTCTGGACAGAGTAGAAAAAATACAGTAATACCTTGGATTGCAAGTAACTTGGTTTGAGAGCGTTTTGCAAGACAAGCAAATTTTAAAATATTTATTTAAAATTTTTTGACTTGTTATACAAGCGACGTCTTGCAATACAAGTACTGTAGTACAGCTTAAATTAAAAATCTCTGTACAAATTTTTTTGGGGGAATTTCATTTTGATATAAGTGTTTTGGATTACAAGCACGTTTCCGGAACGAATTATGCTCTCAATCCAAGGCATGACTGTACTCACCATTTACAAGTCAGTGTATCAAGCCAAATTCAGCTCAACGAAGATGATTCATCGTCTTCTTGGGTACATGGCGTCCACAGTACAAGTAGTATGTTATGCTCGCCTGCGCATGAGAACCCTCCAAAACTGGTTTATCCATGCATACAATCCTCAAAAACAGTCTCCTTCATTGCTCCTCTCCATTCCAAGGAACATCAAGGTGACACTACTATGGTGGTTAGACAAAAGGAATATTGTACAGGGCGTACCGTTCCATCCGTTGAAACTGGCAAGGATTCTGACAACGGATGCCTCCTGTCTGGGCTGGGGAGCGCACTGTGCAGGCCACACAGCTCAAGGCACTTGGAACTCTGTCGAGCACAAGATGTATATCAACATGTTGGAGCTGTTGGCCGTGTGGAATGCCATGAAGGCGCTGGAGCCACACCTAGGCAATTAACATATCCAAGTGGTCACAGACAACACGACTGTCGTTGCCTACCTCAACAAACAAGGGGAAAATGGTCGATGAGACTGACGAGGTTGACCTTAAGAATTTTCAATTGGATGATTCAAAGATCCATCTCCCTCGTGGCGATTCACATCGCAAGCAAGGACAACACCTTGGCAGACGCTCTCAGCAGGGTCTCCTTGCAATCCCACGAGTGGCAGCTGGATCCGGAGATAGCCATTGGATCTTCTCGATCTGGGGTCATCCGCAGATAGACCTGTTCACCATGTCGGAGAACCCCGCATGCCGCCTGTTTTGCAGCAGAGCAGCATCAGATCCAGACTCCATTACAGACGCCTTTATGATGCAGTGGTCGGGGCATCTGTTCTACATCTTCCCACCCCTTCCGCTGTTGACACGAGTTGTCTCGAGAGTCTGGAACGACAGGATGGATTGCATCCTGATTGCGCCGTGGTGGCCCAGGCAACCGTGGTTCCCTCAGCTTCTGCACCTCTCCAGAGGGGAATACCAGTCGCTTCCCATCACACCAACTCTACTAACGCAAGCTCAGGGCAATATCTGACATCCAGACCTGAAAAGTCTCGCTCTCATGGCGTGGAGGATTCGGCACTGATAATGCAAGATCTACCAATCGCCATCCGTAATATTCTGCAAGCTGCCCGAAAACCATCTACAAGGGCATCTTACTCTAGAAAATGGATAGGCTTTACAAAGTTTGTCATCCAGTCTGGACAAGACCCCCAAACTTGCCCAATTCAAACAATATTAGAGTACTTACACACCCTAATGTTGAGGGGCTTAAAATTATCATCAATAAGAGTTTACTTGGCAGCAATTTCGGCCAATAGACCAATCAGAGCCTCAGGAACAGTCTTCACTCAGCCACTAACAAAACAGTTCCTAAAAGGCCTGCGGAATATCATCCTGCCAATCAAAAACTTGATACCAGGCTGGAACCTGCCTCTCGTATTAAGAGCACTGACACAGAAACATTTTGAACCACTCGCTACAATAGACCTTTACCTGATGACTTGGAAGACGGCTTTCCTGGTCACCATAACGTCAGCAAGAAGATCCAGCGAGCTATGCGCACTCAGAATAGACTTGCCCTATATGGTCTTCCATAAAGATAAAGTTGTTGTCAGGCCTGATTCTTCTTTTGTGCCCAAAGTGGTGTCTGAGTTCCATACAGGCCAGGACATAGTTCTGCCGGCTTACTTCCCAAATCCAGTTACTGACTTGGAAAAGAAGATGCACGCGCTGGACATCCGCCGTGCTCTAGCATTTTACAAGGATTGAACAGCTTCGTTCAGGCAAACATCGCAGCTGTTCGTCTGTTACGGACGAAAATCAAAAGGCCAGCCTGTGTCTAGACAAAGATTTGCAAAGTGGATTGTAGAGACAATTAATCTTGCATACCAGATAGCATACAAACAGTTACCTGGTTCAGTGAGGGCGCATTCAACCCAAGCGCAGTCTACGTCAGTGGCGTTTGGAAAAGGCATCCCTCTACCAGAGCTATGTAGAGCAGCCACCTGGTCCACGCCATCGACATTCGTCAGACATGATAGACTTGACCTTCGAGCTCGGGAAGCAAACGCCTTTGGCCGGGCAGTCCTCTCATCGGTGTTGCAATGACGTGTGTCGCCGTCCCACCGCCGGTAAGTCAGCTTGTTACTCTGCCCATATGTGTGATGCACAGAGACCACGAAGAAGAAGGACAGGTTGCTTACCTGAAACTGTAGTTCTTCGAGTGGTCATCTGTGCAGTCACACAACCCACCCATCCATCCCCGCTCGGCATCATTATCGATTTTGATGGACCTGCCAGTGGAGACTGGGTGCGTCGCTCCAGTTCGAATTAGTTGAATAAATATGTTTCGGTGTGGTCACACAACAGTGAATAGTGCCAGCTACATATATCTCTTGTTCATGGGGCCGCAATAGGCGGTCTCAGAGGAACTGAGGGAATGGGCAGGAGCCGTGCTGAAGAGCAGGCACGATGGGGGAGGGGCTCCCGCCCAATTCACCTCAGCTAAATAATTTTCCGAAGAAGGCTCAGCGCAGGCGCAGAGCCCATATGTGTGACTGCACAGATGACCACTCGAAGAACTACAGTTACAGGTAAACAACCTGTCCAAATCCCCCCTCCATTATCGTACAAACAGGCCCAGTGTGTGTAACCCAAATCACAATTTTTATCCTAAATTCAGTATATGCGCACAAATAGGAGCTTTTTTGTACATGGTTGAGAAAGGTACCGGTATCTCTTATTGATCCAGTTTGCATGATCAAAACAAGCCACTGTGGCTTAAGTACAACAGGCCGTGGGTTATTTGAGGGTTGTTTGGATGATACAACAAGCCATTCTAGGGCAGATAATTTGGGTAATGGTGCCCGGCACACACTGGGGATTAAAACAAGCCACCATGGCTTGTTTGATTGTGTGAAGCAGTCCACTGTGTCAGTCCCTTCCTATTGGAGACTGTCACAACAAGAATATGTTCTTGACAATTCCATACTGATTATCCAATGCTTTCTCCTCTTTTTCTATGAAAAAGATGCAGTGCTACTGAGGAATTTTACGATAGAGACATAAGGAGTCAAATAATCCATGTTCATCTTGCAAGAAAGAATGTGGATTGTCGCAGGGGTATAACATCCGAACTACTTTTCATTACTTTTAGCGAGAGGGAAGGGGTTGTTATCTCCTATTTTGTTCTTTGTTTCTCATGTTTACAGGTATACTGATACAGTTGACCCATTATGGACCCACCTCCTTTTATTGAGGCAAAAAGTCTTGATTTGTGTGTATTTACTAAGAATCACGTGGTATTTTGCTATGACCTAGGTGGTCTAGTGGCTTTCAGATACCAAACTGTTAATTCTTTGGTGACATGTTTCTCTGTAGGGTTCATAAATTAAGATTTTCTAGTGCCTTTGCCAGCGGTGAGCAACTTATGACCTTCCAGATGTTTTGGCCTACAGCCTCCATCATCCCTAGTCAGCATAGACAGTGGTGAGGGTGATGGGTGTTGTTGTAGGCCAAAACATCTGGAGAGCCACAAGTTGCCCACCCCTGGTCTATACTATCAAATGTTTGTGGAAGGACTGTAGAAAGATGAAATAGAAAATATCTACTGACAGTGTTGTAAGGCCCTTTATTTGCATACAACGCAATTATTTTACCTTTATCCTTACAGAACTTCCAGAACATAAAGTTTAGCTGGTAGTGTTTGTAAATGTGCATTTTCTTCTTGACACAGAGTTCATATGAAGTGAAAGGGGGATGCAAGTTTGAAATGTTTTGTTAACAGTGGCCTGGTTCACCTGTAATGGCAACCCAGAGGTCCTTTTAAACTCTGGGTTACCACGAGCAAGTCAGTGTGCTAGTGCACACAACTTGATCACTCCACTTGGCTCTTCCTGCCAGCAGGAGCAGCTAAACAAGTCAGGGATTCACCGTCATTGGCTTGGTTAGTTTTACATCTAAACCAGGAACTCTGGCTTGTCTCTCTCCTGACAAGCCAGAGGCATAACCCTGGGTTCAGCGACTCCTGTTGGCAGGAGGAGTCAAGCGGGAGTGATTAAGCTGCATGCACTAGCACACTGGCTTGCTTGTGGTAACCCAGAGTTTTTTTAAAAAAATGCTGGGTTGATGTTACATGCAACCCCCCGCCCCCTTCACTTCACTACTACTTCATATACATCCACCCACATTCAGCGGAAAGCACTGCATCATAGCATAGCGACATCTTAGGCAAGAAGAAACTGTCAGAGCATTCAGCATTTGATTTCCCTGATGTACATCATTCAAGATGCCCTAGAACAGCCTCCCCCAACCTGGCACCCTCCAGATGTTTTGGACTTCCAACTCCAAACAATCTTGACCATTGGCCTTGCTGGCTGACGCTGTTGGGAGTTGAAGTCCAAAACATTTGGAGTGCACCAGGTTGGGGAAAGCTGCCCTATAAACCCTCTTGAGCCTTGTAAATAACTCCATAAAAGTGACTAGTCTATCTGGCAATACATACCCTGTGTTTGCTATTTGTGGCACATAAGTGGCCTGAAAGGAAGAAGGACCCAACCAAGATTTTTCTAATTTACAAAAGTTTCTTTTTCTTGTCTCATAGAGATAATTCTTTATCAGCATAGGCTGCCACAAGAATGACCTTTTACAAGCTTGAGTTAAGCCTTACAGGATACCTTGCTCAACAGATTATATTTTCATCTTGAAGGTGTAATTTGCCTGAAATTTGACAGAGAATCTGTTGTCAGGATGTAAAACCATAGAAAGTTTTAAAAAAAGAAAGAAAAGAAGAAGCAAATAAACGTAAATGATTATTCTTTAAATATATTGTGACTATAAGCCAATGTAATGAATTAAAAGATTTCTTGCTCAGATTCTTTGGCATCTGTCAATACTGCATATTGATTGGGCTTTTGTTATGTGCTGTGTGAAGGAAACATTTGAACAACAATGTATCACATGTGGTATGTAAAATTAATTAGGCCTTCATGCAACTCTTTTAGCTTCACCTTTTGTTCTAAGGCTTTCAAATAGATTTTGGAATGGATTCATCAAAATTAAGGGATGTTTGTCATGGATCTCAGTTGCTGTAGTCCTTCTAAAGTTATGTTTCAGACTACTACTAGATTGTTAACTGGGTGGCCTTTTCCAGGATAATTATGTTTGTGTATAAACAAATCAAGTACATACATTTATTTCCCTTTTGCTGGCTTGAGCCAGATTAAAAAGTTGATCTTTGAGTGTATGCATAGCAGCAAAAATGTCAGTTGCAGCTTATTTGGGAGAAAAAAGATTCTCCAACAATGCTGGGTTGGGTTCCCCCCCCCCCTGAATATGAGATATTCCTTATAATATAAGCATTATATGGTCTGAACTAACAAATGTGGTGTGTATTATAGAAGGAAGACAGTGAAATGACAGATTTGTACAAAAACTGGGCTTTTTTTTACCAGGATGATACATGTAATGATGTATGTAATGATGATGTAAATCCACATGCAACATTTTCTTTGTTACAGTGGTTAAGCTTGCTTCTATTTTATGTTTTTTTTAAAAAAAATTTTAATGATGACAAACTTAAATTAAGAAAATGGGAGCAAAAGAAAAAGTTTTCTTTTATTCACAAGAAAACACACTGAGTGTTGGATCTAGTTCTGTCTTGAGTACCACCATTGAAATCAGTGGGATATGTTAGTCATGACTATCAAGTCCCATAGGTTTCACTGGGCCTCCTCTAAGCATGACTAAGTTTGGATCCAAACTATGCATTTCAAGCTTTGGGGCACCCTGATAATTCCTTTAGGCCGTACTAAACAAGCTGTATGAATCCATTAGAACTTTAAAAGGATAGCTAGACAAACACTGTCTAAAAGTACAACTGTTCTCACCTACTATTTGAGGAAAAAAGATATCTGTAGCTACAGTCAGGCAACAGCTGTTACCAAGTTTTTCCTGCACATGCAAGGGGAGGAGACTATAAACTTGCACTCCTGGTTGGTGGCAAATCAAGGTTTGCTGTTTTGTTTGAAGCCAACAAACTAGTTTGCGCAAACTGCAATTTACCTGCAAATCATGATCCCTAATCAGGGGATCCTGCTTTGTGCAAAATGTAGTTTGCTGGCTTTTGATGAAACAGCAAACCAGAAACAGAAGCTTCCAATTCCTCCTTTTAGACATGGAGGAAAGGGAAGAAGGAGCCTTTGTGTCTGAATACAGCTTGTGTGTTTTTGTCTTGTTGGGACTTCTTCTGGACAGTCTTAATCACTTTGAGTAGAGTTTACTGGCAATGTAAAGCAACCATCACAGGAACAATGAAATAAAATCTTTTTGCATGCAGTACTTTTGGAGTGCTGTCTGCCTGAAGATATGGATAGCAGTTGATAGCTTTTAAATATATTTTTCATGTAGAATTTAAGTCCACTTAATGACAGCATTCTTTCCTCAGGTATGTGGGGCATGTATCTGAATATTCACCCTGGGATTATCATTATAAACATAGTATACAACACTATTGTTTAGGGACCTTACATAGGATGTTTATTTCCTGGAGAGAAATTATTTTGAGAATTCATTAACTAGTAACAGGCTTACTCATTTCCACCTCTAGTATTTTAACAACTCATGTTAGAAAGGAACAGTATAATAAAATGGCTGCCTTTGCAAGCTGTTCAGGCCTCTGTATAGGGTCAGCAAGGCGATCTTCCAGTTGGCTTTAAGAAAAAACAACAACTTCTGTCTCCAGAAGCTTCTTTTTCTGAACTCCACATATTGATTCTGGTTGGTTTCACTCTTGACTTTAGGAATTTGACCATTAAACTCACACTGGACTGAAATTCAAGCTAGGAAAATTTACTTTCTCTGGCAGGCTAGGATGTTCAACACTTGACTCTGGGAAAGTATCATTTAATTGACCGCTGAATAAGCTACTGGCTGGCATGTTAAAATTCTGGGTGCCTTTATTGAGCAGTATACTCAGCCTGAGGCCAAATATGAAAACTAACCACCTGCTCGACTCTTTATAAACATGACTAACTGGGCAAAAAAGTGGAACTTTTGCCAGCCAAAGTACTTTGTTAAAGTCCTTGTTGGCGCTGGTTTCGTCACACAGCACACTCCTGAAACTGCACATCCTTGTGTGCAGTTTCGATGAAGTTGAATTACACCCAGTTGGGCAAGAAAGGAGGAAAGAGTATATCATTTTCATTTTGTGATTGGGGCCTGGTCTGAATAGAATAAAGTTCAGTTTTCCTACTAATGTTTTTGGGACAGTTCATGTATGTTTATGTTGATTAGTTCCCAGAAAACTAAATTCAACATGCAGGATACATTGACAATGCATCTTGCAACAGAGATCACTGGGAAAAAAACAATTAACCTGCTACGGACCTTGTAGAATTATGGTATTAGCCGCTGCACAAGAGGAAATAATGAAGTTTGGAATGGTGGTGTCGGATTGGGAAACAGTATTTGGAAATGAGCTATTAGTCTTACTTTTAAATTACGGGTGATAGTTGTGTTTAGAGAGTAAACATTTTAACATTAAGTCGTAATGGATCTATATACGTATGCAGTGGGAATGGTAGACTCCTAAGGTGGTAGAATGGATTTGTACCACTTCAGACTGCACCACTTCAGACTTGGTCACAGCTGAGCTAACTTAAACTAGATTGGTCCATTGTGTGCTTACATTTTAACAGGTGTTGAATACATAAAAAACATTAATATTGGCCTGCAGAAACCCACTCCCTGGTGAACATCCATCCATCAATTCCAAGGAATTTTTATACCATAGCTTCAATAATTAACTTCCCAGTACAGTTCACAAACATTGAAAAGAACCATAAAAATAAAATAACAGAAAGCAATAAATGAAAATGATGAAACAGCAAATTCAAGCAGTATTTAAGCAATCAAATGATAAAAGTCTGGGAGAATATAAAGGTCTTGGCTGGTATTGAAAAGATAACAATGTAAGTGCCAAGTTAGCTCCTTGGGGAAGGAATTCCAAAGGTGGGTCATCACAACTGAGAAGGTCCCATCTTCATCTATCACATTTCAGATGGTGGGGATACTTGGAAGAGCGCCTCTGCAAATGACCTCAGTGGACGGACTGGTTGTTAGGGGGTCAGGCAAGAAAGACTGGTCTCCAGGTGACCAAGCAGTAGAACTTTCCCAAAGTGTGCTTTTTCTTTTCCTTTTGATTTCACAAATTGAGGCTAGGTACTATAAAGCACAATCCTATACATGTTTACTCAGGAGTAAGTCCTACTGTGTTTGATAGTAAGCATGTTTAGGGTTGCAATCGGAGTCACCTACCGTAATCACTTTAGAATTTGAGATGTTGTTGGTTTCATTTTGATTTTGTTTGCTTAGCTTTTTGTTCTAGGCTGCATACGTATGTATTACTAATTGTAAAATTGCATGAATTACTCTTCATGAAGTACTTATCTTAAAATCAGGCCAACTTAAATAGAAGCTTTATAAAAAGATATTGTGGGATGTTAGCTTTCGGTCAGCAGTGCTTTTGGCTGCTCCTCTGTAAAGAGTTGTGCACTGGAAATGAGCGTAAGGGAACAGCCCCCTTTCTGGGCCTCTCTCTTGCTTGCTCTCTTTTTGCTTTTTTCCTTAAACAGTTGGCAAAGCTAAGTCATTTCTCCAGGATGGGTGTGAATTGCCCATTGCTCTGTTCCAGTAAACAGAGAGGCAGCATTAACAGTTCTACAACACAAGAATCATTTAAGGACAATGTGTCGTCCTAACCACCACTTGAACCTTTTCAGTGCATGGACTCAAAACATTGCTTTCAGTTAACAAAGATGAAAATCTGCCGCAGTTTGGTTCTAGCAGTCAGGATGTGTGTGGTTTTGGTATGTCATCCATCTAAGCACATGATGCCTGCGTTATGATTCACTGGGGAGGATGATGGAAAACATTGTCTGTTTTAAACACAAAGAAAAAAATTGAGCTGTGAGTGAGGGGGCGGCACTACTCTTTCATATACAAAGGTTGTGTGTAGTAATAAATCTGTTAATACATGACAACATACTTAATGCTATGATTGTGTTAAGACTAAATTCGGGTAGCATGAACTAAATTCAGATACTATGTTCATATCTTGTTACAAAATGCACAAGGTCAGTAAAGGGCCATATTTTATTATTAGGTCTGCCAAAAAGGCAAACGTATGTATCCAAAGGCAATATCAAGAAAGTTCATTAGGTAGATTTTAGCTTGATTAGGACCAAGTAGTGGTCAGAATCCAGCAGAGCTCTTCTTTGGTTGAGTGAGTGAGTGAGTGAGTGTGTGTGTTTTAAGCTCTCTGCAGTTTGTTTCATTCTTAAGATGGTAATAGAGGAAGGGGTGTTTTTTTTTGTACTTTAGTTCAATAAAGAACTGTGCAGTGTATTAAGAGCTCAGGTTACACAGAGGCAAGCCAGGGCAAAGAATTAATGGACGAGGCCCCTTTGGAAATATAGAAATTGTAGGTAGTAAACTCTGCCTTGGCATTGATTTGAATTCTCAAGACTGAAAAACTGAAATAAAGAACAGAAAACTGAAATAAAGAAAATCACTGTCCATAAATCAGAGAGCTTCATCTCAGGCTGAAGCTATCTAATTTGTTTCACCGGAACACTGCTATTTTGTCTGACAACTGAAAACTCAGCTCAGTGGTAGAACACATGCTTTGCATACAGAATGTCCCAGGTTCAATCTCTTGTCATCTCTAGGTAGGGCTAGGAAAGAATCCTGCCTGAAGCTCTGGAGACCTGGTGCCAGTCAGTCTCAACAATACTGGGCTAGATGGACCAGTGGTGTGACTCTGTATAAGGCATCTTCCTATGTTCCTAACTAGCAGTGCATGGCGCAGAGCCACAGAACTCTTGTACACACACATGTTTACACTTTCTAGTGGGATGTATTCATATATATATATATATATATATATATATATATAAAAAAGAAGTCCTGACTGACAGACTGACTGACTCATCAACGCCCAGCTCAAACCGTTTAATCTAGGAATGTGAAATTTTGAAGGAACATTGTTTTTATGACTGTAGACACCCACTAAGGAAGGATTTTTGGAAATTCTGTCCCTAAGGGGGTGAAAAAAGGGAGGGAACGCCCCACTCTCATATTCCCTATGGGCAAAACAACAGGGGAGCAGTTATGCAAATTGGCCTCACCTCATAATTGCTGCAGGAGCCAATAGGAACAGTTATGCAAATAGCCCATACGACACTTAGAATGTTCGTATGAATTCCTGCAGGGGCCAATAGGAGTGGGTATGCAAATCTCCCCTAGGTCATTTAGAATGTTCTCTAAGGGGGTGAAAAGGGAGGGAAACTTTTAAAATGACTGACTGACTGAATGAATGAATGACTGTTGTGTGTGTGGTGTCCCAAATCCTAAAATCCACGCGAGCCAAGCCGCGGGCAACAGCTAGTCTCTATATAAAATCACATACATATGACAAAGGGTGTAGGAAATACGTTTCTCTCTCTGGACAATTATCTCCTGTGGCACAGTGACACTGCATCCATCACTGCTCCTCTGTGGCTAGGGGTCTGTATTACCATGCCACGCCCACAGAGGAAGCACATGGGCAGAAGATTTTGACATGTTTCCTGCATTGAGCAGGGGGTTGGACTCGATAGCCTTGTAGGCTCCTATCTATGAAATCTATGAATCAGCCATGGAGGTGGTGGCAAGTGTGCTGCTAGCATACCCAGCATGTAACCCTCCAAGCCAAATGCAGCCCACTAGCTGTGTAAAGAAGCCCATTGAAGGCCCATTAAGTCTCCAAGACAAAAAATATAAAAAGAATAAAACACAATACTAAAAACAGAATATCAATAAAAACAGTGGCTGGTTAAAAGAAGGCTTCCTGAAATAAAGATGTTTTCAGGAGGCAGCAGAAACAACACAATGTTGGTGCCTGCCTGACCTCCAGAGGCAGGGAGTTCCACAGAAATGGAGCCACCACACTAAAGGCTCTTGCCCAGGACAACACCAGTCGGGCCATAGGTCCATGTGGAACCATCAGGAGTATGCCATCTGATGACCTCAGTGACCGGGCAGGTGGGTAAGGGAGAAGGCACTCTCTCAAGCATCCTTGTCTTAAGTTGTTTAGGGCTTCATACACTAGTACCAAAACCTTAAACTTGGGCCGGTAGCAATAGGCAGCCAGTGCAGTTCAAATTAGTTGCTAGGGCAGCTCCTGCTAGGGCAGCTCCTGACAACAGCTGAGCTGCTGCATTCTGCACTAGCTCCAGCTTCCAGACCAGCCTTAAGGGCGACCCCACAATAGGAAGCTGCCCTAGCAACTAATTTGAACTGCACTGGCTGCCTATTGCTGGTGGGTTACATTTGGTCTGATGGGTCATCAATCATCCAGGTACTAGAGATACGTGAAAAGGATGGCATCTATAGCTGAGTAGTATTAAAAGATGAAGTGTTGGCTGCTAAATGTGACATTTCCAATAATGTAGTCCAGGACTAAGCTGCTCTGGAGAAAATTTGTTCTATGAATGGAAGTGCCCCAAAGCTCTCCGCACTATTTATTTATTTATTATATTTATACCCCACCTTTTTTCCTGCAAGGAACCCAAGGCAGCTTACATAATCCTCCTCTCCATTTTATCCTCATAACAACCCTGTGAGGTAGGTTAGGCTGAGAGTCAGTGACTGGCCCAAAGTCACCCAGTGAGTTTCATGGCCAAGCAGGGACTAGAACCCGGATCTCCTGAGTCCCAGTCCAACACTCTCACCACTACGCCACACTGGCCCTATGAAACTAGTGAAGAAGTTTCCTTTTATCATGTTTCCCTCACATCTTCAACAACTATGAAATTGGTGATTTAGGGTACAATCCTATGCATGGCTGAGTGGGCATGCTGGGAGTTCTAGGACTTTTTTCTGTCTGAACATGCATAGGATTTAAGGAGCTAGCTGCCCCTCTGTATTCTAAGCAGGGTTCCCTGTAAAGTGACCAGAATTCTTGCTTCCTCAACAAGGACAGAATTTGGTGAAAAATGAAAGGACAAGGGATTTTTCTTCATTAAAAGTTCAGGAGGAGGAGATCATCTTTTAAAGTGTTGAGTTTACAATTGTTTACACAAAAAACCTTGGTGAGTGGTGGTGATGAATTGTAATCACTGACAATCATATTAATGGCTTCAGTTTCTTTGTACTTTTCAGAGAGGAGGAGGGAGAATGATTTGATGATGATAGAGACTGTCTCATTGTAAAGCCTTACACACACACACACACACACACACACTTTGATAACTTAATTATTGTTGAGTTTTAGTTAATAGAAGTCAGCAAATTAGAAGGGGCCTTTCTATATAGCTAGTGTTTATTTGAAGGAATGGTCTGTGTTTACAAAGATCATGCACCAAATGCACTAATATTGTATAAACAACTTTTTTTCATTGAAGCGCAATTATAATGTATAATTAGTATCTCTGTGAAAAGCTGTACTTTATTGAAGTTAAGCAGAACTGCTGAAATAAATTAACTCCCAAATGACTTAACACTGGAGAAATAAACACAGCCTGTCCTCTTTTGGAAGTAGCTGTGTTGTATTCAGTTTTGGCAGCATCCGTATTCATAACTGATTGGGCCAGTTTGTACAGTCAAATAAGCCACTGTGTGCTGTGGTTCATGCCAGCCGCCATTTTTAATATTCAAGCCATGGTTTCTTGTGTCGTCCATACTGGGCAATGGGGGTTGTACAAGGATTAAGCAACCCTCACATAACCCATGGCCTGTTTGAGGGTTATGCAAGGGTTGTTTAGTCCTTGCACAAACCCCCCCCC
This sequence comes from Shinisaurus crocodilurus, assembly GCA_021292165.1. Classification (NCBI taxonomy): domain Eukaryota; kingdom Metazoa; phylum Chordata; class Lepidosauria; order Squamata; family Shinisauridae; genus Shinisaurus; species Shinisaurus crocodilurus. The sequence continues at coordinate 131,682,316 of CM037881.1, read as the reverse complement.
CCATCTGGGTTTGGATGACATGACAGGTTGCAGCGGCAGCTTGAATATTAAAAAAATGCAAGGCACAGCTCAGTGTGGATTAAACCATGGTGGGCTGCCATGATCATGTGAACCAGGTCTTTTACTACTAGGTAGTCAAATCTGTTGTTTGCTGGCAGTGGACAATTAGGTGTTTGAAAGTGTGTGTGTGGTACCTGTGCACCCATCAGAGAGTGGGCATTGACTGTAGCAGCATACATTCTCTGCAGTAAACCTGGGTTTGTTGCTGTGCAAAGTAGTCCTGTTGTGAGTGCTTATTGCACAAGCACCCTTTTTGTGTGCCACAGCCTGTTGGCACCCACTTGGCTCATGGAGGCCTTCCTGTGTTCTGACAATAGGCATAGGGACACAGGGGATGGTGACAGGAAAAGCCAGCATTCCTACCACTGGTTGATGGTTGATGGTGCCCAGAAGTGGTGGCAAAGTTTACTGTGGCTCTCTGGTGTAGCAATTCCTTGACTTCCTTCCCTTCTAGCCCCAATGTACTGCAGTCAAATAGCTGTTGCACCAGCCTCCCACCCACTTCTTTGCCTGCCAACAGTCATGCTGGATCAGGCTACCAGCTTCCCAACACTCTGTGAAAATGCCATTGTTTTAAGGGGTGGTGGTTTAGGGTATTCTCACTTGGAGGTTTTCTGCTCTTAACAACACATGAGTGACGGAGTCAAGTGAAGTTTAACATGCAATGCACTTCAGTCAATATTACTCAATGGTGAAATGAGACAATGTCTGTTCATAGCAGGGGCATAAAAGTGCGTGCTGTGATGGAGCTGTTGGGTGAGCAATTTACGGACAATTGATTCTGTATTTTTTTCTATACATCTTCTCCAAATAGTTAATTGTGGCTAACAAGTATCTCTGTTGCCTTTTTAAAATTGCACATACAGGTTTCAGTTCATCTGTTGAATATTTGTTTGTTCATGTGCTTGGTTAAAGATAATGGGGAAACAAAAGGAATGCTGAAATCTTTCCTCTTCCTTGGGAATGTGTTCCTTGAATTAAATAAATCAGGCTAAAACTGTGGTCTGCCTCTTTTTCTCTCAGAATGAAGACTGCCAATGGGGATTACCGAAAAGAGCACAGAGAAAGAAGTCGGAGTCCAATAGAACGGGCTGCTGCACCAACAATGAGCCTTCATGCTAATCACATATATGCCTCAATCCCAAGCTTAACCATGGATCAACCTCTAGCACTGACCAAAAACAGCATGGATGCTACCAGGTCTGTGAGCATCACTCCTACAATGACGTCGGTGGAACGGCAGCAGGTATTTGACTTCTTGATGGATAGGGCACATGCCCTCCAGGGTAGCTGTGTATTTATTCAACTCCTAGTTTTTCCACAGCTTATTTGTGCTTGCTTGTATAAGGTGCCTGTGTCCACATAATTAACTTTCCTAGTTGCTTCTCATTTATAACTTTGCAAGCACATTAACACAGATTACAATTTTACAAACATTTTAATTGGTTGTAAGTCATCTTGAGTGTAAGGGAGATATAGGGCAAAATATTTTTAGATAGACAAATCTTTGAGAGACCTGATTACATTTATCCCAACATGCAACATAGCTTGATGATGAGTAGAAAACTATACAGTATATTCTCGCAAAAGCCCGTGTGTGTGTGTTTCCTTCTCTCGGCTGTTTGGACCTCTGAGGAAATAAGGAGGTTGATACTCTCTTCAACCAGCCTTCAGGGCTATCTTTGAAGGCAGAAAAGGGCTATGCTCTTGGAGAAGAAAAAGGAGGAGGAGGACCACTGCTGCATCAGATCAGCCAGTTGTCCTCAGCAGCTGTAGCTGTCTTTTGAAAGCATCAGTTCCTTGCTTGCAGGTGATTTGTGGCTTTCTAAAGATAGGTCTTGGTCTGTACAAGCAGAAGATGAAGTAGGAAGATGGATCCTGGATTGCACAACTTCAGACTGCAGTTGTCGGAACTGCATGCTTGAAAGAAAAAACAAACAAACCTCTGAATATAGAAAACTAGGTGTACGAAGGAAGGATTCTAACCTAATCATTTCCTTGCCATGCTCATATTTATTTTTTGCTGTGTTATGCATTTGAAGTTTTCACACACATTTCTAACTCTTATTAGCTGAAGGTTGAAGTGGCACAGTCCAGAAACAGTTTTACCACTTCATCTGCTATTGGTGTAGACCAGGCCACAGTCATAGCTGCTAAGGAGGATAGACCTGTTTGAGAAAGCAGCAATGGTTTCACCCATTCCCCCCCCCTCTCTCTTGAGTTCATACAAGGCAATAGCAAGCTGATACCCAAAGTCTTACTCGACTGAGGAGATTGGTAGAAGGTAGGCCTCCCCACCCCTGAATTCCAATCAACTTGCAAACTCCCAACCATATGGTATATTTGAATGAAAGTTTGAGTTTACCTGCAATGTCATTGGTTACTTTCCTAGGGGTTATTAGTAAAATCTTCAAAGAGCTGCTAGATGTTTAATTTCCATAGAATGTTGTTAAGACCTAGCCAGAACATAAGGTTTGAAAAATCTTCATTGTTCACTGCGAGGCAAGAAAGACACTATGAGAGAATATGATAAGGGAGATGTCCGTGCTTGTTTTGGGGGCAAAGGATCTGGCATGAATAAAGTAGTTCAAATGCCAGCACTCTTTTCCTGCAGGCCTGGATGGATGTTTAGGATGCTTTCCTAAGGATTACTATTATGGAGGGCATTTTTGCTTCCTTTAGGAACATTCCTACAGATGCAGATAAAACTGCCTTCTTTACTTATGCTTTCTTTTCTTCAAGTTTCTTATGTCTAAAGCTCTTATTCCCCCAGTGCTGCTCCTCCACAGTTTTACTGGTAGAAAGAAGCAGGATAGTTTTCAAAGCTACTGGCATAGTAGAAATTGCATCCTATATGAACTGATGATAGCGGGGACATGCTTGCATGTGTCTTGAGATGCACCTTTGTGATTTACTACAAACATCATCATACAAGCATACCTCTGTCACTTATTTATTTACTGCTGCCCATTTTAAAAATCCCGAAGCGGTTCACAACATATTACAAAACAATACAGCACTAAAGGCATAACACGATTTAGATAAGTTAATGGTTGTGTATAGGGATATGCCGACACTGGGGGCATATTTGAGTCGGGGGTTCTCTGTGGACTTCCAACTCTAAGATGGGCCGCAGTTTGCACATCTTTTTTTAAATGCTAAGGAAAATTGCGCAAATTGCTTGAGGTAACACAAATTGCGTAAAGTTGCACAAAATGTGTAACTTCAAGCAATTTGCGTAAATCGGGTATTTTGCATGTTTTGTACAAATACTTGAAAAGCACGTGGCTCTAGTGCAATTTGCATTAAATCGACTGATTTAATGAAATCATGCTAGATTCACATGCTTAAGGGTGCTTATTTGTGTAAAACATACAAAATACCCCGATTTACGCAAATTGCGTAACCTCACACAGTTTGTGCAATTTTCCTTATACGGAAGTCCATGAGCTGGCTCGACTCGTTTCATAGCGAGTCAGCGCCAGCACAGGGCTGGCGAACAGGAATCCGAGGGGCTGAATCATGGAAATCTGTCGGATTTTCACCCCCTTATCAGATTCCTCACACATCCTTAGTTGGGAAAAGCCTGGGTAAACATGTTCGTTTTTAGTAATTGTTGAAAGCACCAGATGGTTGGTGCCTGATGTGTTGCAGAGGGGAGGTCATTCCATGTACAAACATTCGTATTGTAAATTAGGGTAGTTTTTCTTGAGTTGGGGGAGCTTCTCACCCAGCATTACTTGTGCATCTTTGGCCCTTTTATTTTTATTTGGCATTTGATGGGTATTTCATGCTTTCCCTACAATCCTTATATACTGTTACTATATGCTCATCTGGGATATGATCTGAAATCTTTCTGTCTTGACAGTGCTTGCATGATCAATTGGTGTATTATTTTGTATAATCTATTGTGCAAACCCAACTGCTGCTGTTCTGCATACACCGCCTCCTCCTCTCCATAGTTGGTTCAGTGATGACAGACAAGGAAGGGAGAGGCTTCCACTGACGACATTAGGGCTCTTTGATAAGTCTTACTATTGTTTCTCAGCTTGGCAGCCAGCTCTGCCACTCTAAGAGTACCTCAGGAACTGTTTTTACTGGACTCTACTCTAGTGATATTGGCCAGAATTTTAAACATTTTGTTGTTATTTGAGCATTGGTTGCACTATGTCTCAAATTGGATGGTACAGTGAGACCTGTTGGTACTCTAGGATGCTAATTATCACTGTGTTGGTAATTGTTGTATTCTTGTGTGCTAGCTTTGGTTTTTAGTGTGTAATTTGATTGTATTATGATTATGTTATTTTTAATCTTGTTTTATATTTAATTGATTATGTGTCGGCTAGAAGATTTATTATGAGGTGATTAACTAATCCTACCACTATTATTTTTTTAAACAAAAACAATGAACAGTCTAGCGAGCAGTACCATGGCAAAGCCTCCCTCCATTCATTCCAGTGGGTTTGTCAGGCCTGTGGCTTACGCTGGCTCGGCTTGTCTGAGCGTGGAAAGCTAAGCAGGGATCAGGCCTGGTTATTACTTGGATGGGAGACCCGACCCCACCTCTAGTTCCCTGCATTGAGCAGGGGGTTGGACTCGACGGCCTTGTAGGCCCCTTCCAACTCTATGATCTATGAAAAATCTATGAAATCTGTACAAGATGAACCGTAATAATCACAAAGGCCTAATTCAGTGTTTCTCAACCTTTTTGGCCCCCAGGCATCCTTTTCACCCTATGTCAGAATGTCATTTCCCCCCCTTTCCAAGATTGTCTGACTCAAAAGTTGCATTCCAAATAATATGCATATAATATATAATAACTATAAATGGAATATTTCCACAGATAACAAGTGAAATATTTATCTTTATTTTTAATTTAATCTGTGCCATACAATAAGGTGTGATGTCCTGTAGATTATGTACAATCTGTAGAATTGTCATTTGTAGAAAGATCAGTATTCCAACAGTTTGAGTCTGTGGTCCCAATTCCCCCCCCCTGAAACCCTAAAATTCCCCCCCTGGCGGGAATTCCCCCCTGGTTGAGAACCCCTGGCCTAATTCATGTTACTGAAGCAATGTGGGAATGGCTACCATGTTGATGTAGTCGCATCTATATGCAGTACAGCGTAGATTGGGACAGTGATATAGGTGTGACATCCTTTGTGGCCCTGCAAGGAAGCAGCCATGTCATCTCAATCCACATAGATCCAGTTACAAATGTGACTGGGCCATGTGGAAACTGCTTCCACAATTTTCTGTTAAGGTATGAATTGGCTCATACAGAGTATATACTGTATCCAGTCTTGCCATGAAGAATACAAAGGAATAAATCAATGGGACTAATATTCCTTACTGCTCCTCCCTTTCCTTTCTTATAATACCTTAGACATGTTTGACTTTCCTATCAGTTCAGGAAGACGTAAATGACATTGTTCTCCATAGAAGCAGGACAAAGAGTAGCAACCTGTTGCTTTTGTTTTTAGGTTGCTGAAACTTGTCTTGAGAACCTTTTGATCTTTCTGTAAAATACAATCACTTCTCAGGTTGCTTTGACTGAACTTGTGCTTTAAACAATGAAATCTCTGCTGCTTTGTATGTCGGTATGGTTTTTAGGCCTAAAGCATAGGAAGAATGTTGAAAGACCTGTGCTCTGATTCTGACTAACCTCTTGATTATGAGCAGGCTGTTAAACTACTCTTGAGAGTTAGGGCATTCCAATTTGAACTTGGACCTGGGTTCAAGTGTCACAACAGCAGTGCTCTACAAAATTTGGCTGGCCATACTAGCCAACCGGGCTGCATGTTGGCTGCCAGAACCCAGGGCGGATGTTGTCCCTGATCTTATGCTGCATCTGAAATGCAGCACAAGGTTAGTGGAAAATCTGCTTCTCTTTCTATCTCTAAGCTTGGGGGTGGGCAGAAAGCAAGAGCCTGGCCTCTCAATAGCTTAGAACTGAAGGGGGCACAGAGGCGAGTTAATGTGCCTCCACCTCCCCCCTTTTAGGTCAAAGCTGGAGGAGGAGGCAGAAGTGGAGGCATGCTCTCTTCCTCTAGCTCTGTGCTTGGAGTGCCCCACAGCTGCAGAGTCCCCCTAGAGCCCACAGATGAAGTGGGGAGATATGATCGCACTCTTCCAGTATTTGAAGGGATGTCACACAGAGGAGGGCAAAGATCTCTTCTCGTTCATCCCAGTTTGCAGGACACGGAATAATGGGCTCAAGTTACAGGAACCTAGATTCCACCTAAACATCAGGAAAAATTTCCTGACTGTCGGAGCAATAAGACAATGGAATCAACTACCTAGGGAGGTGGTGGGCTCTCCCACTCTGGAGGCATTCAAGGTGCGGCTGGACAGCCATCTGTCAGAGATGCTTTGACCTAGATTCCTGCATTGAGCAGGGGGTTGGACTCCATGGCCTTGTAGGCCCCTTCCAACTCTACTTTTCTATGATTCTATGATTCTAAGTAAGTCAGCTTGCTTTTTGCCTGTTGCTCCAGGTTCAGGCTCATCTTGCTCATCAGATCTGGGGCCCCTCTTGCCATGGTGAGAGTGGTTAGCGAGAGTATTGAACCCTGCTTATTAGTGATGGATTCACTGTGCAGTTTGCGGAGAGTCTCAAGCTCTGTATCTTCTCAGGTGTGTGACTGTGTTATTGACTCAGTGGAACGTTCCGAGTCAACAAATGCAGCTTTGCTACTATCCCTTGTCTGAGGTGAGAAAGTCTGGATACGAGTAGCGCTTGGACTGGATTCATATAATCCAGTGGGCATTCAGGGTTGCTGATTTGCAACATGGGAACACACCTTTTTTTTTTTTTAATAAACACACGCAGGTTTCAGGTGTCAGTCCCCAAGCCTTATGCGGAAGGGTGGTATTGTTTCAATACGTTACCTTGAACATGTTTTTAGTGCTCACAGTGCCCACAATATTTTGCTGCCTGAAGGGTTGCTAAAATAGTGCTCCCCTTCTCTGCTCTCAGGCAACACTTTAAGAAGTCTTCTTGTTTCACTCAGACACCAGTTCCTGCCTTCATCTATCCCCCCTCCCCCGATGATGCCAACTGAAGCAGGTCACTTCACCCTGCTGCATGGCAGGGCTGACCCTGTTCTCACTAGGGGAAAAGTACACATTAACAAGAACATGAGGCTGTCACCCGCATTCTCATGTTGAACTCCACCTTCTCTGTAATGTCTATTTACACATACCCATGTCCAGACATCATCATGCTGGGTTTGGCAGTCCTTGGCAGCCAAATGCTACGACCAGTGGTGGGGAAACACATAGCATATCATTGCCCTGAGATGAATACGATAAGTAGGACAAGATGTTAAGAGCAGCAGCTGAGGGGGGTGGGTTGTATCTCCTTGTTCTGCTGTTAGGTATGGTTCTTAAGCTACAGTTCCTTCCTATGCTACTGTGGTAATGTCTTCTGTCTGTGATGCAGATAGCAGGCAAGCAGCTGGCATGAGCCTTGAGGCTCATTTGCAGGGAGGGTATGGGATGAACCTAGTTCACACACTAGATTTTTTCCCCTCTATGTGAGCCATCTTTAATCATCTTTGGGGCATACAATGCTGTGGGCAGATGTAACGTGTGGACTGGATTATCACAGATATAGCCAGTTCCAGGTCTGCATTTCTTCCCCTAACTGTTGCAATCACACCAGTTGTTGCTAGCCATATTTGTACCAGCCTAATTCTCACATTGTTTATGTATATGTGAATGCACAACCTAGAACAGTAAGTAAGTGTTAGCACTGGATGAATCATATACTGTGTGAATCAGTCTTTGGAAACAAGTTAAAGCAACATGCAGATGCTTTATACTTCATTAATGAATTTGAAATGTCATTGCAAGTCCCTACGTATATCATATTTTGTGAGAGCATGATACAGTGTCCTAACCATTTTGCAGAAATCATAGTTTTCACCTTCCTCTCCCTTCCCTATAATGATTTAGAACATCCTCCCCTAACCTCCAGATGTTTTGGACCACAAATCCCATAGTGCCTGGCCATTAGCCATGCTGGCTGGGGCTGATGGGAGTTGTAGTCCAAAACATCTTGAGGGCGGCAGGTTGGGGAAGGCCGATTTAGAACGTGCATAAGAAATTCCTCCATATCTGAGTGCCTTCCAAGCTGTGTCTGAACATTACACGTTAGTGAATAGAAAGCTGTTCATCTGCCCAGACAGTTCAGCTTCCTCATTTTGCTGCTAGCACTCACTAACAGCTACCAGACCATTGACCACTCTTTATTTCATTCCATGCATGTTTTATTCTGTTCACTTGATTTGGGGGGAGCAGCTTAATGATTTTTATTTTTTTTTTGGTCTGCCCCTCAGAACCGTCCATCTGTAATCACGTGTGCCTCTGCAAGCAATCGTAACTGTAATCTCTCACATTGTCCAATTGCGCACAGTGGATGTGGTACTGCCATACCAGCCAGTTATCGGAGACCATCTAGCAGTAAGTAATGCTTCACTTGCACAGTTTTCTTTCTGAGGACTTGAAAGCTATGTATGGCCATCAAATAACTCTAACATATGTAATGCATTAAGAGTAAAGTGGGGTTGTTTTTTTTTAGGGAGAGGGTATGCTAAGGTCAAATTAAATGTGTAATTGTGTACTGGAATAGAACTTTTATTGGGATCTTCCTCCTGTTTTTGGCAGCAGAAAGCTTCAGTCATGCCAGAATATTTGAGCAAATGCTTTGAAGGAGAAAAATCTAGGTTCCCCAGTAAAAAAAAATTGAACTCTTTGTGTTTGGAAGCCACAGACCTGGTGTTGCATCAGCCTTATTTGGGGTTTATTTTAATAAATCTGATATGTCTCTTACCTTTGCTTTCTTCTGTAGTACTACATATGCACCACATATAGTGTGGCAAAGACCTGAATTGTAATGTTAGGTGCAAACTGTTAAACAAACACATGGGATAGGTGAGGGTCCTTATCTTTCCTTGGATTGGATCTAGAACAAATTAGTCACACTTAGGTCTCAGTAGAATCAGCATATTTGAAAGTGGCAATATTATGCAGGATCAGATATGAGCTGACAAGATAACGTACAATGCCTTCATGGCTTTTTTTTTTAAGAAGAAAGTGAAAAAGGAAGAAGAAAAATATAAAGCCAAGGACTATGTGTAATAAGTTGGTTCTAAAAGATTCACCATCTCATATTTGTGTGTGTGTTTTTAAACCACATACGGTACATGCTTTTTGGAACCATTCTTTAAAACCCATTCTTGAAAAGTGGTTTTCAACTTCTGTGATAATTGTACTATGTACACAGTAGTGATTCTCCCAGAGAGCAGTTCAGTAAATGTACAGACAAGATAGTTTACAAATGCAAAAAAATACCCGGAGCATGTTGAAATGGCAGCCTTGTGTTGAGATAGAACCTTTTCCATGTACAGTAATACCTTGGATTGCAAGCATAATTCGTTCCGGAACCGTGCTTGTAATCCAAAACACTCTTATATCAAAGCGAGTCTCTGGTGGGTGTAAGTGGGGCCGATTTCGGCCCGCTACGCCTGCTCGAGGCGAGCGGTTACATCCCTACCTTGTCTTGCAAGACGTTGCTTGTTTATCAAGTCAAAATTTATTTTAAAAAAATTGCTTGTCTTGCAAAACGCTCTCAGACCAAGTTACTTGCAATCCAAGGTATTACTGTAGAACTTTTTATATAGATTTCTTTTTCTTATTGTTCCTCCTTGGGAAGGAAAATGTATACTTCCAGCTTCACTTTTTTAAGGTAGTTAGTATCATACAAGACTGTATCAGAGATCCAAATCCAACTGATACAGAAATGATGATGGGAGATTGGAATAACCTTTCCAAATACCCAGTCTTCTAGAAGTAAAATTGCAAATGATCACTCTTTCCCCCCATGATCTACCATTGCTAGAAAAGCTTATTTTCCTCTGGTTATCTGTAAAGGATAGATGCAATGGCTGGGTTCAGACAACACAATAATCCACACCCAAGGGTTGAGTATGTATTGAGTGTGGGTTGTTGAAATGTGGGTTATCATGTTGTCTGAATCCAGCCGCACTAACAAACCTTGGTTTGTTAATCACGAACAACCCACAGCTCACAATCCAACAACAAACCATGGGTTCTCTTCATGGATTATTCATGGTTAACAAACCATGGTTTGTTAATGTGACTCGTTTCAGACAACATGATAACCCATGTTTCAGCAACAACCCATGGTTCAATGACAGCCCACACTCAACCCATGCTCAACCTTTGAGTGTGGGTTATCATGTTGTCCGAACCCAGTCATTAACAAGACAGTTAATGTAAATTAAGAGAGTGCTTGCAGGATTATTGCAAGTTTTATGGTATTTAAAAATGCAGAATGTAAAGTCTCTGGCACTTACATAGGAAAGCTATAAGCATTTTTGGTCATATGGGTAAGCATCAGTAGTTGATGGTTTCTTACTAGTTTTCCCCTTTCCCAATGTAGCTACCACTGCCTGTGATCCAGTGGTGGAAGAGCACTTCCGCAGAAGCCTTGGCAAGAATTACAAGGAGCCTGAGCCAGTGACAAACTCTGTATCCATCACAGGATCAGTTGATGACCACTTTGCCAAAGCACTTGGAGATACATGGCTTCAGATTAAAGCTGCAAAGGATGGAGTGTCCAGCAGTCCTGAATCTGCCTCCAGGAGGGGCCAGTCGTCTTCTCCTCCTTCCTCTCATATGGTCAATCATAATCATTCACCTTCCGTAGTCTCATGAAGAGAGGACCAGAATTTCTTCACCCAAACGTGAATTTGCATGGTTTGACTGAGCTTGGAAAAGTGCTCAAAAAGGAAATAGTGTTTGGGAGGGAGGATATGAGAGGAGATTAGTTTCAACACACGTTTTGTGTGTATTTGCTTGTCTGTTGTTTTTTTTTATATGTGTGTCCTTAAAAGATGATAGCAGGAACTATTCGATTAAAAAATAAATCCTACAATGTAGCACTCTTTTTTTTCCTGCCTCAGTTACCAAAGAAACCTCTGATGCAAATCTGCTGCCCCCTTTTCTAAAAAACACAGAAGCAAGTTAATGGGCAAAAAAAAGCAAAAAAAAAAAAAAAAAAAAGCCATTCTGTACAGTTGGTTGACCCAAATGCTGTGTGTTTTGATTAGCTTCTTGAGAGTAGAATTTTTTTCTGGATTTTGCTTCCGTTGCTTTCTTCTCCCCTTGTGAAGTAACTTTGTATGTATATACTTGAAAAGAACTGTCATGTATGATTTGCACTATTGGAGGAGGTCTAGAGTTGCATAGCAACTTCACGCACGATGCTTATATTCTGAGGGCAAACTGCTTGGGAAAAAAGTCTAAAGATAATGTCTCTGTCTCTCTTTAAAGCAAGAAAGCAAAATTTGCTTAGGAAGGGGAAGTCTCATACAGGTTATAGGTCTTTCTCTCTTTAGATTTCAGGTGCTTAGAGCTTGCAACTGGACTGCATAATTGACCGATAATGGGCATTTAAATTTCTTAACACTACAGTTTGTTAGAATAGAGCTGAGGTCAGAGGGTTCAATAGTGCTTAAAGATGCATGTTTTATGAAAAAAATAGCTGGTATCTATTAATGTATAGACAGTAAGAAATATAATACTTATTAGCCTTTGTTCAGAATTAGTTTTTTTCTCTTCAGTAACAGTCCTAGATAGACTTACTGCTGGTACAGTTGTACTCTGATATTTGTATTTGATATTCACTTTAGTAGCAGCCAGCAACCATGGACAGTTGCCTCAGGTCAGGCCTCAAATGAAGCAGTTTATAGATTATACAGAGTTGTGAAGTACAGGATGCTGTAGTTGCATTCATTACTGAATAAACAATTTACATTTGCAGCACCAACTGCTTAATACAAATTTAATTACTAAAAAATTAAAAATATCTGTGCAAGCTAACTAGTTGCAGAAACCGCTATCTTGTTAAATATTTTGTCTCAACAACAGATTGTGAAATGCAATCTTTAATTTTTGAGGCTGCTTATAAATCTAGGCCAAGGCACCATACATTCCTCCATTTAAAACAAATGTTTATAAAGATGTTACTTGCATTATTTTATTTGCTGTATTAATAGCCCATGAACTAGGTAATAGAGGCAGGCATAAAGAACAGACTTGTGTTCTCAGCTTCTCAGCTTTTTGTTAAATGCAGCAACTCACCCACTCTTTATCTACACCCTACACATTCCATATCCCCCAGTACAGTTACAACAAGGCCTTTTAATACTGGGTTACCTGAAAAGACTGGCTCTATTGAGGAAGTTCATGAATAGGTGAAAGACAGAAGAAGTACATGTGATGTATTCTAGACTGTTACAGTATTGGGTCCATACTGGCTTTTACATTTTTTAAAATGTTAAAGCTATTTAATATGAAAAAGGCACAGGGTAGAAAAGACCAGATTATCTGTTTTTGTTTTTCCATACTGAGTGTGGCTGCCTAATTTTAAAAGCAGGAAAGGACAACAGAAGCTCCTCCCTCATCACACCTTTCACATATTTCACAATCATATTGGGTAGTCAATGATCAGTCTCCTTTGGCATTCAATACTCTACTCCCTGTAAGAAATTTACAGAAAAAACACACTTTTTTTATATAGGTAACTTTAAGACCATCATTACGCTGTGCGTAAAGAATGTACAGAGAAATTTGTAGGTATTTTTTGAGGAACAATTAATTTGTTAATGATATGTAGCTATTTAATTTTTTCCCTTTCCTTTATTGTAATCATTCTCTTTTTTTTTGTCTGTTCGGAGAAAAAAGTTGATCTTTTTTTTGTTTGTAGATGTCTGTAATACAGTAAAAGTGCAGGAACACAGTTATTCTATAAGAACACTGCATTAGCAATTAATAGCCACTAGTGTGTTGTTGCTACAGGCTACTGAGCGGTCTAACAGGAAAGTACTAATGACTGTAGATAGACTCTGTGGGATATGTAACTCTTTCGACATTTATTTTAAGCACAATATTACAACATCATACTTACTTATCTGTGATAGGTAAATGGATTTGTGGTGGGGCAAAGATTAGCACCTCAGTTCTAACCACACAATACTTGGAAGCAAATTTGTATTGATTTTGGTGGGAAATACTTCAAAGTAAGTGTGCTTAGGATTACAGGCTCAGTGTGATGTGTCCTACGTATAATCATTTGGGGGAAAATACTCTATGGGAAATACAATTATTTTGTGAAAGCCAAAGGGGTTGGGGTGGGAAGAGGAGGGATATTAACCTCACTGTTACATGAAGTTTTTCACAGAGCTACGCTATCTACAGTTCAGCTTGAATGATGCTCTCCATGTTTGTAAATCTGTAATATATCATTCTTTTGTGGCCTTGTTTCACCTGGCGATTTTTAAAAAAGGTTTGGCAGGCCATCTTTTTTTTTGTACTTAAAAGTAGCCTTAATGAACAATAAAGTGCTCTTAAATCTCACAGATGTGAGCATGTGGTGTTTGGATTTCTTTAATAATGAAGGCATTTTAATTTCATGCCGCTATCACCAGTCTGTTAAAAATTCCAGATTCCTAAGCAAGACACTTGACCTTGCCCAAGTCCAAAAGATCTGCACAGCGTATATCTACCATTCAATGTACTGGTTAAACAGTGGCCCAATAAATGTCCTAATTTCAGAGGAAACCAGTCACAAGAGGCAAACATTCCTTTTCCAATGGCAACAGCCTGGATTTTCCTTATTAAGAGAACATTGAAGTTTGCAACAGAGCTTATAGTTGCCTTTCATGTGTTAGCAGAGAGAACGGTTTTGCCATACATTTGTTCAATGTAAGCAATAAAAGATCATTGTAGCCTTTTCTGCTCTCACATGCAATGGAGCGGCTGCCTCTGCCCTGCTGGTACAAGAAGCACAATTGTTGGCTTCATGTGATCTCTATCATCTGGCCATGGGCACTTTTTAGAACTGCTGTAGCAAATCCAGTGTGATTACCAATATGTTGTTCATATACGATTTTCCACACACAATTCCTGTAATCGAGAAACAGTACTGACAATCAAATTCTGAAAGCACATCCTCTAATCCACTCCAAAAGTTCTGAAAAACATTCCTTTCGATGGCAAGGATGCATAATACTTTGTACACAAGGCAAATGTTTCTGCTAAGTTAGAATATTATTTTTAATAACTAATTTGAAGTTATTAAAACACAAATCTCTCCCAATGGGAAGCAGCTCCCAACTGAGCATCAACTTCAAGGAAGCTCACACTAGCCTTTCTAGATGTTTTAGATCAGAGATAGGCAAACTGGTGACCTCCAGATGTTTTAGACTACAACTCCCATAATCCCTGACATTGGCCATACTGGCAGAGGTTTATGGGAGCTGTAGTTCAGAAAATATGGCGGGCACTAAGTTGCCTACCCTGCTTTGGATCTAAGATCAAGAACCAAAGCAACAGATACCACTCAGTTTGGAATGTAGCCACAGCGAGAAACCCTAGCATAGCCTTCAACTTGGCACATTCCAGATGTGTTTGAGTACAACTCTCATAATCCCCAGCCAGTTGTAGCCCAACACATCTGCAGAGTGCTAGTTGGGGAACACTGCCCTAGCAGGTCAGCTTGTTGGAAAACAGTTTGTTCATTATAAATTAGAAGCTCTGTTGAAATATCCTGTGCAATGATCTACATGACTATTTTGTGTCAGTTGTTTGTTTCTGTTGAAGTTCAGCCCTGGAGCTTTTGGTTGCTCCCATAGATTGTGACTAAAATTTAGAATGAGTAAAAAAGGAAATTAAGTATAAGGAAAGATATGCAGTAAGTATAATCTGAGATGCGGGATTGCACGTATATTGGAAAGTATGTGCCTAAGTGAAGAAAATAAATGTAAGTCTGTATTTGCTGGTATATAAACAAGTTTAAGTGTAGGTGAAAAAGTGTTGGTCAGGGATAACGTTTATCAACAGTCAGACCAGAAGGTACTACCTAACTAGCCCAGCTTTTCCCTACTGCTTCAGAGGCCTAGTTTTCACATACATTTCAAATACAGCAGATGGGGGAACACATGGGTCTGGATTCCACCACTTGAAGTTGACAGGATGGAATGGACCTTAGGGAAAGAGGTGTGCAAGAGGCACACTTACACATACTTCTGTGTCTCCTCCCCTCTTGACTTTGAGGTATTCCTTGCTCAAAGTTGAGAAATGGGCTCATGAAGGATCTCTTCTACAGTCATTTCTGCTCCTAATATTTTCCACTCAGGATGGCAAAGATGCATATATGGCAGAGGGAGTATATACAAGGATTCTTTCCTCGCATTTCCCCCCTCCTCCTTTGCTTTATCGAGCTGAAAAATCTGTCTGCCCCCCACCCCATCTCAAATTGCCTCACTACTATGATTGGTTGCCAGCCAGGGGTTTAAGACTTTGACCTGGGCTACAATGATACCCTGAGCATTCCTGACTGCATTTGGTTAATGGCCTGATCTGAAGCCTTGCTGTATATATGTCTATAAACAGTGAGCATGGGATAGAACAACAGCTCCAACAGTGTATGTCTCAAAGCATGATGCAATAATAGTACTTTAGGTGACCAATACAACCTAGATATTGTATAGTGGTAGAGAATAATCTAATTTGGTTTCAAAGTCCAATATCTCAGACCTGGCCAAAGTGTTGGAAACTAGTAAAGAGCCCTTTTTTTCTTTCTTTTTTTGGGGGGTGCATCCATGCATTTAAACAACACGATCAGAAGTTCACTTCATAATGCAACACACTAACAGAATTTTTAATTCACTAACTGTATCACTTTGTGTATTTATATCCAGCTGACCAATTTCTCTGTTAGCTGCAACAGGCGTGGGAGGAATTCTAAATTGACATTCTGGTTGTTAACTTCGAACAGAAGTAGAAAAGTAGCATTTCTCCTACAATAGGCTACATTAAATTTATGACAAAGCTGTTACTCAATTCCAGCAAGAACACACTTCATCTCATTGACACAAGATCATTTCGGCCCCTCTCATGTGATGCATGACTGGCCACACTGTCCATTGTTGGCCTGTCACTTCAGATATCACAGTGATTTTGTTCTGAAGCACCCTTCGTAAATGCCAAGTAGGACATTGGTCATCATTTCTACTTGAAATGATGTACATGCACAATTCTGTTTGCGTCCCCCTACTCTAGCTCTACAGACACCTCCAGTGATAAAGTAGGAGATTGTTTCTGATAAGCCTTCCTCTCACGCAACTGTAATTTTGACACAAAAGGAAACATCCAGCAGTAGAGACATCTCAGGACTTTAAGCTGGCTGATGCCAAGGGGTAAGGATGTAAGGATCTACACTCTTCAGACCCACAGAAGTGCTATGGCATCTTGGGCAAGTACATGTGTAACTGCTGTTAATGTTAGGAATGCGAGAATGCTAAAGCTTGATCCAGATTCCCATAGCCCACAGGATGGGAAAAAACACCCACTCAAAAGAGTTGTGGTTATCCTAAACTTTTCCCCACAACAGTTTCCCTTCCGAACTTGGGACCTTTATTCTTCCTCTCACCTGGCACCATTGCACTATACTCCTTTAATGGAGACCGTTCACTTGTTCAGCTGTGAGTCATCAGGCAATCTGTACATGCATATTTGAATCAACTCCAACATACCTGGCTCAGTTGCTGAACAACATTTTGGCCATCTCACTAGGTCATGTTCTAAAGCCATGTACAATATGCATAGCACAACAGTAAAAGACCATCCTAGATTGTAACACACTTCTTTTGTGCCGACAGCATACCAGACACACTACAGAAGGGATGGGCAACTTCAGGAGCTCTGGAGCCCAATGTCAGCTGAATTTCGGTGGCAGCAGCATTAAAAGCAATCAGCATTAGAAGCAAACCAAGGCTTTAAAGCTAAAGTTGGCCTTCTTAGGCCATGTCACAGTTTGCCACCAATGGTTTTATCACTGCCATCACCACAGCAGCAGCAGCTTCAGTGGTGGTGGTGGTGGTGGGGGCAGCGGTTCTGCAGAATATGGATATTACAGAGGCCTACTGAAAGGACTTACATACAATCCATCTTGTATGGAAAAACAGGAGAAGAGGCCATGGGGCTGGCAAAACAATTGTGGGGATGAGAGAAAGTTATGTGGCAGCGATGACGCAGACCTAGAAAAGGTAAAGGAAAAGAGAATTGGGATGCTTCGGATATAGATAAAGAGGCTCTTACACTCACTGGCATCTCCATGGAAAAAAAGCACGGAGATACCAGCCAGAGAAGACCAAAAGAGGGTGAATAGCAGATTTCATAGATCATAGAGTTGGAAGGGGCCTACAAGGCCATCGAGTCCAACCCCCTGCTCAATGCAGGAAACTGGAGGAGGGGTCTCCCATCCAAGTAATAACCAGGCCTGACCCTGCTTAGCTTTCCACGCAATTGTGGAAATTTTTAAGAGAAAGACTGGATGTTTGAAGCCGATGCAGAGAATGCTTGGAAACCAGGTGCAAATGGGTGACATGATCATGGTAATGAGGGTGAGAGGGACAGATAATGTTTTTTTATAGAAGCTTTTGAGACTGCACACAAAAGCCAGTTTCAAAAATTAAGTCACACTCCAGCACGGCCAAGGAACAGGACCCAGAGTATAGCTCAGCTATAAAGAACAGGCCTGTGGCTTACGCTGGCTCAGCTTGGAAAGCTAAGCAGGGTCAAGCCTGGTTATTACTTAAGATGGGAGACCCCTCCTCCAGTTTCCTGCATTGAGCAGGGGGTTGGACTCCATAGCCTTGTAGGCTCCTTCCAACTCTATGATCTATGAAATCTATGAAAGAAGGGATGCGACACAGAAGCAAGTCACCTCAATGGCTCGGATGGCCAGGGCAGACCACAGGTTTGGTCCCCCTCCCCGTGATGGCCTTACATGCCCCATTTACTTTCTCCCGTATCAGTGAATGGTTGTCTCCCATATCAGTAAAGAGCAGCACTAATTTATTTATAATCTTTTTAAAAGTTATTTTAAGGCCACCTTTAGGGGTCAAACTTATTTAAGGCGGGGACAAAACCTGACAATGGGCGGCCCAGTCCTCACTGACAAAAGTCTCCACGGGGGGATCCTGCAGTGCACCTCTTGCAGCATGCAAGGATTCCACCCAACCTGTCATAATGGCAAGCATTTTGCTAGAACATAATATTGCTGGCTTTGATGGATTCCAGTCGCAAGTTACATTTTTAATGCATCGAGTTATTTGAGGCTATTTATCATCATAGTC
Source organism: Shinisaurus crocodilurus (assembly GCA_021292165.1). Classification (NCBI taxonomy): domain Eukaryota; kingdom Metazoa; phylum Chordata; class Lepidosauria; order Squamata; family Shinisauridae; genus Shinisaurus; species Shinisaurus crocodilurus. Next base: position 131,664,026 of record CM037881.1, on the reverse strand, counting down.
TTAACCATAAGAGCCAACTGCAGTCATTCCATGAGGCAGCTAAATTAAGAAACAGCTATCAACTCTTGGCACTGGAACTTCAGCTGCAACAGAGACAATCTGCCTTTGTACACGGTATTTTATCGCATGATGGTGTTTGTTCCACTCCTCCCCCACTCTCTCTGAACAAGCCAGTTTGTTAAGTCTCTTGAGCACAATCACAATGGGAATGTATTGTTGCAACTGTATACGCAGTCAGCAAAGAACAGTAACAGGCTTTCTCTTCAACACTGAGCCACTCACGTTATCTTCTCCCAAGCTTTTAAGCCAAACTACTTCACCCACAGTGCTGCCATCGGTCTGTTCTAGTACAAAACATCGATACTATCAGATGGTATGTTCCATACCTAAAATGAAACCAATTAGAATGGTTGTAGTTTTCAGTTCAGTGGTGTGTATTTAATGTGCTGTTGTATAGCAATGAAGAATAGGCATTCTTGCTGCTGTCTGCCAGTCTGGGTCAAGAACTGATAAGATACCAAGACCTGCAGGACAGACATGAGTCTCTCCAATAATTGGAGAAAGGCCCATGCCGCTTGCACCGCTTTCTGATGTACCCATCCTGCCATTACAGTGGCAGCTTGCCCACCCTCAAGTAGCCAGCCTTTTTTTCTTTAATGTCATGCTATCTCGGCTCATCCTCTCTCTCTATCATTCGATAAGCAAAGTAGAAACAGGTGGGTAGCAGGGAGCCGGTGGCCACCTTTTTTGGGAAACAGACTTATTCCCCTCAGCTTTCAGGACTCCTAAGACAAGACACACGTCTGGGTGCTCTGCTCTCCCAAATCCCCTTGCCTCTCCCATGTGTTGTGCAACCTTAGTTTTTATGCTGTAGTTTTATTCTACATCACTTTGAGGACTCTGGTGCACTGAAAAAGCAATATATGAATACCTTTAATAAACGGGGTCGGATACAGGATCTGCCTTCCGAGAGGAATGGGAAGTCCCTCTGCCTGACTTTTGGGGTCTCTCCCCGCCACACCACAACTCATCCCTTTCATCAGAGCCTCCCTATTCTGTGTGTAACATTTTCAGGGGTCTGCAGGGGCTGCCATGGGAAGGAGGGGTGGGGAAGTCCCCTTTCACCAGCACAGTTGATCCAGCTTAAATTTGGATCCCACCCAAAATAAGCAAACAATAGTTTGAGTGGCATGCAGCTTCCCCTCTTATGTTCTCATTCTTTATGACAATTGTACCACATCACCTTTCACTTCCGCATTCACCATTGCTTGAAGTCGATGCCTGGTGGCCTCATTTAATCATCTATGCCAGGCAGTTGTTGCGCTTCCGACATCCCACTGAAGTCTCTGATCATGAGACATGGGTGTGAGTAAATGAAGCAGCCCCAAGCACATGAGTGCTAGTTCTCCATTACAAGCTATAGAAATTCAGGTGCTCCTGGAGCTCCCTGGCCAGGAACAGCAGCTCTGGAAATGATTAGTGCTCTAATCATGCCAACCGTTCTTTTCTGCAGCCATTTCTGCTTACCTGCATATCCAGATCTCACAGTCTCCCTTAACCTTTCTCTTATTTCTCTTGTAACATAGAGCTATTTCTTCATGCTGACACTAACTTGGCGAGGAAAGGGCATCTGAAAAATACATTCCTGTTGAAGAACTGGCCCCTACTTCTCTTCACATCTCACTATAACACACACACAAATCTACTTCAGGAATTACTGAAATAATCACACTTGAAACATAGCTGTTGCAACTCGGACACCAAAGTGCGAGCTGTCAAACAAAGAGCCAAATGTTAATTTCCATAGAGGGTGAGCTGGCTTAGGAACCACTTTTGCCTTATATTAGGCATGTTTCCACTAGCTGCTCTTAATTTGCTGATCCACACCCACAGCTAGACCACATTGGCTTGATTTGTAAACTTGAGCAATTCTAGCAGTGAGAAACCTCCCTAATACGCAAGGCTGCATCAACCAGCATCTTGTAGCCCTATCTGCTGGTGCCAGGAAAGCACAAATGTATACAGGCAGTCCCCAGGTTAAGAACGAGTTCCGTTCTTAAGAATGTCTTTAAGTTGAATTTGTATGTAAGTCGGAACAGCATAGTATTCTATACGTTAAAAGTCGGCATTTATGCAAATTGTGTAAATTACACAAATTGTGTAGTATGCTATGCTATGTACTCTATGTAAACAACGTAGCGCCGGGGAACCCAGAAGTCCATTCTTAAGTATGGGTTGTCCGTAAGTCGGACGTTCTTAACTCGGGGACTGCCTGTATTCAGGAAGATGATTCACACACACTTAGGTATCTCAAAGAAGAAAATGAATGGGCCTGTTTGCATGTCCTGACAGCCCACCGTGGTTTAATTTACCAACAGAGGCTGTTGTATTGTGCCGGGTATCCACGGGTGGCATTTTTGCCATGGCTTGTGGTGTCGTGTGAACCCAGGCAGCAGGGGTTGTTTCAGGGTTAGACAACCCACAAATAATCCTAAAACCCATGGGTTATTTGAGGGTTGTCTAACCCTGAAACAACCCCTGCTGCCTGGGGTCGCACGACGCCACTTGCCACGGCAAGCTGGACTCCTGCCGGTGCCATGCAAAAATGGCTCCTGCAGGCTCCTGTCACAATACAACAACCCCGGCATGTAAATTAAGCCATGGTGGGCCATCATGTCATGTGAACCAGGTCAGTGTGTTTCTTGTCTGAGTCTGTGTGAAAAAGGGCATCTTAATACAAATATAAACTAGTTTCAAGTTGGTTTCAATGTCATCACTGCCAGCTATAGAATCGTAGGTCTGTGATATGGATACGTCTCTCTAAGAAAGAGTTCTCAGCACCTTTGCAAAACTGCACTCATCTTTGGGGAAAGTCACTGCTTTTAAAATAGCTTAAATTCATAATGAAGACATGCCCTGGAATTACAGTGCCTTACAGAAGTATTCACCCCCCCTTTGACTTTTACACATTTTGTTCTGTTACAACCTACAGTTGAAATGCATTCGATTAGCATTGTTACCACTTGATATACACAAGATACTCAACACTGTGAAGGTGCAAAATACCAGTTCCTTTATATCAGTGTTCTCCAACCTACGCTGGCTGGGGCATGCTGGGAGTTGTAGGCCAAAAACATCTGGGGACCCAAGGTTGGAGAACACTGTTCTAACTGGCTTTCCTCAGATGGAACGGACATAATGCAAAACGGGTTGCCTACATCACCAAGCATCACCAAGCACTCCAGCCACACGGGCAACCCTAATTCAGACTGATGCTGCGGATAGTATGAAGATCTTTGGATTAGTGTAAACAACTCCATGCACTGTTTGTAGGTAGGTTTGTATTCTCCTTACAGAATGGTAATTGGTGCACAGAAAACAATTTCTACATTTGAATCATTTTTGCTAGGCAGGGAGGAGCCAATTTTTTCTCTTGCAAGGACTGAACTAGCTACTGAGATTATGACTGAAGTGGAGAGCTACCGTACCTCCTGAAAGGGAGAGGTCACAGTTCAGTCACACAGCACAGGTCTTGATTATACTCCCATCACCTCCACTTAAAAAAAAGGAATCTCAGCAGGCCTGGGAAAGGCACCTGAGAGAGCCACTGTGCTGTCCATCAGAGTATATAGCACTGGTCTAACTTCCCCAGCCTGGTGCCAACGGCCATGCTGGCTAGGATTGGTGGGAGTTGTGCTGCAACACATCTGGAGGGCACCAGTTTAGGGAAGTCTGGACTAGATGGACTGATGGTCTGACTCAGTGCTTGGTCCAGTAAAGGCAGAATTAATCCTTGGCAGTGTCCCCATCGTTAATGTTAATGAAGATGTACTAGTTATATTTGGTCCCAGTATGAAAATCCACCACATCTATACTATTCCCATGTTATTAAATAAAGCAAGATATCCCTTTCTTTCGCTTATACTAGGTAAGAGCCCTAAGGTCAATTAGCAAGATGAGTTTTGTCCTTTTAATCTTGGGAAATCATGTCAGCGAAAAAGAAAATCTACCCACACCCATTCATTCCCGAAAGCTCAAATTTCAGCTTCCTCCATTATGGAACTACAACAGCAGATGCAAGGGTGGTGCCAAAAAGCCTGCTGTCTGCATATACCAGGCAGTGAGTAAAAGTGCTTGGAAGTTCTTTTAATATACATTGCATTTGTTTGAATAAAAGCTTTCATTATGTCCCCTTCAATTAAAGTGCTTAAAACATTTTACAAAAGGAAAATTTTGGAAGCAAGCAAGCAAGCCATTCTGGTTTCTCAGGGGAGAGGAAAAAACAATAAAGTTAAACAACAGAAGGTTTTCGAAGTCACATTGGAGCACTTCTGCACAACACAGACATCTGGGAAGCATATGTACAGGAAGCAAGCTCAGTCTTATACAACTCTAGGTTACTGGAATTACTAAGCAAGGAAACATCATATTACCCTGTGCTTAAAATGTCATATATAGCTAAACCTCTATGGGAAAAAAATAGTTGACAAATTGAATCTTGATAATCCAAGTGTCAAGATAGACACTCATTGGAGAGTATTCCCAGAAGACACCAAGCTGTTTTGGACTCTCAGCTAATCAAGGCTGTAGAATTTCAAAACAGAGTTTCCTGTTTCACTATCTACAAATGACGTCTATGCTGGTGACTCAGTGCAAGCTGCAGAGTACTAATTTTTCCCAGTGTGAGTTCCAGTCTGTCATCAGAGAAACTGAATTTCCCCAGCAAAAGGAGCCTGAAGCCCGTTATGCAATATATTTCATTAGTTTAAATTAAAAGATTGGTCTAAAGTAGGACCAACAGTCAAAAGCTGTATGTTAGCAACAGCAGAAATGTGACATACAATTCTCATTTGTATGCAAGACCAATCTTTTAATTTAAACTAATGAATGTCACATTTCTGCTGTTGCTAACATACAGCTTTTGACTGTTGGTCCTACTTTAAAGACAGGCCCGTTCCCCAAATCTACATTAATTTAAATGGCACACAGAGTTTAGCCAATTACGGCACTGAAATATATATATTGTATTAGGAAGTTTCACTGAGTAGTTTTCTTGTACAGTTACTTGATAAGTTTTTCATAGTAGTGGAAATAACAAACCAAGTAAGGACGTAATCCAGTGAGCAATATGCAGCATTAAAACCTAAATTAACACATTAAGATGACATTCCGTGATCTGTCTACTCTGAGCCTCTCCAGATTTGTGATTTCAACTTACATGCGGCTTGAGAAAGTGATCCAGTATCTATGTCTAACTTTGGCAGACTGAAGAATACAAAAAGGTTGGATCCAGATTTAAGCTGGATCAGTTGTACTGGCAGAGGTGGACCTCCCTGCCCCTCCTTCCCAGGGCAGCCCATCCAGCCCCCTGAAAATGCTAGAGGGAGAGTCAAGAGAACCTGCTACAGGGGGTGAGCTATGGTGTGTGTGGGAGGAGGAGTTCCCTAGAAATCGGACAGGGGGACCTTCCATCGTTTCCCTTGCGGAAGGAAGATCCTGGATCCAACCCAAAATGTTTGGCCTGCTGGTCTAAGCTTTCTACTTCGCTGTTTCATTGCTTATGTCTAAAGAGGGAGATAGAAGAATAATACTAATATTAAAAATAGTAAGCAACACAGCTCTCATGATTAAATCCTATGCACGGTTGGCTGGGGGAATGCTAGGAGTTCTAGGACATTTTTCTGCCTAAACATGCACAGGATTGTGCCCTAAATGTATTAAATTTAAATGATTGAAGCTTAAAAGGTTCATATCATCCTTTTGGTTCTCCATAAAATTACTGAAGAACTTTCAGAAAATGAACCGGGGTATTATTTGGAAACTATGGCTGGGAGCCAAAGAATACCTTAGGCACATCTAAGAGCTTGAGTGAGTGCTCTGGAATTTTTTATTTGTTCTCCTTTGAATCTCTTCCCCCATGGCATATCTCAAATTGTTTTTGAAACTCCCCAAGTTTCAAGAGATGTTTACCATGGGGCCAGGGATGGGTGGGAGAAGCACCTGGTTTAAAACACACACACACACACACACACACAAGTGAAAAGATCCTTTTGCATATGGGTCTAACAGTGCTTTGGAACCAGGCCTATGAAAATATTTTGTGCAGTGATCCAAAAATTACTGGATTGTATTCCTGATTATGAGGAAATGGATAAATGCATAGGAAGACCAAGTCATATGAAGACCAAGCCATTCTCTTTTAAACACAGAGATGTTTACAATGAACCAAATTTCTATTACCTATCAGTATCTGAGTTGGAAAGCTTGTGCCTTCAAATGGCATAAAGGAGTGTGATGGCTGACTGCTACCACACTAAGGGATATGACACTGCACATTCATGGTAGAAAACAATTACAGTGCTGGAATTAGATTCAAGGATTGATAACGAGAACTCACTCGTATTTCATCATTGACTCTAAAATGAGCTGGAATTCCATCTCCTTTTTAAAATGGTGCTAAAAGCTGGAAAATGTTTTGTGTTGCCATCTACAGAAAGAAGAACCAGGTGGATCGCAAAACAGCTTGAGGTCTATCCTGTTATGCTGGGTTGGATCCAGATTATATATATAAAAAGGAAGTTGGCGGAAACAGACTTTCAGATGCTATCATCTGATTTCTCCCCTAGCTGCATACCAGACCACAGTCCACTCCAAATCAGCAGGGCCCCCAACAACTCAAGGGAGCATTTTTGGGGGGGTTCTGGAGGCTGGTGGGGGGAGGACAGGAAAAGTCAGTTTCCACATGTGATAATCTGGATCCAACTCAATAACCTGGTTCGCATTGATCGAAACAGCCTACTGTGGGTTGTTTAAAACACGGTGGGCTGCGGCACATACCGGTGTGTGCCCGGCTATGGCTTGTCATATAGTGAGAACCTGGTTAAACAACCCCCACATAACCCAACCGCACACCATGGGATATGCGAGGGTTGCACCCTTGTGCAAACCCACGGTCCACAGGTTTGCACAACAGAACAAACCGTGTCTGGGCGCTGAATATTCAAAATGGCCAACAGCATTGGCTGCAGTCCCCCATAGCTTAAATCAGTGTTCCTCAACCTTGGGTCCCCAGATGTTTTTGGCCTACAACTCCCAGCATGCCCCAGCCAGCTATGCTGGCTGGGGCATGCTGGGAGTTGTAGGCCAAAAACATCTGGGGACCCAAGGTTGAGAAACACTGGCTTAAATAAACCTTGGTGGGCTGTTCCATTGCGCAAACTGGCCCAGTGTCTTTTTGTACACCAAATATGTGGGTCGCTCATTTTATTTATTCTCAGTTAGCTTCTTATTATCCAACAATTATACATTGGCCATAAATCCCTGAAATGTTTCAAAAGTCAATTAATTCAGAATGTTCACTTAAAACAAAAATTCAAACTGGGAGAAAAAGAAACAAAGCAGTTTACTTAAGAGATATTTTAAATATAAGCTGTATTTAGAAACTGAAAAAAAAAATAGAAAGAATTTTAAATTTTAACTGTCTTACAGGTAAGATATATATAAACACACAATAAAAAGTAGAGCTACACTCACAATAGAGCTGCTTTCAGATTGCCACATTGTCCCATCCTTACCAAAGATGTTAATGTGTTTATATTGCAATACTGAGAGTTAAGTAAGCAATCATTAACTTGTCAAATATGACCGATAAAAGGACACCAACACAACCTAAAGAAGGTAGTCTTCCACTTCATTCATTGAGCTTTCACAGTGTTTCATCATCACTCATATCCCAAATCTGTAATGAAAAAGGAAGAAAAATTCAATTCAGTATCTTTGACTTTCTTTGATATCATTTATACAATTGTAAGATATAGAGTACAGTAATACCTTGGATTGCAAGTAACTTGGTCTGAGAGCGTTTTGCAAGACAAGCAATTTTTTAAAATAAATCTTGACTTGATAAACAAGCAACATCTTGCAATACAAGTAGTCGTAGGGATGTAACCGCTCGCCTTGAGCGTGCCGAAATCAGCCCCGCTCACGCCCGCCAGAGACTCACTTTGATATAAGAGTGTTTTGGATTACAAGCACAGTTCCGGAACAAATTATGCTTGCAATCCAAGGTATTACTGTATATCCTTATCCTCCTGAAATTATGTGGCAGTATAAGCCAGAACATTTAGGGATTCCAGAACATCCCACTGAAATGTAGACATGTACTGCCAGAAAACTACCCAGTATTTTCAAAGGGGCAAACCCACTTATCACACAATATACCAATCTTAGGTATATAATATTAGGAGACTGAGAAAAGCAATATAAAAGCTTTTATATTGATTTTATTTTCTCTATTAAATAAGGATCTATCTCTGTGTGTGCGCACCTTTTGTGGTGGGAAGGGATATTTTCATTTAATAAATAAATAATAAATAATAATAAACACCAAACAAGTTTTCTATATTCAATGCAAAATAGCATGAAGAAACAGTCTGATGACAAAAGGGTGAGGAACTGTCATGTCCAATATGAAAGACGGCCAAGGAAAATAAAAATGGCCAATTCACCAAGTCAAGGCCAAGGCCATGGAAGATAAATATGAACAAATTATCTTGAAATAGAACCTGAGGCCCCATCCAAGATCATAAATAGTAAAAAAAGAAAGAAAAAAGAGTTAGCTTTATCCAATGTAAAAACTTGAAATGTGTCCTACGCACTTCATGCTACAGAAACGTAAGGGATCTGCAGTGTTATTTTAAGCAAGCAGCTTGATTATTAAAAGGTGCCAAAATTCAGAATTCTACAAATTAGATCTTTCCTATCTACGGCACAGGCACACCCAGAAAGGGACCATTTCCTCAAGCTGTTTGGACAGTGTGCATTTGATGAAACACAGGGCTACAATATTGGTGTTTCATGCTCACTTCACTTGGACAGTCATAAAAGCAAGGAATGCTCCTCCAGACATGTGTGGTCAAAATCAATGAGCCCGCACCCCCACCCCGAGACAAAGAATCTGCTCTCTCATGATGTACTTCATTCTACTTCACCTCACAGAAAACACACACAGCAAGGAATGACAGGGAAGGTGGTCTTTTTCGCATGCTTAATATTTTATGTCTCAGCTTTCATGTAGGCAGATACAGGAATCATGGTAGCTGAGAAACACAAGCTACATTCCTTGCAATAAATACCTACCTACATACATACATATATATGTGCGTGTGTGTATGTGTGTGTGCATATACATATATATATTACATTTTAAAATATTTAAATACACAATTAGGAAAAAAGCACAAAAGAATCAATATAACAAACACAATTTTTAAAATCCATTAAAAACTACTATACCATCAGTAAAAAAAGAAAAGAAAATAATAACAACAACAATCATAATCATAACACAGCCGCAATCATAACACAGTCGCAATCATAAATTTGAACCAAGTCTAACTAACCTTTGTTTTGGATTGTTATTGTCAAATAATTCATTATATAAACTGTTCCTGGAGACCATATTTCACTAATATTTCAACCCACAGAATTGACTTTTGATATGCTGTCTAACTCACTCCATTCTTTTTTGCAAGGATTATTTTGCCCCTTCCAAAAACCAGTCTTCTTCCTACTATTAAACGTAATACTATCTCAAAATATGTATTAGAAAAATTATATATATAAAAAATCTGGAATGTATTCAGCCTTTCTAAAGGAGCAACATGGGTTTATTTAAAAGGGACCATCTGACTGCTTCATTTATAGATGCTTAAAGAACCATGACATTTATTTACTAATATGCCGGAGTAAGTGCTCAGGATTGTGTGTGTATCAAATTCTATGCCTAAATTCTACTGTTTTTCTTTTTCCTTTTTCTAGATGATCCAGGGGGCAAAATAGGGTAGAGGCAATTTTGGTCAAGTCCCCTCCCTGCCTGCAACCCTGAAAATCTGTCCTGGAGGGCTGGGGGACCATTAGGAAATGTACATAGGTGGTTCTGGGGGAAGGAAGAATTGGCACACATCACCACCCTGCCCCCTTCTTCCACCACAGAGGCTCTGCTAGATCCCAGTTCCCTCCATTAACGGAAGGAGACTTTCTGTTCATGGAGAATCAACTCTGGGTCTAATCCACTGAAATATATTTAATTTTTGAAATTCAATAAATAGAAAATTATATTTAGAGAGGCTGAAAATTAGACACATTGCTCAATTTTAGAGTATTATTGCCGTTTAAATCCCAGGGTACTACAGTAATTCCCCACCACCACCCAAAAAAAATTAAATCAGCTGTGAAAAGATTGTATAATCAAGTGGAAGAAATTTGCCAGGGTGACCTTGCAATTTGATCAGCACCACCAGTTCTCTACTGGTGAAGCTGAACAAATTGCAAAAATAATGGTGCAACATTAAAGTTTGAAAAGACATTTGAGTGCAACGAGCAACAAGAGAGATGAGAATTCTTCAGCTTAAAGTGAGATTTAGATGGATGTGGACAACTCTTATTAACATGTTGATAAAATTTTATTTTTAAATTCACAGAATGCTTATAGTGCAATTCTATGGTTGGGTTCATACAACACCACAACCCACACAAACAACCCACAAAAAGAACCCATGGTTTGTTGCTGGGTGACCATGTTTGTTAGTGCGGCTGGGTTCACACAACACAACAACCCACGGTCCAACGACAACCCACGCTCAACTGATACTCAACCTTGAACCCTGTGTGAACCTAGTGCAGTGATGGCAAACCTTTTTGAGCCCGAGTGCCCAAACTGCAACACAAAACCAACTTATTTATTTCAAAGTGCCAACACTGCAATTAAACCTGAATACCGGGGTTTTAGTTTAGTAAAAACAACTCATGCAGTTGTCCGAACTAATTAACATCTTTTGTCTTCAAAGAAAAACACAATAACAGGGCTTTCAATGATACAAACAGTTTTTTATTGAAAAAAACATCAACTCAATTTTTTTTTATAGTACTACATTGTAGCCTGAAGGTAATTTAGATAATTTTTTAAAATAATTAGGCGCATGTATTTTTGGATAAGGGATTCTCAACTTGTAATATGATTAATGTGATGTTTGCTGTTGCATGCATGCTGATAATTTGTCAAACTTTGGCTCATACTCGGTTTGAGAGCAACACATACAGCACTCAGCTCATCTGTTAATCTGTTTCTGGTATCAGATTTGATATAGTAATTCAAAGCTGAAAAGAGCTGAACTCATGTTTTTTTTTTTGGTTCAAGTCTTGGAGTCTACAAAAACACAAAATTTATTTAAAAAGACAGATGAAGCACCTGCAATAAACCCAAGGCGGCTTACATAATCCTCCTCCTCTCCACTTTATCCTCACAACAACCCTGTGAGGTAGGTTAGGCTGGATGTTGTGAGGATAAAATGGAGAGGAGGAGGATTATATAAGCCGTCTTGGGCTCCTTGCAGGCTCTAAGATTGTTAAAAGGACTGGCCAATGTGATCATATTCACAGTGGCAGCAGCATGGTTTTGCACAGGTACAAGAAAACTTTGGTGCCCCTAGCATGGGATATGGACTTCCTACAGCCTACCACAGTGTTCATGTGAATGGGATGACTTCTGGAGACAAACCTTAACCCAGACCACCATTACCATGAATGATAAAGTGAAAGAAAACTGTTGGAAATCAAAGTGAATAAATACACTTGCAAAGGTATGTAAGGCAGGGGTACTCAACCTTTTTGAACCTGCAGGCACAACGTCTGTGGCCACTATCTCAAAATGGCTCCCACAGAGGATGTAGCTAATCACATAATGGCTGCTATGGGGGCCTGGCTAGTCCAAAGACAAGTAATGCACCCAAGAAATTGAAAGCAGAGCAAGGGAACTGAACTGCAAAGCCAATCCCTATATTAGACCCCTATATTTGACCCCATAACCTCCCTTGTGGACTGTGGGAATGCTGTGGACATCATATATCTGGACTTCAGCAAAGCTTTCGACAAAGTGCCTCATGATATCCTGATTAGCAACTAGCTAAAAGTGGGCTAGAACAACTATCAGGTGGATCCACAATTGGCTACAGAATCAGACTCAAAGAGTGCTTATCAATGGTTCCTTCTCAAACTGGGGAGAGGTAACGAGCGAGGTACCACAGGGCTCGGTCCTGGGCCCAGTGCTCTTCAACATTTTTATTAATGACTTGGATGAGGAGGTTCAGGGAATGCTTATCAAATTTGCAGATGACACAAAGTTGGGTGGAACAGCTAATACTCTAGAAACAAAATTCAAAGTGACCTCGATAGGTTGGAGCGCTGGGCCGAAAACAACAGAATGAAATTTAATAGGGATAAATGCCAAGTGCTGCACCTAGGGAGAGGAAACCAAATGCAGAGTTACAGAATGGGGGACACTTGGCTCAACAATACTACAAGTGAGAAGGATCTTGGAATTGTGGTAGATCACAAACTGAATATGAGCCAGCAATGCAATGTGGCTGCAAAGAAGGCAAATGCTATTTTAGTATAGCTTCCAAATCACGGAAGCTATACTATATATTATAAGTGATAATTCCCCTTTACTCCCCTTCAGTGATAATTCCCCTTTACTCGGCACTGGTCAGGCCTCATCTTGAGTACTGCGTCCAGTTCTGGGCACCACACTTTCAGAAGGACGTAGACAAACTGGAGAGGGTTCAGAGGAGGGCAACAAGGATGATCAAGGGACTGGAAACAAGGCCCTATGAGGAGAGACTGAAAGAACTGGGCATGTTTAGCCTTCAGAAGAGGAGACTGAGGGGAGATATGATCGCACTCTTCCAGTACTTGAAGGGATGTTACACAGAGGAGGGCCAGGATCTCTTCTCGATCATCCCAGTTTGCAGGACATGGAATAATGGGCTCAAGACAGTTACAGGAACCTAGATTCCACCTAAACATCAGGAAAAATTTCCTGACTGTTAGAGCAATAAGACAATGGAATCAACTACCTATGGAGGTGGTGGGCTCTCCCAGTCTGGAGGCATTCAAGGTGCAGCTGGACAGCCATCTGTCAGGGATGCTTTGACCTGGATTCCTGCACTGAGCAGGGGGTTGGACTCGATGGCCTTGTAGGCCCCTTCCAACTCTACGTTTTCTATGATTCTATGAAAGGGACTTAGGTCTCAGTAGGCCTACAGAGAATTGCTCTGCTCACCCTCTATCCACACACACCTAACCCAGCCCGCAAAAGAAAGAAAATGTTTTCCCTACAGGCTCAGCCACTCCATTCCCCACCTGGTGCTTCCACCTCATCCTCTGCCATCAAAGTCCCCCACCTAGGAAGGTTCTCTGTGTGTCTATGTGCGAAGAACGAGAGAAGGGGCTGGGAAGGGAGAACAAAAGAGCAAGCCTGGGAGGAGGAAGAAACAGTGAGATATAGAGGTGAGAGGGAGGGAAATAGCGAGACTGGAGGCTGGAAGGGGGAATAGCAAGGCAAAAGGGTAGAGGGGAAAGAAAGAGTAGGGAAAGGATCTCAGGGGAGAGAAATAGTGAGGCTACAGGCTGGAAATGGAGAGATAAGAGAGAGAGAGAGAGCAAACGGGAAAGGTCTGTGTGGACAGAAGAAGATTTGGCAGGGGGAGGAAGCAACTCTTTCCTTCTCTTCCTGCTCGCCAAGCAGCTGATCAGTGGCAGGTTCAGGAACAGGAAAGAAAACCTGGCACCCTAATGTTTTCCAAGGTTTTTATTAAAAATAATTGTTTGAAGGGGGCAGAGGTACATTGTGGGCACCATTGGAAGCACCACGTTGGGGATCCCTAATGTAGGAAATATATGGTTTGGGCAGGGTCAAATACAGATGTAGGATATGAATATGGACATGTCTAGTCATGTTGCTATGGATCCATTTTATCTTGTGGAAGCTGAGGATGTGGACAAGGTACTTGGAGTATTGAAACCTACCCCTTGTTCTCTAGAGTCTTGTCCATCCTGGTAAGTAAAATCAGAGAGGGCTGGGGAAATGGATCTCAAAGGCAGTGAATGCTTGCCTGGAACAGGGTTTGGTGCAAGCTCCTTAAGAATGTAGTGGTCTGAACTTTGTTGAAGTAATCTACCTTATATCCTATTAACTGGGATGGTTATCATCCAATATTTAACTTGCCATTCTTGAGCAAGGTGCTGGAGAACATGGCGGCCTCTGCTTCAGATGAGCTTGGAGGATACCAGTTATTTGGATCCATTCTAATCTGGTCTCTGTCCTGGGTTTGGGATGGAAACAGTCTTGGTCACCCTGGTAGATGACTTACACAGGGGAATGGTGGAGAAGAACGCAAACTCGTTAGTTCTTCAAGACATCTCAGTGAATTTTGACACCATTGACCATGGTACCCTTCTGGATGGCCTTGCTAGGTTGCATTTGAGCGGTATGGTGTTATGTTGGCTCCAATCATTCCTGGAAGAATGGTCTCAGCAGAGATGCTGCGGAAGCTCTGTTCCATTCCATGACTATTGGCTTATGGGGTGCTTCAGAGATTCATCTTGTCCCACATCTTGTTCAACTTCTACACCAGGGGTGAGCAAACCGTGGCCTTCCAGATATTTTGGCCTATAACTCCCACTAGCCCTAGCCAACATAGCCAACAGTGAGGGATGATGGTAGTTGTAGGCCAAAATATCTAGAGGGCCACAAATTGCCCCCTCCCCCGATGTAGATGCTGAACAACATGGGGGAAAGATTTACATGAAACCACCGGGAGAAGTCATCTGGAATGGGGCTGCAGAGATATCAGTATGCAGATGATAAGCACCTCTACCTCTCTTTTGCAGCTACTAATACCAGGGAGGCTGTGGAACTCTTCAACTGGTATCAGGAGGGATGGGGTTCTGGGATGGATTGGGGTAAACAAGCTGAAGCTTAATCCAGACAAGATGGAGGTACTCTATATAGCAGTGTTCCCCAACCTGGTGTCCTTTAGAACAGGGGTTCCCAACCAGGGGGGGATTCCCCATGGGGGGGGGGATTTTAGGGTTTCAGGAGGGGAATTGGGACCACAGACTCAAACTGCTGGAATACTGATCTTTCTACAAATTACAATTCTACAGATTGTATATAATCTACAGGACATCACACCTTATTGTATGGCACAGATTAAATCAGACAATCTTGGAAAGGGGGGAATGACATTCTGACATAGGGTGAAAGGGGTGCATGGGGCAAAAAAGGTTGAGAACCACTGCTCTAGAAGTTATGGACTTCCACTCTCATCAGGCCCTGCCAGCATGAACAATGGTCAGAAATGCTGGAAGTTGTAGTCCAAAACATCTGGAGAGCACCAGGTTGGGGAAGGCTGGTGTATAAGAAAATTGGCTGATTGGAGAATTGTGACTATTTATTTATTTATTTATTATATTTATACCCCACCTTTCTTCCTGCAAGGAACCCAAGGCAGCTTACATGATCCTCCTCCTCCATTTTATCCTCACAACAACCCTGCGAGGTAGGTTAGGCTGAGAGTCAGTGACTGGCCCAAAGTCACCCAGTGAGTTAGTCTAGTGACTAGTCTTGGATGGGTTTACATTTCCTCCTGAAGGACCAAGTCTGCAGCTTTGAGGTTCTCTTGGACTTGATGCTATCTGTGGAATTGCAGGTGGTACAGGTGGTTAGGAGTGCCTAGGCTGAAACCTCAGTGCAACCCCATCTAGTGAAGATGGACCTTGCCTCAGTCACTCACGTGTTAGTTACACCCAGGCTGGAATACCAAATGCACTTAATGTGGGGCTCCTATTAAAAATAGTTTGGAATCTTCAACTGGAGCAGAATGCACCCACTCAGATGCTTGTTGGATCCAAGCAGTTCGAGAAATTTACACCAATACTGTACCAGTTTGACTGGTTATTGGTGCATTTCTGGACCTAGTTAAAGTGCTGATGTTGATCTTTAAAGTCCTAAACATCTTGGAATCAGGTAATTTCAAGGACTACTTACACCCATAGGAACTTGCCTGGGCCTTAAGATCAGCCTCAAAGGCCCTGCTTGGGCGGGGGGGGGGGGGCTTTAAGATAAAATAATTGCTACGCACTAGAGAAAGGACCTTAGTGGTGGCTCCATCTTTGTGGAAATCCTTCCAAAGGCATACCGTATATCTTTGGCCTAATCAGTGCTGGTTTTAATGCAGGCTATGAAAACCCATTTGGGTACAAGTTATGTGTTCCAAGAAAAAGAAGAAAACCTGCAAAATATCCCCCCCCCCCAAATCATCAGGGCATGCCAGGAGTCTTCAGATTATTTGCACCTCCCCCTTCGAGGTGAGGAGAGAGGTCTGCCAGTTGGAGGGGGAGTTTCAGTCTCAGATCTCACCCCCAGCTCTTGCGGAAATGTCCAAATCCCGTACCTCCCTGTCATTGGGAGAGGTAAAAAGTGGTGTGGTGTGGTGTGGATGAAGCTGAGGAGGTTTTGGAACCTGTGGATCCAAAGTACTCCCAGTATCCCACTATGACCCCAGCACAGAGGGAAATTTACACACATACACCCCGGGAGCAGGAAGGAAAGGAGAACACCACTCCTCCCTGATTTCAACCCTGCAGCATGCATCCAGCAGGGTTTAGGATTGTCAAAAGTTTCCAGCATCGGAGCATTCCAAATTAGGAAGTAAGAGTACCTTGGCAAAGTTAATTTTTGAATGTATTTCCTGAACTGAAGCTACAGTTACAGCTTTTATCAGTAAGGAAAACAGAATTGAGCCTGGTTTCTATGTATGAGGACTTCAGAGTAGGACAGCATCAAAGACTTGTTTGTAACATGACATCCAATTAAAACAGTGAATTTGGTATCCTCCCGCCCCTTTGCTCAATTTTGTCTCGTATGCCTCCCAGGGGTATCAACCCAAATGCAGCTATAAGTAATTATGGGGAAGGTCATAAACAGGAAAATCATAAACTAGATGTCAAATTAAGCCTAGTCTGTAGAGAACGAAACTTGAATAGACTATATGATTGTCCCAGTCATGTGACTGTTTTCAAAATATCTGGGGTTAAGTTTCAGTTGCATACTAAGCTCATGCAACATTGTATAAATATACGGTATATACTCCTGTATTTGTGAAATTATTCATGATATTTTCTCGTACAACAGGAAGGAAGAAAAAATAGGCTACCTCACCCCACCCCCACTTCCTACTCAAGCACAACTACAAAACAATTCTAGGTGAACTGAATGTTTTTATGTGGAACAATGAAGGCTTTTCACCTCCTTCCTGCAACAAAAGTGCCTGAAAACAATTACTAAAAGGGAAGTGAGAAGACAGACAAGGATCTATGAGGTCAAATGTAAGGAAACTGTAGCAAATCAGTACAAAGAATACAATATATAAGGTTGAACTTGTGTGTGTACAATTATGTGAACCTCAGGAGTCATACAAATCCTAGAATATGCATTTTCTTCTCTTTGTGCAACTGCATGTTACTGTAACCCTGTGCGATTAGTACTACCACTTGCCCATGCTTTGTAAAGAAGCACGGAGAACTGCCTTGCAGGGCCAGGCAAAGATCCATGTAATCCTGCATTCTGTTTCTAACAGAATTCTGCAGACAGCCAGTAGCCTCTCATTGCCCAAGCTGCACGGAATACATAAGAAAGTATGACGCTGGAGGCCACATTAGCAACTTCAACAAAGAGATAGGACATTTGATATTGTTCTTATAGGCGTTGATTGTCTAGAGTAACATCTGCATTTGAGGCCATGTAAGGAGAGATAAAACAGAAAGTCTACAAGTTTTGAACACCACTGCAGCAAACAAGATTGTCACACCTTAAGCTTGTTAAGCTTTTTCTTGTTAAGCAATTGCATCCGTTTTGATGTTATTTTCTGATTCTCATCTCAGATTTCTATTTTTTCAAACAGATTCAGCAGTTTCTACTTTTCCATCTGTTCTCTGAGGCTATGACACTTAGGCTCCTCTTGGACATACAAAACCTTCTAGTCCTGTTAACATCTTAGTTAAGAGATTTCACTTAACTGCTCTCTTGCCTGAGAAGCAGACTGCCTTTTGTTAGGGTTTTATGCTACAGTACTCTCCTCCCATTACTCCACTTTCACTTGGAATTTACACATTTTGTCCCTTCCTCCAAGCTCAATTTGTTCACTTTATCTCATCTTCTTTCCTTCTTTCCCTTGTTTTTAAAATCTTCTGACATTTGGCATTTTCTCAACCGACCATGTTGACCTAGTTTCTCCACTTTCAAAATGTCCACTCCCTTGACTCTTCTACTCTTCCTATCATCCACATTTCCCCCTCTCATACCTTTCTAAACTACTGGAGCATGTTATCTATCCGTGCTGCCTGGAATCTCTTTCTTTGTCCTCCAAAATCTGTTTTTCGTCCATTACACCCACTGACTGCTTTGACTAAAGTTTCCAGTGACTTAGTGTCTGCTGAAAACAAAAGCCTATATTCAGTTCACATCCTTCTGAATTTCTCTATTGCCTTTAATAAAACCTACCTTCGTATGACTCTTCATAATCTTGGTTTTCAGAATTCAATTTTTTCTGGGTTACAATCCCTGCAACATGTATCTACTCCTGGCAGCTTATCTTCCCACATTCCTGTATCAGCTGGAGTTCTTGAGGGCCCTGACCTTGCCTTCCTTTTTTCCTTCTTTTTAACTCTTTATACACTTTGGTGCCTAAATCTGCTCTTTGTGGTCTCAGCTATTACCTATATACTGATGTCATCCAATTATATCTTTCTCCTCCCTCCCTTTCCCTCCGGTTCACAATATTATATAATATGACAACCATAATAAACACAAAATGAGCTCTGTGAGCTGATTTTTTTAACTTTGCAAGTCATAACAGATGACTCTAGCGCTGTTGCATCTCCTTTTCCCCAACCCTTCCTTTTGCGGAAGGCAGTCTGTCTGTCACCGAGCCTTTTTGCTTGCCCAGCCCCAACACTAGTAGTATCTTGTTGGCATAACCTGTAATATATGAGCCTTGCTTAAAGTAGTCTGTACAAACTGTGTCCCAACTCATGACTGGCACTCTTCTTATTTATGTAAAAGAAGTTCCTGTTGCTCATTTAACTGCATCTGTGTAAATTCTTTGCATGTTCAGGACATATTTGTTTGGAAGATTTTACATATGATGCTTACTCATGCAGAAAGCATCTATGCTGGGAGAAAGTAGACTGCTGAACTTTAGAGTCTTTTTCCCCCTTTCTTTTTAAAAAGGTCAAAAGGAATGACATGCTAGCTTCATTCCTTCTTTTTATTGTGAAAGGATAGTGGCTGATGATGAAATAAACTGCATAGTGGTGTATTACTTTAAGCAAAACCTATTCTCTACATCAGGGATAGGCTACCTGGTGCCCTCCAGATGTTGTGGACTACAACTCCCATCATACTCCAGACACATGGCCAGTGGTCAGGGATTATGGGGGTTATAGTGCAAAATCTCTGGAGAACACCAGGGTGCCTACCTCTGATCTAAGTGCTTAAAAGTTTACTAAGAACTGGACCAATATTTTGGCAAAAAGACAAGTTCCTAAGAAGCATGACACAAAAGAGGTTGAGGGAAGAAGTGCCACAATAAATGGTTTATCGTAACATCTGAATGCAGCCAATATTGCACTGAGACCCACAAACAGCTTTTCAAACGAACCCCAGGACTGACATCCTTAACAGTGACACAATCAGACCACTTAACGTGAGTTTCTAAATACCTTTATTCAGGGTATTATGTCCAGATAAACCTGAACTGCATTCTATCATTACTGGTATAGTCTTGTAAGTCCCCGTTCATTCAAAGGCAATAGTGTGATAAACCACCACTGTATTCTATTTAGAAAGCATGTAAAATTACTGGCTCTGTACAACAATTGCATACAAAGGACTGGGCAGCTGGTTGTCTCTCTGCGGGAAGGAAGCCTTCCCCAGCTTGGTGCCGCCCCCCCCCCCAGACTTCAACTCCCATCAGCCCCAGACAGCATGGCTAATGGTAAGAAATCCTGGGAATTGTAGTCCCAAACATCTGGAGGGCACTAGCCTTGGGAATGCTGGATAAAGGAGATGTGTGCTTCAGCACTGGAGGAAGGGAGCACATATCCTAGCAAGAACAAATTGAAGATTCATGAAATTGTGATGCCCTGTCACAGGGAAACGGGGCCATTCTTGCAGTGGCTCGCCATTCATTTGTGAATGGCTACAAAGCACTCCAGCACGAGCGGAATCGCTAGAGAAAAAAACTCACTAATGATGTCACTGGTACTATGTCCATTCATGAAACTCAAGCAACTACATGGCATGCCATATCGCACCGTTATGCTAGTTGGAGAGAACCTTTGCCTAAACAAGTACTACTGTTGGGAGACCTTGGAAAACTGTGATATTCCACAACGGCACCTGGACCACTCACAGTGAGTATGTGAGTAGCAATGTATTGCTCTGTAAACTGATCACAGAAGGATCCCAAAATCGAGTACCTAATTTTCATCAACGCAGATTTATATGACTACGGCTGCAGCCCGATGCACATTTACTTGTAGGTTTTACTGAATTCAGTATAAACATGCATAGGATTGGGTTGCAATCCAATAAGGGACAACTACTCTGAGTAGTAGAATTGCACTCCATAGTTCTTGGCAGAATGTCCTACTGAATTCAGAGAGACTGAATTTTAAGCAAACTATGGGTAGGATTGAGTAGTATGACTACTAACCAAGTCTGCTATGATTTCAGTTTGGGTTACCATGTTTTCAAGATGGACGCAAAGAAGACAATTCAAAAGAGTCCAAAGGATATAAAGCAGTGTTCTCCAACCTTGGGTCCCCAGATGTTTTTGGCCTACAACTCCCAGCATGCCCCAGCCAGCGTAGCATGCTGGGAGTTGTAGGCCAAAAACATCTGGGGACCCAAGGTTGGAGAACACTGATATAAAGGAACTGGCTGGGGCATGCTGGGAGTTGTAGGCCAAAAACATCTGGGGACCCAAGGTTGGAGAACACTGATATAAAGGAACTGGTATCTAAAGAATTTGACATTTCCTCTCTCCAACTCACCAAAAGCAAAAATGATTTCTTTGGCCACACACATTATATGGTAACATCTCCTACAGAGTACTCCGCATTCTGCAGTATGCTGCAGAAGTGAGTCAGTACCTTAAAGGCTTCCAACCGCTTACAAGCCAAACAGCTTGCTTTGGCTCTCAACACTGTCTCCCCATATGGGACCTACTTTGATCTTTTTAAGCTATTATACAAATGCAATTACATCCATTTTATGGGATCAACGGGGGCTAGAGAAAGAGCACGCTAAAGAGCACACTACGTGTGAGTGATAGTGTGAGAAGCTACTTTTTGTAATTTGAATAGAGGGCTGCAAATATCTTTAGTGTGTTCCCAAAATGGGCTATGCCGCAAAGCTGCAAAATGAATTTTCTTGAAGCATCTTAATACAGACAGCAAATACATAGCACAAGTAAAAATCCTCATCCTCCTCTCATGAATGCTCTTAATTCCTACTCAGATTTACCCTAAACTGTTACAAAAATATACAACTGAACATTTAGAACAATGTTCTATTATTTATTACTCTTAAATATACGGTGCCATCTTATTTTCTAAGAGTTAAGATGACTAGTTTATCTGAACACAAACCCACAAAAGCAAATCCAGCTCATAGTATTGAGATGATGCATGTTAAGAGGTGTGATAGTTATTTATGCCTGGTTCTAGTCCTTGGAAGGCTAACAGCACAACCTTAAACTTCTCACAACATTGCAAAGTCGCCAGTTTTGCATAGCTAAGTTTTTTGAAGTGACATTCTGTAATTGTTTGAAGTGTTACTGTAAATGTTACCATTTAATGTTTAAGGACATTGCACTGTGTCAAGAGGTGCCTCTAAAACACCACAAGTTCTCCATCTCCAAGTTCAGGAGAAGAGCATGTTTATCATGAAGACAATGAGGCCAGTAACTTCTAAGCCCCCCGCCCCTGTAAAAGTATAAGAAGATGGGTAAGCAGAGGGGGATACCCAAGTCCAGCAGCTAGAAGTAAGCATTACATTGATCAACAGATGCCAAACGGTGCTGGTGGTGAGGAGGATCGAGGATGTGCTGGGACGGAGAAGGTATTATTTGTCTTTTTTCCCTAGTGAATGTACTGGGGGACGGAGGAAGAAACTTTGGTTATTATTTGCAATTTTGTTTTGCTATTTTTGTTTTACTCTCTTATGAGTAGTTTCAAGCAGCACATTTCAATGTGTTGGGATTTAAATACTGGAAGACACAAGATTGTACTGTATAGCTATAATACATGGCCCTGGACTGGCAAATTCTCCAATCCAAAGTAAACAGGCTGCAAGAACAGCTCTGATCATCCCTCTCTTTACTTTGGCAGCATTTAACTCAGCTCCCTAAATATAGATCTTGTTTTGTGTAAATTGGCCAGTTCTTGCTACAGTGTCCATTAAAAAGATATATTCTGCCATTCAATGCCATATATGCTCATTTGATTCTTAACCCTTCTCAGCAACACACAAAACATTTAGCTAAACCGTTTATCATTTTTATCTCTTGTGGGAACAAAACATTTTGCAAGAACTAGGAGGGCAGCATTCATTTCCCCAAGCTAGTTAACCATCTACAAAACAACGGAAGCTGTGAAAGTGTGTGTGTGTGTGTACGCACAGTGGGCAGGTTCACACATCACGCTAAGCCACCGTGGACTGGTTGTTCACTGAACAACCCACGGTACTCTCGACAGACCATCAGGCTTACCACGTCTTGTTCTCCCGCTCATCCCCCCCGTACCCTGGCCGCTCCAGTACATATCCCAGGCACCTTCGCGCTGCAATTTGTCTTGTCTCCTCATCCTGGCCCCCTCCCCGCTCTGATCGCCACCCCCTTTCAGAGCACTTATTTCACCACCATTTAAAAAAAAATGTTGGCGCTTTGGGAATACACAAATGCAGTCATATTTGTTTCCCCAGTGATGCCCCTTTTCCCTGTGACAGGGCATCACTGGTATCACCAAGCCACCAGGGGTATCAACAACCCTAAGTCAAGCCATGGGTTCTTATTTTATTTATTTATTTATTATATTTATACCCCGCCTTTTTTCCTGCAAGGAACCCAAGGCAGCTTACATAATCCTCCTCCTCCTCCTCTCCATTTTATCCTCACAACAACCCTGTGAGGTAGGGTAGGCTGAGAGTCAGTGACTGGCCCAAAGTCACCCAGTGAGCTTCATGGCCGAGCGGGGACTAGAACCTGGATCTCCTGAGTCCCAGTCCAACACTCTAACCACTATTCCGTGCTGGTTCTTTGAGAAAAATAACCCACCCTGCAGAAACCACACTGGGTTCAGAAGACACAACAACCCACCATGGCTGTCTACACATGGTGGGGTTGCTGTGTTGTGTGAACTAGGTGTGTGTGTGTGTGTGTGTGTGTGAGAGAGAGAGAGAGAGAGAGAGAGAGAGAGAGAGAGAGAAAGAGAGCGGTGTGTGTGTGTGTGTGTGTGTGTGTGTGTGTATGCACAGTGGGTGAGATCTTTTGTCTGAAAAATGTAATGAATTTCAAAGACAAGCTTTCCCAAGTATTATGAAATAAAACCAACCCATTTAAAAAGAAGATTTTTAAAAATACAGACCAAAAATTGCCAAAAAAGTGTACATACTGTTTCAGTTTACAAAAATTACCAAAAAGGTGTACATACTGTTTCAGTTTACAAATGCTCTCACGGTGGCTGGCAAAAATAGGCTGGATCTAGATTTCGTCATACTTAAGAGTAAACCCATTGAAATCTGCAGGACTTAAGTACAACTACGTCTGCATCCAGCCCAATATAAAATACAACAAAACTCAACATTAGCAAGAACCGCCCCAGGCTGTGGTTCCGACCTCGGGGGGGGGGCGGCGGGAGTGGAGGGGGCAGGCTCCACCACAATAGGCAGTGTCCTGGTGGTGCCTCAGGCTCTCCTCCTTGCGCTCTGTGGCTAAAGACTTAGGCCACCTTCGTCTCCGCACCCCTTCTGCCCTCCACTGGGTGCCCGTAATCCTCCAAGTTCAGAGGGCCATGGGCAGCCACACTGAATTGCGCTGTTACTGTTCTTAATGTTCTTGCTTTTCTTGTTTTAAGCTTTTCTTGTTTTAAATTGCTGTGCACCGCCTTCATTACTTTTTAGCAAATAAGGTGGCATATAAATGTTCATAATAAATGAAAAAAATTCTGTATCTCTGTCCTAAGCAAGCATTGCGCAGGAAAAATGCTGAAAGAGATACGGAACATTTCAAATGTACAGACTGCAACCACCTCTGCAGCAGGAACTAGGTAAACAGACAGGCTTCCATATCACCACAAAGTTCTCAATGGTCCAATGCACTTATCAGACCAGGATTTATCAACCACTCTACACTTGCCCTTCTATGATCTCTACACCTAGAAAGAGAGATGCCAGGCATCAAGCCTGTATGGAAATGTGAATCTCAGGATATGGTATCTAGGAAGGAATTAGCCAATGCACTGGTTGTATCTGATAAAACTCACTCCTCACCATAACCACCACCCGCATCTCAGATACCATGGGAACAGAGGAAGCTGCCTTACTGAGTCAGACAACTGGGTCTATCTAAATTAATACTGTCTACATTGAGCTACAGCTTTTCCAAAGGTGGATCCAGGAATACTCTTATACGATGAACCCATCACTTCAGATACAGCCAGATCCACTTCCTCCAGATTGTACTAGCATTGCCTCCTCCTTCTTAAATCTATATTAATTTCTCATTAGGAAACCTGGCTTCTGTTGATTCAGAAGGAAAGCTCTCATTCAGAACAAATGGGATAAGTTCCAAGCTCTCTTTAGATAGTGCTAAATAGCATAACAAAGCAAAATATTACCTGAAATATACTCCAGGCTAAACTAGAATTACACAGGTGTGTTAACAGATGGTGGTTTGTTCAGAGACATGCTTACAGATTTCTGCTTTCAAGTACAACAATTTGCTGTCAGTGCAAATATAAGCAAAGAACGGGGATTAAAACCATTTCAGGGGAGCCATTTCCTTATGAAAATACTGACTTTCTAATCATCACCTATACCTATTAATCCTGTAAGTACAGAATGCTAACAGCCATCAAATGTTTTGTACAAATACAGGGAAAAACTCTTATGATCAGTTTAAAGCATGCAGTGGCTTGCACAGGGTCGTACTTACTTTACGAGGTTGGTTTCACAACCATCGTAATTGTTCAGGGCAGACAAAATGCGTTGAGTCATGTCTCTGAAGGTGGGAAGGAAGTTGCAACAGATCTGTACTAGGTCTTTCCACACAGATCAATTGCTTTTCATGGGCGGGATTTTAAATAGCTATCCTCCAGCCAAAATACACACACTTATACAGGTATCTTCACTCACACAGCGCTTACTCTTAGATAAGAATTTATAATGGAAACTTGTTTTTGTTTTGTTTTTCCAATTACGTTCAAGACCACGTGAACACAAACACAACACATACTGTAAGGAATTTGTGATGAAAGCAACTTCCTTAAGAATGCCTCATTGCCTCAGGTCAGTGTCTGCCTCTGTTCACATTGTCCCTCGTCCCATTATGTTTTTTTCCCCTATTTTATTTGAACCTTGTCCATCAATGTATCCCACTTTGTTCCTATGCCGCTTCGCTGCTCCTGCAGTCTATATTCACAAATGAGGTTAAAAGGCAGAGGCTTGTATCCAATTCGCTTCTCCCACTGACAGAACAGCTTACATCAGCAAACAAGGAGGGGTGTGATTCCCCCTCTCCTCTGGAGCCCTCTGCTCGCTTCCCCCCCCCCCCCAGATCTGCTCTAGAGCAGTGTTCTCCAACCTTGGGCCCTGGGTACTTGAAGGGCTGCCTTCTATATACACTTGGCTGAACGCTGGGGCCAACACTGGAGACTTGTTCTGTGTTCTCCCACTGTCAGAAGTTCAATGGGAGCAGGGCCTTTTCAGTTGTGGTGCCAAATTTGTCGAATGTGCACCCGACGGAAGCCTGTCTAACCTCTTTGTTTTCTCATTGTCAAGACCTGGCTGTTCCAGGTTGATTGGTGAAGGTTGATTTTTGTTCCTGTTGTGACTTTCTTGCTCAGCTTTGTTTTTATTTCTGTTGATGGGTTATTTTTATTGATGCCTTTTATTTCTTATGGTGGTTATTTTATTATTTATTCATTTATTTATTTGCTATGCTTATATACAGCTTAATATAATAAAATCCCTAAGCAGTTGTTATGCATTTATTTTATTACAAGTCCTTTTTTTTTTTTTTAAAGAATGCAGGATAAATCTATCTATCTATCTATTTCTAAATAAATAAATAAGAGGTGATGATGGTTGTTTGACCTTTACAGGATACACAGCTATAGCTATTATGAGGTAACCCCAACAAATAATCTTAAAATATAATTCAGTCTTGAAAATATCCAAGAGTGGACTGCTAAACATTTCCTGAGGAACTTATTCCTTCATTCCCCTACTGAAATTTCTTTGCCCATCACATACTGAAATCTGAAACTGTGCTTCAGGTGGAACACTGTGGGACTTCTTTGCTACCATTCCAGCAAAGGGATGCCCTGGCCTGTCATATGATAAACCAGGAAAAGGTGCTTTCAGACCAGTAGAGTCTTATGCAAAAGGAACATTCCAACCTGACCTGCTTCCTCACAAGCAGAACTATACTTGCATGCAGCCATGCTGCAATCTTGCAGGCATAACATTCCTTGTAATGTCTGTCCTGACATGAGGAGGAGGCGAGCACTGAAGAAAAAAATGGTACACAAGAATACCAGTGGAGATAAGTGCAGGTTCTCAAGCTGGGGTATGTCCTAGACTAGTATGCACCCCAGCCGATGCTCATCAGATCCCAGAAAAGGTGTTGGTGGATATGGACAGCAGGACATTGGTCATGGATGCTGGAATCCAAGCAGGGTGCAGTTTTATCTGGTAAAGCGAATCATTAGAGGTCTTGGGACCAAAACTATCTCTACTTATCCTCAAACACATCCCAGAAAAGCAAGTAACTTTTCTAAATTTTCTTTTCTCCTCTAGTTTCCTGCATTGAGCAGGAGGTTGGACTCGATAGCCTTGTAGGCTCCTTCCAACTCTATGATCTATGGATAGTTAAACATGATTGGAATATTAGAAACATGCAGGTTTAAGTGCACAAACATGCATGAATCTGTATAAAAACACTGGATTAAAACTCTTATAACACTGGGCCATTGGGTAAGGTTTGTTATTCTATTACACCATCTGGGAAGAACTTTCTCTCAGTTACGTAGCTATATCTTCTAGTAGAAAACACTTTTTTCTTTAAAAAAAATTAATAGCAGTTCAACTGGTGATCAGATTGATGCTGAGGGTCATTTTATGATTCTGGCTGGGCAACATATTGATAAAGTAATTGCTATGTTTAATGTGTATGTGCCTAATAATGACTCTCTGGTTATATTCCATGATTGTTTTAAGAGATTGGTTGATATGGCTTATGATTATCTGATTGTCGGCTGGGACTTTAGTGAGATTTTACCAGTGTGGCGTAGTGGTGAGAGTGTTGGACTGGGACTCGGGAGATCCAGGTTCTAGTCCCCGCTCGGCCATGAAACTCACTGGGTGACTTTGGGCCAGTCACTGACTCTCAGCCTAACCTACCTCACAGGGTTGTTGTGAGGATAAAATGGAGAGGAGGAGGATTATGTAAGCTGCCTTGGGTTCCTTGCAGGAAAAAAGGCAGGGTATAAATATAATAAATAAATAAATAAATAAAAGGAGTACGCCTGCTCCCAAGAGGCAAATGGAGGTGAGGCTTATACTTCAGGCCTATATTGTTGAACTTGGTCTGATTGATGCTTGGAGAATTTTGCATCCTGCTGAGAGAGACAACACATTTATTTCATTGGTACATCAGAATTGCTTTCGATTAGATTATTTTTGGGTTTCCACACCTTTGCTGCGTCAAATAAAAATGGGTAAAATCGATATACTGATAATCTCAGACCATGCCCCACTGTGCCTGGATTGCAACTTTCAGATTTGCCAAGGCCCAAGATTCACCAGCATTAAGGTCTTTAGTGCCTTAGCGTTTCTCTTCTTAATGATGAGTTGTTTAAAAATCAGATTTCTGCTGAGCTACTCGAGTATTTTGAAGATAATGAGGGCACTGCTGATTCTTGCACCATTGAGTAGGAGGCCAGTAAAGCTTTTATACAGGGTCCAATTATTGCCTACGCTTCTTATAAGTTTTTTTTAAAAATGAAACAAATAATACTTAAGAAATTGAAATCTCTCATAACCCAGTTCGCTATTTCCCCAACTGCACAGATTTATCAGGAATTGCAGAAAGCTAAATATGAGTTGAATAATATCCTTTCACAGCAGGTGGAATTTGCTTTAACCTGTTTATGATAGGCATCTTGGGAAAATGGTGAATGTCCTAGTAAGATTTTGGGACATCATCTTAAACAGCAGAAACATCATAACGCTATTTCAGCTATTAAAGATGAGAATGATAGGCTATATCACTCGCCCACAAATAAATTTTGTTTAATTGTATTTGTATTGTATGGGAAGTGAAACATCAGAGAAGGATCAAAGGATTGTTGCTTTAGCGTCTAAATCCGAGGCTTCAATGGATTGCAGGTTTCATCTTATTCAACAAAACCTCTTGTTTCTTGGACACCACAATGTCTCTTTAATAAGGGTTTGTCTAAGTCAGCTAACTGCTGGAGATGTAATACTGCTAATGCTTCCTTTAATCATATGTTTTGGCAATGTCCAGTAGTTGTCTCTTTATGAGAGGAGATTATAATACATATAAATTTTGTATTGGCACACTCTTTAATATTCACTGATGCGTATGTTCTTTTAAATTATCTACCTGCTTCCTGGAAGTTAACACATGGTCAATGTAAATGGATTTTCCACGCCCTTTTGACAACTAAAGGCTAGTATTGCAACACTGGAAGGATAAATGGATGGCATATAGATGCCACTCTCAAATGGATACATACATAGGTATTTGGTCTGCCTTTGTTGACGTTTATTTATAATTGATATATTCAAATCGTTGTAGTTTTTATACACACACACACTTTTTTCTTTATGATTTTGTTGAAACTTATAATTAAAATAATTTAAAAAACAATAGCACAAAGATAAACACAGACACATGTGTGTGCACACACACACTATATATTTTTACTTCTATATTTCTGTTGCAAGAACCCAAAGTTTTAGAGAAAAAGAATACACAATTTTAACTCACAGTATGATGATGAGAGTCTGGCTGAACGTGCCAGCCATGACAGAGCACACAAACTGGTCCCCAGAGATTCCGTAGTAGCAACATTTTACTTGCAGCCAGAGATTTAAACAGACATTTAATCTGGTTCCTGGCTTCATAACTAGCTGAAAGATATTTTTTAGGGCACACTCCATCAAGCACTGAAGCTGAACAGCCTACATATCAACGTGAATTCTGCATTCATCCCACAGAAATGAATGGATGATGTGAATGAGTAGATCTTAATGACAGCATCCTAATGTGATAAGGTACTTGAACAACACTGTTGCAAGATTTTTTTCATAGAAATATAAAACTTCTTGCAAGGTTACCCATTTCTAGTGGACAAGCATCTTTCTTTTTAAAAATGCAGAAGAATTTTTTTTAAATGTTAGGGAGAGAAGTGAAATAATCTGTTTTGCAATGAAAATCACAATGCTCTAATACAGCCTATTCCAACCTGGTGTCCTCCAGATGTGTTGGACTACAACTGCCCATCATTCTGGCTAGGGATGATGGGAGTTTAGTCCAACATATCTGGAGGGCACCAGATTGGGGAGGGCTGCACTAAAATCTGAATTTTTTAGGTATGTTTACTGCGGCTCAAGTTGTCCTGCTTCTTCAACCAACAGAGTAAGTTTTAGGTATAAGGTTTTAAAACTTGAATAATTAAAGTTTGATGCTCTGTTCATTCTAATTTTTTCCACCAAGACATCATAACATTTTGTGGGTTCAGTTATAAAGGCATAACTGCAGATTTTAGAACTTTTCCAAGAACATCATGAGATATTAAGGGACATTTTGAGTGTTAACAAGTGAACTGATTTTTTTTATTTTTTTTTTAATGCTGGAAGGATGGATGGCCAGATGGTTAATTAGGTGACAAGCAGTGGGAGTCAGCTGAACAATTACAGGAAGATCAACAGTTGTCATTATGATAACGAATGGCTTCAGAGTTCGTTATTGAAGTCATATTCCCAAAGGCTGTGGTAGTGGGAATTTACTTCTGAACACAGCCCTTTAATACTGCTGTGTCTGTTTTGGCCTTAGGCTACATATTAGAAATGATAAAAGAAGTTCTTTCATACAGTTTTAAAATCAGAGCAGTTGCACTGCCAGTATCAACATGACAAAATGCTTTTGGCTAGAAAGAGAGAAAGCTCTGTAGTAAGTACCAGACAAGTGTGAACAGAAACTTTCTTAGCCAATCAAAGCACAGCCTTATCTCATCACACACTGTTTTTTACCTTTTTACATTTTAGCCAGATTTAGTAACTGTTGCTTTGGCAGTAATTACAGAACAAGTTCAGCACAATTATTCTATCATCAGAAGGTGAAGTACTGTTTTCAGGCCCTTTTTTCAGTCAGTTCTATGCCAATGTAACTAGGGCACTTCCTGTATAGTATGAGAAAGGAAGTTACGCAGCAAGGGAACTCCTTTCCTTCAGATGGGAAAATGTAACTGCATTTGCTGCATTGTAGATAGAAATCACAGTTCTCCATTTTCCTGTGGAAATCTGAAAGCATTTTCAAGGGTTTAGTTAAGATATCTCCTTGCTGTACCAAAAGCTAGGCAATGAAGTAAGTAGGCTGCATAGGTAACCATCAGCATTTTTTAGCTGTAGCATTTCCTTCCTCAGGTCAAGAAGGTTGGACTAGATCAGGGTGAGCAAGTCTTGCCTAGACTACTGTAATGCGCTCTACATGGTGTTACCCTGGAAGACAGTTCGGAAGCTACAGCTGGTACAGAACGCAGCGGCTCACCTGGTTAAAGGCAGCCGGCAGCGGGATCACATCACTCCAGTGCTCAAGGAGCTGCACTGGCTACCAGTTGCTTGCCGGGCCGAATTCAAGGTGTTGGTTTTGACCTTTAAAACCCTATATGGCTCCGGTCCAGTTTATCTCAAGGAGCATCTCCAGCAACACCAAGTAGGCTGCTCAACAAGATCTGCCACAGACGGCCTTCTCCTTGTCCCTTCAGCCAGAGCAGCTAGACTGGTGGGGACTAGGAAGAGGGCCTTTTCTGTGGCGGCCCCCATACTGTGGAACTCTCTCCCTAGTGACTTCTGCCATGCCCGATCTCTGCTGAGCTTCCTCTGCTCACTAAAAACATGGCTGTTCAGGCGGGAATATAGGGTGGGCTAAGATTTTAAAATTTTATACTGTTTTAAATGTATTTTATTCTGCATTTTATCGTGTGTACATCGCCCAGAGTGGCCGGTTAGCCGGCCAGATGGGCGATCCATAACTGTAACAAATAAATAAATAAATAAATTCAGCAGTGAGAGCCACAAGACAAATACAGTATTTGCCTGTTTTAGTTGCCGTTCTGCAACTTTTATGAACATGGAAGATGGTGAACTACAATTGGTAGACATACTGCATTTACTGTACAATATTCATATGAAATTACTGCCTCAATCATTATTGCCCTCAATATTTGGTTCAAGTATGAAAAATACAATTGAATCAAATTATAATTCTGAGGAGTTAAAAAATAACCAAGGAATTCTGGTTTATTGCTAGCCTCAATCTTTCCAATCTGATAGCTATTTTAATACTTTTCAAATATTATATCTGCAGCCAAGTGAGCTAATCCCCCCTCCCAACATACAACTCCCCAACCTAAAGTCATGGACTGCACACAAATGTTTTGCTGACTGCACTTGGCCATTTTATTAACTTACTGAAGCTACAATCCTATGCATGTTTAGACAGAAAAAAGGCCTACAACTCCCAGCATGCCCCAGCCAGTATGGCTGGCTGGGGCATGCTGGGAGTTGTAGGCCTTTTTTTCTGTCTAAACATGCAAAAGATTGCACCCTAAGTCTTACATTATAACCAAAGTCTTATTTTCTGATTTCATTTGAGGACCATGACCTTCCATATACCCAAGCGGCATTGATCCAATCTAGTATATGAAAGTGCCTTTAAAACAAAACGTGATGAGGCTGATATTAACATGCTCCACAACATCTTGTGGTGTCAATTTCCTTGTTTGTTTCAGCTGTCAACAGGAGCACAGAAGTGGAGTAGGTAACATACAAGGAAACTGACAAGGCAAGACTGCATAGTGCATATAGGCTTATAAGGACCAGGGGAAAAATAATAGTAAGTACAGTCTGCCACTGCTTACTGGAATGGAAACACTGCAGAATCCTGTCAGGCTCAAATGGAATGGAATTCCCAGCGTTGCACATCCCTAACTGAGGAAAGAATCCAATAATGCCTGAGTGCTGGTGGAACTTATAGCTAGCACAATGGGAACTTAGCAGTTCCTGAAGCAATAGGAAACAAGCAGAAACACTGGTTTCTGGAATGGTGCAGATCAGTGTAGCTCGCAAAAAGGCGCTCCACTGACCTCTCCCACTCTAGAATGTGTTTCCACTCACTTCCAGGATTCCTTTAGGAAGTGCAAGTTCCTGCTGTGCTTTTGGTGTGTCCCAAAAGCACAACAGAACCAGCAGAGGTACAGCAGCAGTACTAGATACTGCCCTAAAGTTTCACTGAGTCAGTATCAATCTGAGGTATGCAGAGCACTCATATACAATATCTGTGAATAAATATTAATTTGCCTCCCTAAATGCTGCACTTGTTTGGAGAAGCACTATTGTTGCTAAACCACAGCTTAACACGAGGGGAAGAAGTCTTAGCAAGCCTCAGGCTTGCAAGCTCCCCCTTCCTCTCTTTGTTTGGTGTGGCTGTGTGAAGGAGATTGGAAGCATCAGTTTCTGTTGTAGTTGTTGTTGTTTTTTACACTAACTGCCGTTTGTTATTATGTCCAAGGACTAACTATGGTTAGTGAACAAGCAAGGATCAGAAGCCTGATCCTGGCTTGTTTCAATACACCATAGTTTAAACTACCCACAGTTTGTCCTTGGTGGGTGTAATGACTAACCACAGTTAGTTAGAAATGAAAGTGAATTTAATCTAATTTAATCCAATTAGTTCAATGGGGAAAGAAATGGAAGAGGAGACAGGAGCATGAAAGAGAATTCACCGCATTTTGAGCAGTCGGTTTTGTCTAGAGAACTTATAGAAGGAAATGCATCAGCTAGAGGTATTACAAAGATGATATATAAAAATGTTGCAGAAATCAGAAGAACAAGCGGAAAATCTTAAGATAGTTTGGGATACAGAGTTTGAAGAGGAAATGGCAAAGGAAGAGTGGAATAAGATATGGGATAGGCGTATATTGAAAAATATGTCAATAAGGATAAAAGAGAATTTCTATAAGTTAATTTGGAGATGGTACCTGACTCCGGCGACATTAAATAAAATAAATAATAAATGTTCTCCAATGTGTTGGAGAGGCTGTCAGGACAGGAGCTGGGGGGAGGAGCTTCCGGCTGGACGGGCTGGTAGCTGTTTCGGGTTGCTCCCGATGAAGAAAAACTTAAAAGCAGTATTATTCCTTGCAAATGAAGAAATGTGAGTAGGAACGATTGATTACCTGGATGGGAAGAGTTAAGCGCCTGCTCTCTAAGAAAGAACAGGATTTATAACTTTTTTATTGCTTTATAATGGCCATCAAGTGCTAAATGCCGAGAGGCCGGGATAAAAAGAAAGCTGAGCCTGTGTGGGTTCGTTCTAAGAGAACTCACGCTTCGGATGTTAGTGTTACCCGGCTGCAGAGAACGGAGATAGAAAAAGAATGGACAAACGGATTGGTTAATAATTATCCGGAGGGTGAGATTAAGGGATTTGATAAAATTTCTCAAAGTGAAACTTTAAGTGCTGAGTCATCACCCGGAAATAGGAAGATGTCGGCTGGAATGGACAGCAATAATGACCAATCAACTGCAAGGCAATTTGAGGAAGGCAGTACTTCTCCCGTGGTGAAATTAAAACAAAAAGAAATGAATCTTGATGAATTGATGGCACATTTTCAAGTGATGATAAAAGCTGAGTTGAATCAAAACAAAGAGCAGATTGTGTCAGAGGTTCAAACTGAGCTTCAAAAAAATACAAAAATCAGTCTTGGGAATCACTGCTGATATGAAAGTTATGAAAGACAGAGTTATAGTGGTGGAAAAAGGAGTGAAAGATAATATTGAAAAAATTCAGGAGCAGGATTTAAGATTTGATCAATTGGAGCGGAGAATTATTGACCTTCAGGACAGAGAGCGGAGGTCCAACGCCCGACTTCGAGGATTTCCAGAAGGTGGCAGGGAAGGTGGCAGGAATTTGAGAGATATGATTTTGGACTGGCTAAAATTATTGGCCCCTGAATTTCAATGGAAGCAAGAAGATATTGTGCGTGTTTACAGAGTGGCTTTCAAAAGGGGAGGAATAACTCCCAGAGATGTAGTTATGAGTTTTGCCAACTATTATAAAAAGGAATTATTTATGAAAGCAATTAGGCAGAAATCTGATCAGCTGATGTATCAAGGAGCTCCCGTGCAAATTTACAATGATTTATGTTCACAAACAATTAATTGGAGGCGTAGCGTGAGACCTTGCACTACTGTTCTGATGAAGAAGGGAATTTCATATAGCTGGGGGTACCCAGTATATTTAACTTTTATGTTTGATGGGAAAAAGCATAGGATTACATCTTGGAGTCAAGGAATGGAGCTACTGCGTGAAAAGGGACTTTTGGAAGAAGATGGAGATGGAGATGGACCACAGGCAGAGCAAGGAGCGGTTGGTGGTGAGCTGCGCTAAGGATTATGTGTTCGGATGGAAGCAAAGATAGAAAGAAAGACGATTGGTGTGGTAGAAGTGTAATATTAAAAAAAAAAGAATTATGATTTAAGTTTTATTTGTTAATATTAATATTTTTGTTATTAATAATTACAAATTTTTCTCAACTCTATTTTTCTCTCTTTCCTTATTGGGATATAATATTAATATTTTTGTTATTAATACTTATAAAATTTTCTCAACTCTATTTTTCTCTCTTTCCTTATTGGGATATAATATTAGGTAACCAGGATATAATAGGTGCAGGATTAATAGGTTTAATAATATGATCAATGTTTAACCGGGAGGAGAAGAACAGCTGCTGCCATGAGCAGGTGGTGGATC
Source organism: Shinisaurus crocodilurus (assembly GCA_021292165.1). Taxonomy (NCBI): domain Eukaryota; kingdom Metazoa; phylum Chordata; class Lepidosauria; order Squamata; family Shinisauridae; genus Shinisaurus; species Shinisaurus crocodilurus. Next base: position 131,628,780 of record CM037881.1, on the reverse strand, counting down.
CTTTCGTCCCCCCCCTTGACAGTGTGGCAGGCCATGAGCGGGATAAATGGGTCCCGGCTATATGGGGGGAAACATTATATGTGTGGGTGGGGGTTTAGAATATGTGTTTTTTCTTTTTTTTGTATTTGTATAGGTAGTTGTTTGTTTAAGTTTTTGGTTATTTGTAGTATAATTTGGAAGTTTATGTATTTTGTAGTTTATATGTTATTAATTATTATTTTTCCTTTTCTTTTTATGTATGTTATGTATTTGTATTTTATATATTGTTCGGAAAAAATTTAAATAAAAAAATATATTAAAAAAAAAAAGAAAAAAGGACAGGAGCTGGGTATGTATGCTCATATGTGGAGGAGTTGTAAAAATGTAATGGGTTTTTGGAAAATGATTTTTGAAGAAATATCAGAAATTGTTGGTATTGATTTACAAGTCTGTCCTAAATTAGCATTGTTATAAATAACTGAAAAGGTGGCTGGTCCTCTAAATGTTAAATAATTAATTGTAAATTTGTTAACGGCGGGTAGATTAATGATAGCAAGAAAATGGAAAGTTCAGCAAGTTTTCTCTATCACGGACTGGTATAAAGAAGTGTGGGATATGGCTTTAAATGATATGTTAACTTGCAATATCAAATGTAAAAGGGGACAATTAAAGAAAAATAATTTTAAGGATATCTGGGGATTATTTTTGGATTTTGTGTTAAATAAGGGGAAAGGGAGTGTCAAGATATGTTGTATTTTTTGAATAATGAATAATTATAGATATAGAGATAGATTGTATTATATGGTCCCATGGTGATGGGAGCACTATATAAGTTGTATGTTTGTTATTTAGTTGTTTTATATATTGTTTTTTTTAAAAAAAAAATTAAAAAAAGAAAGGGGAAAAAAAGAAAGTGAATGCTTCTAATCTCGTCTTCACAACTGCACCAAAAGGAGAAGGAAAGCTACATAGGATCATGCAAGGGGTTTGCATTAACTCACGGAACGTTTTTGAGATTTTTTTCTTCCAACAGCAGACCCCCATGTGATATCACAAACTGCTTTTGAAATTATTCTTGGTTTCTAACACAGTTTACCATGTAGTACTGCAGTGAAAAGAAAACTACTTTAAATCTCCTTTTAGCTCACAGAACTAGGTCCCCTGGTCCTCTGGCCAGTCTCTCCTGCTTGCTGTGTGGCACTGCCATTAGCTGATAGGGAAAATGTACGTTTATTTTTTCCTGTCTAAACATACATAGGATTGCCTCTTAAACATACAATTAAGTTGTACTCATATGGTATACTCCCCCTCCCCCAAAGGAAAAAGAGAACCACTGTGGAGTGGACAATTCAGATCAGGAAAACGGCATAAGGAAGGATTAACACCACTGCCCCAGTCCTGATCTGAGCCCCCAATACTACCAATAATTTAAATAATTCCATTTGACATAGTTAAATGTAAAGTTTTGACACTTTTACAATACTACTATAAATATATTATAATTTATATCATGTATTTAAAGCAACCAGTTTAACAGTAACTGAAGATTAAAGAGGTCAATGAGTGACAAGACCATGTCATATATTCTTGTTTTCATGTATTCCTTGGTCCTGGCAGATGTTTTGGTGGGTGTGGGTCAGCCTGCAGTTTTTAATATTCTTAAAACTCTTGTTTGAACATGTTTATGGAGAATTAAACTTGTACTTTCCTTATGATCTCTTTTTCTCAGATCTCAATGAATGAATGATGTATGATTTAATTTGCCAAGCTTTTGATTTCCATCAACTTGGATGAGATCATAGCATTCTAAACACAACACTTATTAGCTCACCCTGTTTGAAGGATGAAAAAGACTGCCAGTCTGTATTGCAATACAGTAATACCTTGGATTGCAAGTAACTTGGTTTGAGAGCATTTTGCAAGACAAGCAATTTTTAAATATTTATTTAATATTTTTTTTACTTGATATACAAGCAACGTCTTGCAATACAAGTACTGTAGTACGGCTTAAATTAAAAATCTCTGTACAAATTTTTTTTGGGGGATTTCGTTTTGATATAAGAGTGTTTCGGATTACAAGCACGTTTCCAGAACGAATTATGCTCTCAATCCAAGGCATGACTGTAGTCATATCTATTGCAGTGAAGAAGACTGGGAAGGGAGAAATGACTTTTATAAACTTACCTGGCAAGTTTATGGCTGAGGTGAGATTTCAGTCAGGAGCTTCCAGGCTCACATCTAACATTCTTAACTACATCAGTTTTCAAAGCTATATAATTTATGTGAAACATTTGTACCACGCCTTTGCAAACTTTCTCAAGGCAGTTAATAATAATTACAAATAAAATTCAGTAACTATTCAAATCCTTATACTGAGACCAAAACTGCTCCTTCCCCCAACTAGACAAAGGCTTTAAATGAAGAGTTGCATCATATATAATTTCTTAAACTGAAGCAGGTAACAAACTGTATAGATAAATCTCCTCAGGAAGGTCATTCCACAAAACCAGGAGTTTCTCTGAAAAGGCTCTACTCCAAACTCTAGAACACCGTAGACCAGTGTCCTTCAACCTTGGGTCCCCAGATGTTTTTGGCCTACAACTTTGGGGCAAGCTTGGGGACCCAAGGTTGGAGAACACTGCCCTAGATAGCCTCATCTCTCAAACAGAGGAAGCGTGGAGGAGAGCCCTTGATGACAGTCTTGGCATGCAGCTGTTTTCGTGGGGGTGGGGAGGTTTCCTGACATATGTGAGCTTCCAGGACATTTATTTTATTTTATTTTATTTATTTATTATATTTATACCCCGCCTTTTTTCCTGCAAGGAACCCAAGGTGGCTTATATAATCCTCATCCTCCTCTCCATTTTATCCTCACAACAACCCTGTGAGGTAGGTTAGGCTGAGAGTCAGTGACTGGCCCAAAGTCACCCAGTGAGTTTCATGGCCGCACAGGGACTAGAACCAGGATCTCCTGAGTCCCAGTCCAACACTCTAACCACTTGAATTGGGCCCAGAGCCTCGCAGTGAAGCCGGTATTAGAAGCTGACACAGAACTGGTTGTATATGTTCCCACCTGCCTATGCCAGTCAAGAGTTAGGCTATACTGGCTGCAGCTTCTGGAGAGCCTTTCAAGGCAGTCCCACATAGAGTGCATTATGTTAGTAATTCCTTCAGATTACAAAGCCATGGATAATTGTCTAGGGCAGGGCTCTCCAACCTTGGGTCTCCAGATGTTTCATAGATCATAGAGTTGGAAGGGACCCACAAGGCCATCAAGTCCAACTCCCTGCTCAATGCAGGAAACTAGAGGTCTCCCATCCAAGTAATAACCAGGCTTGACCCTGCTTAGCTTTCCATGCTCAAACAAGCTAAGCCAGCATAAGCCACAGGCCTGTGGTTGCTGGACTACAGCTCCCAGAATCCCTTGCCATTAGCCATGCTGGCTGGGTATGCTGGGAGCGGTAGGCCAGCAACATCTGGGGACCCAAGGTTGGAGAGCCCTGGTCTAGGGATAGCAGCGTGTTAACATATCAGATGTAACCGAGAGAAAGCACTCCTGGTCTAACACCACCACCTGCTTATCTTGCAAAATAAATGGACTCAGGAGCACCCGTTGACCATGTCCTGGTGGCAACAGTGCTAAATTATTAGCCCTCATCTATGTGACACCAGCCACCAAGAACTGATTCAGGACCGAGACAGCTGCTCCTGGCTGATTAGATATAAAACATAGAGCTGGATGTCCTCAGCATATTATGGCGAATACAGGCTATTCCAAGTTATAGATATTATAATTTCTCCTGCAATACTTTTCCAACCTACAAATTTAAAAATCCACCCTTCTAGTGAAATGAAATTATTCTGGCTTACATCACAATGTTTCAATTAAATTAGCTAATGTGCCTAAAGTCTTGGAAACAATGGGTGGTGTTTCCTGGAACAGGGCGTTGCTTGACACACTTGGAGGCACCAGGACTAAGTACACTTCCATCTGATGGCAATGTTAAACCACACAGCCCAACCTTCAGAGAAGAATTAGCAACAGAAACAGTTGTGTTCTTGCTAGAATTGGGTCAAGAGAAATGGAAAGTTCATTTTGGAGCCCAATAAATTAGCTACTGTGAATTGTTTGACATGCTACATAATGAGGAGTTATTGATGTTTCATAATGCAATGCAAATATAGTTCAATACCTTAACAAACCAAGAACTTAAACTTTTATATATTATGGGTTGGATCCAGAAACCTTGTTCTACATGTGGAAGGATACCACTGGTGGAATGGGACTTCTGCACTTTCTCTTATCCCCCTCACAACACCCCACACACACCCTCCAGGACAAGGAGAGGACACAGCCACCCCATTCCACCAGTGGCATCCTTATGCATGCAGGAGAAGATTTCAGAATCCAACCCATTTTTTTAAAACCCAAAAACAAACAAACAACAAACAAACAAACCACTGACCTGGATCCCTAGTTGCCCTTCTGCAAGCGGAAGAGACCACCTGTTTATGAAAGGGCCTTTGATCCAGTGGAGGCTTTCACTTCGAAAAGCAGGACAAGAAATTTTCACCAATTCCCTCTTTCCCTGGCAGTCCCCTGCATCATCTCCCAAACTGTTCTGGAGGGTGCCCCAACCCAATATAGCAGATTTTCAGAGGGCACTGACAAAAACCACTCCCCCCCCCCTCACTTGCCAGTTAGAACATCCCATGAGTTTAGTTTCACTCACAGGATCTCAAAATCCAAGCCATAATTCTGCATCACAACTCATGCTGACTATGAAAGTCCATGCTTTTGAAAGCTTGCCCAGGATAAAGACATAAGTGCAGCCCTCTCCAACCTGGTGGCCTCCAGGTGTTTTGGACGCCAGCTGCCAGCATTCCTGACCACTGGCCATTGTAGCGGAGTCTGACGGGACCTGAAGTCCAAAACAATTCTGGAAGGCACCAGCAGTTGAGGAAGGCTGAGGTACAGGTTAATTATGACATCGGACTTCTATATGGCAGTGACTCAGTTGTGGAACTTCATTCCCAGAGAGGTTAGGTTGGCTTCTTCATTATTGGCCTTTAGATGCCTGTAAAACTATACTACTCTGCCGAGATTGTAACGATTAATGCTGCTCTTTAATTTCAGAGGGTCCCCGTTCCATTGCAATTTATCTATTTTTTCAATTTTGGTTTTAGAAATTATTGTATTTTATTGTTGTATGCTTTTTATTGTGAATCACCTTGAACACTCATTGAGTGGAGGGGAGATTGAGAAATACATTAAATAAAATATACAAATTGGGGGTTAACAACAAATAAGGTTTGTAGATTTATCCCTTGTGCAGATTTTTCTAATCATTGATCTGGCAAAGCTTGCTTCATTGTCTGCCTAGAGATTTCCAGCTGAATCATGTTCAAGTTCCACAAGAGCCATAGCCGCAATTAATGTTTAATATTTTATGTTGTGAGCATGAAAACGAAAGTCCTTCAGCGTTTATTAAATCTAGCAGAGGAGGGGAGGTGTCCTCAGTCCAGGAGGTTGGAACGGTCTCATAGAGCGGCTGTGCTTCCTGCTTCTTTAAAAGAACCTCTCATCTGACTGCCCCTGAAGAAACCTATTGGGACCCAGATGGCATTAGGCCACTGACTACCATTCCCTGCCAGGGCAAGGTGATTAAGAGGGGTGGCCAGTGACTCCAATCCCTCTCAGATGAAACTGATTATCTAGATCAGGAGCATTGAACCTCTTTCAGCCTGAGGGCAGGATTCCACCCCAGAGAAGCTCTAGGGGGCCGGATTCCACTGGTGGGTGTGGCTGATGGCAAAAAGGATGGGACCAAAAGGCAAAGGGGCAGGCCCAAGCACCCCAGAAGCAGCACATTTGAGCTTAAAGCTCTGCAGTCCGGGGGTGCTTGTTGATCCAGCACTGTCAGTATAAGCTCAAGTGAACTCTGTGGCTCCTTTTATCAGCTTTAGCTGCTATGCCAGCTGCAACCTTATCTGGATGGCGATAGCTTGGCCACAATTACTCATGCACCGGTAACCTCCCGTTTGAACTATTGCAACGCGCAGTCCATGGGGCTGCCTTTAAAAAGGGTTCAGAAACTGCAGTTGGCCCAAAATAGGGCTGCTAGATTAGGAACAGGATCTGGGTGGGTTGACTGTATTGCACCTGTGCTTTGCCAGCTGCACCAGCTCCCGCTTCATTTCTGGGCCCAATTTGAAGTCCTGTTTTTAAGCTTTGCAGCCCTAAATGGCTTGGGACCAGTTTATGCTCTTCTGTGACTCCGGTAGCAACCAGGTTCCCTGGGTCACCTGGCACTTCAGGTGCCCCCCTCCCCCGCAAACAGGCTGGCATCTGTGGTGATTACTGTTTCCCTCAAGTCAGGGGTGGGGAACATTTTGGGATCTGGGTCCAGATCCCCCCATGCAGGCTGGATGACATCGGGGGGTAGGTGCAAGGCCCCACTCATGTCAATGGCAGGGCTTTGCCCCCCAACATCATTGGCCAGCCAGTCAAATTGCCAGCTGCAGCTTCTCCACCCAGTGCTTCAGCTAGGGCGCCTGAGTCACTCCATGGCAGAGCAAAGCCCACTGAGGCGCCAGCTTCGCTTCTCCCTCGCATTTCTAACGGAGGAGCAAAAGGGGACTAAGCCGGCTTCACCCCTCCCCAGCTGAGGTGTGGGGTGGAGGGGTACTCCTTCACTTGGTGTGTTGGTCAGCAGCCTAGTTTCAGTACATGCGGCAAGGCCCAACTGGGCAAAGCCTGCATGCACCAAAGCCTCCCCAGCTGAGGCACTGGACTGAGTCCTTCCGCCCTGTGTGCGGCTTTGCTTGCCCTGTGACTTTCCCCATGGGGGAGGACGTGGAATGGATGAAGCCATCAGCACACCTCTCCATCTCAAAACTGAGAGCAGGAGCGGCGCACAGGGAAATCCCAGCTGTTACTTCCGATCACTGAACGAAGATAACAGCCAGGATTAGTCTCCTCGCTAGCCTGCCCAAGCCCCCGCCAGCCTCCAGGGGCCAGTAGCTTGTGAAGGGGAGGGGTGGAGCTTTCGGGAGAAGCACAGGCCTCTGCAGGCCATATCAGGCCCCAGGGCAAGAGGTTCTTCATCCCTGGACTAGGATCAGGGCCGGATTAAGAGCATTATGGGCCTGGTGATGAGGATTTTGGTGGGCCTTTTTATGGAAATAAATAAAATGAAGACGCAATTTTATATTAAAACAAATTAAATATTTTAATTACCATTAAAGTGCCAAAACTCAAAAACTCCTGCAGCTCATCAGTAAGGGTCTTCCCAATTTCCCCCAAATTTATTTATTAAAAAAGAAAAAGCAGCCACAACAAAAAGCCAGGAAGCTTTGCTTGACCAAGAATAATTGTGTTGTTCTTGTTGCTTTGTTTCGTTTTCGTTTTTGTTTTTTTGTTAAACTAGCATTTGAACAATTGAGCTGCGAATCAGAAAGATCTTTTGCTCGAGGCTGGAGAGAGAGGTCCCTTCTAAATCTGAATATTACAGACCCTAGCAAGCCCCCATGTGCTTCAAAGAAATGTAGTAACAGTGATTGAAATGCAAAAACCTACCATGCTAATTTGAGAAAACAGTTCTTGCTAGGTCTTGCCTCAAGCCTGTAACGCAGATGTGCTTAGAACACCTTTCTAATCTTGAAAAAATCATTAATTATGCTGAATGATAACGATCAGAGCTAACTCAAATCGTGCCGCGTGTCCCTATATTGTGGGCCTATTGTCTGCTTTGGGCCTGGAGCGGCCGCTCCAATCGCCCCTATGTTAATCCGGCCCTGACTAGGATGTCATTGAGGTGCAGGTATAGATATAGCCCCTTCTGCCTCAAGTGAGCCAAGAATGGCGCTAGTATGTTGATCAATACCTGGGATGCCAACATCAGCTTGAAAGGCATCATCGCTCTGTTACTTGTAAAGCTTGCAATGCTAGGCAAGTCGGGGGCATCTCCTGCTCCACCTCCTTCCCAATGCGGTGGGAGGAGAGCACTAAGGCTGGTGCCCTGCCTGGCCTGCAGTGGGATTTTACTGCTTTCCATCATGCCATGGTGCTCTTCAGTGGCAATCAGCAGTGAGGAGGAAATACAGGTGTGGAAAAAAAGCTTTGCCACTGGGGTGAGCATGGAGCTCACCAAATGACCCTGTTGTACTGCCTGGAGAACAAGGATTCTAGCATGATGCTTGATCCTGCGGCTACTGACCCAAGCAGAAGAGGCTATCCCAAAGGATTAGTGAATCAGAATGCCATCTGGGAGTCCTGGGGAAATGGCGAGTAAAGAGGGACATGATATAGTAGGTGTACAATACTGTGCATGATGTGGAGAAGCTGGACAGGGAGAAGTTTTTCTCCCTCTCCCATAATTCAGAGAACCCGGGCTCCTCCAATGATGTTGAGCGGTGGGAGATTCCAGGCAGATAAATGGAAGTACTTTTTCTTTACTTTACTTTTTAAAATTGATATGATGCATATATAACAAGAAATTCAACACGATACAAACAATCAACAAGAATCACAGGGGGACATAAGCCACAAGATTAATGAATTCCAATAAGAAAAGATATGGCAGGAGAGATCAGCACATACAAATTATTTACCGTAAGTGTATCCTTCCATGGCTTTCCATGTGTTTTCTACCCCAAGTTATAGTGATGGCCAGCAACTTGGAAAAGCTTAAAAGTGGATTAGACTAATTCATGAAGGATAAGGTTATCCATAGCTATTAGTAATGAAGGCTATATGCAACCTCCAGAATCAGAAGCAACATAATCCTCATTATCACTTGCTGGAAACATGAGCTGGAGGGGAGGTGCTGTTGCACTCATGTCCTGCTTGTGGGCTTCCAATGAGCATCTGATTGGCCACTGTTGGAACAGAATGCTGGACTAGACAGGCCTTTGGTCCAGTCTAGCATGGCCCTTCTTATGTTCTTACCTTGAAATAAACAGAGACTAGTAACTATTTGTTAATTGGTATGCCATTTATAGCCCATAAGTTACAAAAGTATATATGGTTACAAATTGTATTGTTAGAATCTCTGGAGATAATAGGATTATAGATATACATTTTACAGTGGACATGATCTAAGTAGCCTCTGGTACACATGGAAGAGAACATGCAACTGGAGATTTTGCCTGCTAGTATACTCATGGTTGGTGTGCACTTCCCTTACATCAGTGTTTCTCAACCTTGGGTCCCCAGATGTTTTTGGCCTACAACTCCCAGCATGCCCCAGCCAGCTATGCTGGCTGGGGCATGCTGGGAGTTGTAGGCCAAAAACATCTGGGGACCCAAGGTTGAGAAACACTGCCTTACATGCATGTAAACTGCACTTATAAATGGCAGCCCATGTTTGAAAACCACTGTCAACCATGACTCAGTCATGCTCACAACACTGGAAAATTAATTTAGGTCACAATCAAAGCCAATATGTTTAATGGCTCGGGGAATACAGCAGTAAAACAAGTCTATCTTAAGTGCTGTGAAGGCTTATGTATGTATTATGTATACAGTCAATATTTATAATCCAGTGTAAGCTTCTTCAAACTAGGAGACTGCCTATAAAAGTAGTAGTTACCGGTAATATATAGACACAATTTCAGTATGGTTTCAAATACACTATTTCACTGTATTTAAGTGAGTGTATGTCATCAATAACTAACATGAGCTTAATGGTTCATTTTTTTTAATATATCAGAATGTGTTACAATTACAAAAATATTAAACATGTTGCCCATAAAGTTCACTAAAAGTACAATGGCAGCTAATTAGAATTTTAAAAGCCATACTTTGATTCAAAAATGTAGTTAAAATTAAAATAATAGTAAAAACAGTAATAAACACATCAATTTGAAAGGCAGTAGCTTTGGTAGAGAAAAAAACCCCAGATCTTTATTGGTGCTTATAATAAAGTAACTGAGACCTGCAACAAAATGTTGCAGTGTGGAAGTGTTCCTGTTCATTGTTCCAGCCAGCCATGCCTTCTTCCAGTATACTGCATTTCATGCTCCCATCTCCTCCCTCCTGGTTTTCTGCTCCCCGAAAAGTCATCATTCTGTGCCCCCCCCAAGCCTGCTCAGCCCTTATTGAGCTGTTTGTGTTCCCCCCCCCCCAGTTTTTACATTTTTTCCCTCCTAATTTATTGTTTCTTTCTACAAATAGAATAAGAAGCAAGATATTAATAAAGAGAGGAATAATGGGTAGATATAAACTGTTTCTGTTTGCAATGCAAAATTAAATCAAACTCACTGCCTGGAAGGCTATTCAATTTAATTAAAGTGAAAGCCAAACAGTGTGAATATAAACTCATAAAATGTAACAGAGAAAGGTTTTCCTTTAAGCAGGGGAAAAAGAAAATGGTCTCAAAGCCAAGGGAAATGTGACTTTCTGATCCAAATATCAATGGAATCCAATGCATTTAATTAGAAAACCCTGTATAAAGGAAGTTTGCAAGAACAACTATCTCCAGATTCTGAGTTTTCCTTCTATGTACGACAAATGAAAGAAATAAACTGGAATACCATGTCAAATAAATACTGCTAGTGTGTTCTTTGCCCAGAGCCTGAAAATGAGATTAGTTTAGAACTTCTGTGTTTAGTTCTCCTGTCATAAAACACCATTATTGCACTCTCGGCTAATGCAAAGAGCTGAAACTCAATGCACTTAAGGAATCTATAAACATGTGAAAATTCTATAATCTATTCTTTTTCCAAGAATCTCTGTTCCAGCTTGGCCATGGACATTTGAATGCAGTAAATTTTCTCATGACATTCTATTATTTGACCATCATCTTAACTAGGGTCTCATAACTTACAAGACTTCCAGTACTGAAGCCTTTGCAATGAAGTGTCCTATATCGTAAGGAAAACTGGAGCCCCATACTCCAAGGAGACAGTACATCACACCAAGCAAAGTAATAAAAGCCTCCATCTATTTCGTCACTGGTTATTTTTACTACCCACTGACCAAAATACAACTATTGATAGGGAAGAGGATGACCTGCCAAGTTGTTGTCTGAAATCAGTAAGTCAAGTCTTGGCTAAGAATTTACACCTATCTTTCGGGAAGGAAATAGGATCCCTTATTCAACAGAACGACTTATAGTTTACAGAAAAGTCAGAAAGGTGCCAGTAGTTCAGCTCTGTCTAATGCTTGTTTTCTAGCTGTCTTTCCACTTATGCTTTTCAAAGAATAGACTGAAAACAGATACAATACCTAAGACAATTTCAACGTAAGATTTGTCTCAGTTCTATTTTTGCTCCTTTATTTTCTCCTGGAGGGAACAATCCTATGGCCCCTAGGCATTGTCTGGGGGCCATGGGATAGTTTGGATTCCCAGCTCTGAGGTCAGATACAGTGCTTCAGGATATGAGGTATCCTGAAGTCATCCAGTCTCCTTCCCTCCCCCTCCGAGACGCTGCAGCTAGAGGGGCGAAAAAGCCCATCTAGCGAAAATGCAGGGGAGGAGGACAGGGAGGCTCTTCCCCATAAGCCTCTGAGTTCAGAGGCTCCCACCGATCTAGTCTAGGGTTGCACCCTTAATTGTTTATTAAGCTTGTCATTCTTCCCAACAGTGAAACCAACAGTGTCTCCATGCATTGGCTTAAAGATAGATTTACTTTGGCCTCAGAGGCCTACATTTCAGGAGAAAGGCTGCAACAAGGGCCATTCCACCCACAAAGCATTACAGTAATGCGTCCTTGAGCTTACAAAGCTGAGGGTTCCCCAGAAACAGGTCAAATCTGGTTGATCAGGTGCAGCTGATAGAAAGTTATCTGCACCACAAGCCTTGGTCAAACACCCGGACACTTGAACAGGTCCAGGAAAATAGCAGTCCAGGGTCTTAAACCAGATCTGTTGTTTCGAAGGCTTAACGTGACGTGGCCTATTTACCTCTGTTTATTTCTCTAGACATATTAAACAATACCTTCAACTTACCACAGAATTCAGTGCAATGTCCTGTTTGCCAGAACACTTCCAAGATAACATTCGTAAAATTTCTGATAGTAATGTTATAGTCTGCTCAACAAGTAATAGTTAAGGGAGATTTATAGAACATACATAAGAAGCATGCATCTGTAATGGTGTGACCCTGCACTGGGTGTCTCCCGGAAGACACTCCATCCTTGTATAACGACCTCAGAGCTTGTATAATGACTTCAGACTGAAGGCGCGTGAGTGACAGCAGAGCCCCGCGTGTGCTGGATGGGAGATTTAAAATCCTGTCTGTGCATAGAGGCCCATTATTCCACACACAGATCTTCCAGATCTCACCCCCCTCTGCGCAGCGTGCAGCATGTCGGTTTGAAGCTGCCAGCCAGCTTGCCTGTAATCCGACACCAGCTTCTAGCTTCCCCGGTTTGCAGACTAATCCATGTAGCAAGTAGCAAGGAAACACTCTGTAACACCACAGGTCTATTTCTACCTGTTTATTCTCTTAGCAAGTAAAGTTCTACAGAGTATACATTTCCTAGTTACAGTCCATGTGCAGAGTACAATGCATAGCAAGCATTAATTCCAGTGGAGTAGGTAGAGCTTCACTCCACTTCAGCAAAGACGTTACATTGTTGCAAAGTCCAGCAAGCAATAGCCAGAAGAGAGAAAGAATAGAGAAAGCAGTCCTGCTCTTCTCTAAAATGGCTTCAGACAGAAAAACAAGTTAGCATGTCATCAGAACATACAAACCATGTGACTAGCTCATAATGATCCAGGGTCCTAGCTTTCCCATGAGAAAGAACACGGGAAAGTAGAAAGACACAACACACTTGTTTACCGCCATTCTCCATGTGTAAACACTGTGCTACAGCTGGTCCATGTGATTCATATCACAACACAGACTGCTTGCCAGTGATGAAGCAGCTGGCCAAGGGTAGCCAATTGAAGCTTAGAGACTGGGTCAGAGACAGGTATTGGGAGTCCAGAGGCGAGGGGTAGAGCTTCCCTAGAATCATGGTCGAGTACAACAGAGAAAGGATCCTTGAAAGATGGAGAAGTGAATGGGACGGGAGAGGAGAGAGGGGAGATTACGAAGGAGGCTAATGTGGTTATGCCAACAGCATGGTGATTTCTGATGCCAGAGGTCTGGGGAAAGGGAGGTGCCTAGAAAGAAGCTCCTCTGTGAAGAAATACAAGGGGGAAAAAGGGAGATGTGTGTTGAAGTGAAACACTGTTACTGTACCCTTGCAAGAATTAATAAACCTTTGGGTTTTAGCACTTGGTTATTATGGCCTCCTTTGATACTGAAGAGTCCCCAGGGGTGGCAGATGTCTAGTTATGCTACTTCCCATCGATTTGTTAAGAATTTGGAGACTCATGATAAACGTGTGTAACAGTTAACTGAGGGATAAGCAGAAACTAAGACATAACTAAACTTGAAATGTGAACACTACAATACTACTAATAAAAGACTAAATAAGAACCCAGAAACATGAATAGATGTAGGCAATGTTTCATTACAGCAATGTTTGAAGTAGTATCAGTTACTCCATCTTCAGCATATGGAAAACATCCAACTATATATTTCCATTTCCTCTGACCCTTGAGTACAGCTGAAAAACTCATCAACAAACAACAAAAAAGAGCTCGAATGGAAAGCAAGGTAAGTGAGGCTTAATCTAGAGCTGAAGTATCCAAAAAAGTCTAGATTGAAAATAGAAATGTGAATGCACAGTAAGGAATAACTTGGCTAGACTTAATGGAGAAAATGTATGACCAACTTGCTATATAGAAAGCATTGCAATCTATTGGTCCTTTTTTTAAATAGGTGTGTGGTATAGGAGCTGTAAATGCTGACCTCCCCCACCCTCTATGAATGAATACTATGATAAAATCCATTTTTAAATAACAGATTTTAATTACATTTTTCTACGCTTTTTTAGATTCTTCCAGTGAAAGCAGTATGCAAAGGAAACAACTACATGGTATACAGGCATCCATCAAGCTTGTAGATGGATTTTGCTTGAATGTATTGTTCTAGGTACCATACAAAAAACAACAAAAGTGAAGTACTCACTTCAGTATTATTCTGTGCTAGTCAAAATGTTAGTGTGCCACATGGTGGATCTCAGGAACATGCACTTCTGCTGCACACTCCTTCTTATACAGATGTGAGAAGGCAAAGGAGATGTCGTACTCTTCATCTTCTAATGGTACCGAGTTAACAACAGTTTGCTTGAATGATCACTGTTTAAAATATACACAATGGCGGGGGGGGATATAGTTTATCTAAGACTGAAGCAATAACTGATGTGCCTTCAAAAGGTTTCATAAGCTCTTCAAGCATAATCATTATAGATTGTATCAAAAAGATTTTTTAAAGAAAGTAATAGCACAAACCCATCTAAAGATGCTAGGCCCTTAATGGTGACATTTAAAAGCGATGTCTTCCCGCTTCTATCCCATTCCCCATTCCAGCTTCTAACTAAGTTGAAGTAAAAATACTGACTGGCAGGGGCATTGTTAGGCCTGGCCCATGGACCCCAGGGACCAAATCTATTTCCTAGGGCCCTAGATCTATTTCCCAAAGTCCTGTGTCCACTGGTGCCAAATGGAAGGGTTTCTTAGCTTAATTGCGACGCAGGGGGCAATTTTCAAGGAGGATTGCAGCTGGGGAGGGAAGGGTTAACTCCCACATGCTGCACCCCCCCCCACAGACACAACCCCCCCCTCCTTACATGGCTATTAAGCTTAGAAAAAAACGTTTTCCATTGGTTTCCAATGGTATTGGGCAGGGTGCAAATTAAGTGAAGGATTTATTTCATTTGAAGTTATTTGAATGAGACATTGCCTCCTATTTAAATGAATTCTAGTAATTGTCTTTACATTTGCATATATAGATATAAATCCATATATGCAAATGTTATGCAAATTTGTGTCCTATGGGCCTGTGCCCTACCCGAATCTTTTAAGTGCCCGGCAACACCCCTGCTGTCTGGATTATTCTAGCCATGATCCAGTGTGGCATAGTGGTTAGAGTATTGGACTGGGACTCGGGAGATCTGGGTTCTAGTCCCTACTCGGCCATGAAACTCACTGGGTGACTTTGGGCCAGTCACTGACTCTCTGCCTAACCTACCTCACAGGGTTGTTGTGAGGATAAAATGGAGGAGGAGGAGGATTATGTAAGCCGCCTTGGGTTCCTTGAAGGAAAAAAGGCGGGGTATAAATATAATAAATAAATAATAAATAATTAAAATAGCAAAGGTATGTAGAAAGGTACTCTTAAGTGACTGGGTTCACATGACACGGCAACCCATCGTGGGTAACTAGCCATGGTGAGTTTTCCTCAGACTGCTTCCTGCAGGGTGGCTTATTTTTCAACAAGCCACCCTGACATCCCATGGCTTGTTCTAGGGGTTGTTCAATCCATGAGGGGTTGTCGCATCATCTGAACCTGGGAGAGCAATTTCATCGTGGGTTGTGGGACTGGCTAGCGAGCCACTTGGCCAGAGCAGCAAAAACCACTGCTGCTCTTTACGATCTCACCTTTGCCGATGGCAGTGTCAGCTCCTTCACCAATGCCCAATTGGCACATTGGAGCGGCCATCACTGGTTTGCCACCCTTAAAAAAAAAAAAATCAGCCCCAGGAAAACTGCACCAGTGTGTTTGTAATTCTTTTAAATTATTACTATTTTTGTCAGTCTTTCGCAAATTAGCCTATATGCAGTCTCTCCTTGCCAATTTCCATGTACGTTGCCTAATCCACTTTGCTGCTCCCTTTGACAGCTGAAACAGACAAGGAAAGTGACCAGGAAAGCCTACACATATCGGACAGCTGTAAGAGTGCACTTGTGCAAGACTGACAAAAAAATAATTATTATGAACACAGTTGTGCAATTAAAAAAAAACAACAACAACAACACCCGACCCCAATTGCACATTTTTGAGGCTCCGAAAAAATAACAACTGCGACGAACAAAAAGAGGTAGCGATTGGAGCAGCGAGGGGGAAACATGACAGGTTCTGCCATGAAGCATTTTTCAGAACAGTCCCAAAGTCTCTCATGGTGGCCAGTTCCATGATTGCTTAAGTTGTTGTGTGTCAGCATTTCTTTCTTGCTTACTTTAAAACAACAACAACCGATTTTATTCTGTTTTTATGCTTAACTGTATTAGTTAGTTTTAATGGTATATTATTGTATATTTGTTTTGTTTTATTATGATCTTGTATATATACTGCCTAGGGCATTTGTGTATAGGCAGGATATAAATTGAATAAGTAATGAATAAAAATAATGGATATCTTTTAAAATCGTACCCACCCTAAGCCCTAGACTAAGGCAGGCAGGCTAAAGTTACCTCACACATGATATTCAATCAACTGCCACTGGTGAATAATTGAGAGAGCAGAACAAAATCTTGTAAGCATACTAAAGCAAAAAAACAACAACAGTGCAGTTCTTTGGAATCTGCAAATAAATCTTTGGGTGGGCAGTGGAAGGTCATGAGTGCTTGGGGTGTGTGTCTTCAATGCAATTGTGTTGTTGTTTTCTTTTCTCTTATTAAGGGAGAAATTTTGAGAGATTAAGTTTAACTTGAAAGCTTAACCTGAACTACCACACTTGATTGAAAACCTCCCTGTAGTTGGCTTCTTCCCTATATATTTGTTTGATGAGGCTCTACATTTTGAAAAGGTTATGCAAGTATTTTTAAAAAAATTATATACAGCAAGCCAATTGTTTGTTACACAGCATTACCATACGAGCCATTCTGTAAGATACCCTACTGTGAAGGGGCACTAGACGAGTTCCACTAGACAAGCTTTGAATAAGACCTTTTCTGTTCTCTTCCATGAGAGGGAACTGATAAACATCTAGTTTTTGTAAATTAATTTGTGATGCTTGGATTTTATTTATTTTTTTGGCTCTCATAGGATGTGCATATTCACATACTGTGATGCATTATCACATGATGCTTTACTTTTCCAAGAATAACCTAATAAAATGAAAATACTTTATAACCATGAACTCTCGTATCTTAGAAGTCAGTTACTTGGCAGTCTCTAATAAGATTTAAAATCTTAATTGTTTAGTGAAGGAGAAAGATTTAATAAACTTTTCCTTTAAATGCAAGCACTTCCCCCCCTCCAAAGTTTAAAACCATATATATATATATATATATATATATATGTGTATATATAAAATTTACAATGGGCCAAATGCATTTCACATATGTGAGAAGAAAATTGGCATCGACCACATGTGAAATAAACTCTTGGCAGGAAAAGTACAATTGTGTGCCATTATAAGATTGGATTCAGGAGAAATGCCTCTGACTTTTCCCCGAATCAAGAAACTTAGCAAAAGAAAAAAGGAAGTGACTCTTCAGGTAATGCTCTGTGAATATCACCCTGAAAGCTTCATTTACTTAACTATACTTTAATCATCAAATTGTTAAAGATTCTGTGACAGCTTAAATACAAAGATAGGAAATAATGAAGCATCACTCTCATTGATGTATTATTTGGAAATGGAGGGTTGCCTTTCCCATTTGTCAGTAAGCATAATGACTCACAACACCCCATCAGCAGATTATATTGTTACGCCAAACAGTGGGACGTTTTAGGGGAAGAATTTACCAGGGTTTGGCTTTCTGTGGAAAGGGTGATCACTGGACACTTATAGTGTTTCGGGTTCATTTACAAGTTGAACAGAGGTGGAGCCAAACAGCTTACGCAGCAAATCCATTGCCTCACATCAAATCCCAAGAGAAATACCTACATCTCAAAAGAAGTTGCCTTGAATCCTACACCTCTCATAGCCTGATGTGAAGACTCCAGGCTCAGCTTCCTTTCCATCTCTCCCTCCCTGCTTCCCTTACTGTCTCTCTCAAAAAGGCAGTTTCTCTGTCTAACTGTCCCCAAACTTGCTTCCATTGTTCTCTTTGCATTCTCAGATCTCAAGACTCACCCTTAGATGTTGAGAGGAAGAAAGAATGAGACACCTTCACAATTAGTCCCATTGGGGGGGGGGGGGAGAGATCTGAACCATTAAGGAAAATCAACCAGTCATTCTGACCCATAACGCCAGTCTTGTCAAAACCTCAAACTGTGATCCAACATTGTCAGGCAACCCCTAAGTGATAGCAATCAGATGGCAACCTCATAACCACATGTTCTAAGGTGTTACACACCTTAGAATGAGATGCTGGACCTTATGTTTTGTAGCGTGTATGCCTAAGTTAGGGCCATGCCAGGCCTGACTGTGGAGCTACTGCCACAAGGAAGAATTTCTTTTGGCCTCCATGGGGCAGCAGCTGCATTTAAAATGACCACTTAATTTGTTATGCCTCAGAATGCCTTCGACCCATCATCCCCAAGAGAGAGAAAAAGCTGGCCCAAAGTTAATCAGTCATGAAAATGATTTCTCAGAATTCCAGTTTAGAAATTGACTTTGGAGAAAAGCCCCTCTTTCTGGACTAATAAGGAGCACAAGGCCATGTTATCAGTCCTACGGTACTTTCTGTGTTACTTTGACACATAGATTAACTCTTTAATGCTTGTGGGCAGCACATGTGCATTGTTCTACACAGGGACACTGAAAAGATACCATGTGCATTGGTTTCCCAACCTATGGCAATAGACACCTGCGCCACCATTCAGAAAGGCTATAGAAGCACTGTGTGTTTTAAAACAGATATAGCTTTGTGCATGGAAAAGTAACATTGGTACACAGGGAAAATGGAGGTGGATTGTCTCAGTCTTTCCACTTTCCCTAGCTCTCTCCTCTCTGGAGAGGAACTGGTTAAGCAGGACATGTTACGAGAAGAAGAAACCAGCATAGCCTCCTTTCCAACAAGTGCTGATGATCAGCCAGTCTCAGTGGGGAGTAAGCTAAAAGTAGCAGTAAAGCATTACCTGTAGTAGTGGACACAGCAGAGGGATAGTATATAACAGTGTATTCTATACAGAGGCAAGTAGTTCAGCAGTTACCTTTTGCCATGGTAACCAAGAAGCAAAGCATAGATGTATGCATAAACCTGTGCATCTCACTTTTTCTTGTTTTCCTTGCTGTTTTCATTAACTTTTAAAAGGTCCTGGCAAAAAGTCAGGCAGATGTTTTCATTTTGCCTTGCTATTTCAGCACCAACCATGCAATCCGGTAAAGTTCGACTACAGTTTTTATGAAAGTCTTCAGTTTGATTTTCTAAACTTTCAAAAGGTAAAATCACATAAGGCAGGTATGAGCAAGAGCATACTACTGGCTAATTTTATGCTAGGAATTGTCTACTAGACCTTCATTCTGTTATTTACTTATTTACTTTTGTTACAACTTGCTCTTCAGTTGCAATGCGTTAAAAAAAACAAAACACTTGCTTGTTAAAAGCATAAAAAGAAGAACTGCAGCCCTTAAGGGTCACTTTCCATTAAAGTCTTCAAGTGCCAAAAGAAACCCTGAATCCTTTCTCTCCACACAATCCCTCCTGACCATCTCCAGGTATGTGATCTCATAGAGAAAGTTGAGGTGTAGACCAGAAGGCATTGCTACATAGTGACCTTCTGCTGAAAAGTTGGTATCAACTTCCATGCCCCAAGTGCCTTCTGAAGCGGGAAATCGTGGACAGTGCCAGTGTCCTATGACATAAATTAGCAAGTGCCAATGAAATTCACGGTAACAGAAGTGGGGTGGGGACCTAGAGGAGAAAGAGAGTTCTTCAATTCTGGTGTAATGCAAGAGAAGTTGAAGTCTGTGAAATGGAAGCTGAAGGCTAGAAATTTTGTGTGTGTGTGTGTGTGTGTGTGTGTGTGTGTGTGAGAGAGAGAGAGAGAGAGAGAGAGAGAGAGAGAGAAAGCTCTGAAGTGGGGGTGGGGTGGGGATCAGTCCAAACGAATGACCTCAAGTTAAGAAGGGGCATGCCCTTCCAAAGGAGTGCACAGACACACAGATTCCACATTTGGTAGAGTTTTTAAAGAATCAATACCTATATTTATTGAATATGAACGCTTGTTTCCTTTTCTTTCTTTCTTTCTTTCTTTCTTAAACCCTACGTATAACCATCTAAAAAAAAAATTATACACAAGGTCGTTTACAAAAGTTAACACCTACGCAGAATAAAAACTAAACTAAAAATATACATACAAATATACTATATTTGTAAACAATGTATACAGAGATTATCACGGGGTGGGTGGTGGGGGTGGGCTGAAGCAGTGCCTGCCCTTGCTGACCTGCCTGAAAGAAGACACCTCAGGACTGAGCCAGTTTTTCTGCCAGGGCTCTGGGTTGGTCAATTCAAAGGCACCCTTGTGGGCTAATTGGCTGGGTGGTGGCATGGCCATCAGGCAGGTATTTGCATATTTCCGTAGTTACAGGGAGCAACTCCTTTTAATCTAATAAGGGAGGAAACACGTACATACTTCAGCTCATGTACCTCTGTGGCAGTCCAGAGCTTAACAATGTTCCTGGCAGCTTTTCAGGCTGTGCCTACCAGAACCAAAATGGATTCTTGAGCCAAGGTGTCAGGTTAAAGCCAACTGAATACACAGTGCACAATACACATGCCAGAGAGCCAGCACATCTGAAGCTCCTCTGTTACAAATGAGGTTCAGTTGCAGAGACATTTCATATTGGGAAGCAATACTTTTTGTGTAAGCAGTTTTGTCATATATTAACATGCAAATTACCATCACTGAAATAAGCGTGCCTGAAAATACCAATGTAAGGGCGGGAGAAAAAGCCTTCATCCTATGCGTAGAACATCTGATTCTCATTTGAAGCTAGAATTGTTTGTTAAGGTAATTAATATACTGGAGCAAGATTTCATCCGCACTGTAAAGCAAGCTAATAATCTGTAATCCCTCTTCCCTAAAACAATTAAAAGAGATTTAGCTAGGACCATATTTGCATGCTTCCATTTACCACCATTTTAAGTCATAAACCTGTGGCCTGTCTGTGGAAACACCAAATAAAACCAAATCATAAACAGTACTTGAGAAGATTTTGATGATCACAGCTTAGGGGGACTAGTAATTCCCATAAGAGAATTAAAACACATTAAAAACAGATCATATGGCAGCTACTGTTAATATTCAGCCAAGGAAAAATTTGCCAACAAGTTAATTTCTTAAAAATTTCCTAGAATTTTGAATATTTTTCTATGAGTAGAAATATACTTGCCATATCATAAATTAATATTGGACTCCACCTTCCGTTTAAATGTTGAAAAGAATTTACAAACAAAATTAATTCCTCTCTAGTCGTATGTATGTCCTGCAATAATTAGAGAGCAGCTAATTTGAGATTAAAGATATCAAATGAGATATTAGTTAATATCATTACAAAATGGGAATAACTGGGACGTACCTCACTGGGTTATTTTGAAGACAAATGCTGAAAAGTCTGTAACACATGTGTTATATTACAGCTAGGGAAATACACTGCATATATGAGCAACACTAATGGCTCTTGTGTTAAATCGTCAAACTGCTTTTTAAACATGTACAGCAAGTTCCTCTATTGTGTGTGTGTGTGTGTGTGTGTGTGTGTGAGAGAGAGAGAGAGAGAGAGAGGAGTGAGTGAGTGAGTGAGAGAGAGAGAGAGATATCTTTCACATAGTCTGAACTGTCAACTTTCCTTCACTCAACAGTTCGAATTTTCATGAATATGACATCTGAGCACCCTGGCTAATGGGGAACGGAAGTGGAACTAGCATTATTGAAACACAGCAAACTGCTATGATTAGCATATCTTTTAAAAGGATATAAACATCATATCATTTTGCATACTAATACTGGTGAGCCTTTGGTTTATCTTTGGGGGGGGGGAAGGTCACAATTTATTACATTTCCTTGGAGATGGGGTGGAATCCATTAACTCATCCATTAATGGCTGCTGTCAGCAGGACAGGGACCCTTTGAGCACATTTTGGGAGGGGATGGGGGAATTCAGGGGGAAGGAGAGGTGGACATCCGCTCACACAACACTGGATTCCACCCCACAATTTTTAATGTTTTTCAGCCTCCCATGTTGCAGAAAAGGCTAGCCAACATGATCAGGGCCTTGGATCAACTTTCCTGCAAAGTAAAGTTAAATCGTTCAGGGCTTTTATTTTAGAAAAAAAGGCAAGTAGAGACATGAGATGTTTATAAAATTATGCATACTGGGGGGCAAGTGGATAGAGAGAACTTTTTCTCCTCTCCTTCTTGCATACTAGAAGTCGGGTCATCTAATGAAGCTGAATGGGTGAAAGATTCAGGATTCAGATTACCTCCAAATGAAATGGCTTTTACAGGGGAAAAGACAATTCATGGAGGGTAAGGCTCTCAATGACCTGGTTCGCACACACCAATTCATGGGCTGTTTAATTCATGAATTGGCAGCTCTGCAAGCCAGGCGGCGAGGGTGCAGCCTCCCCCAGCATGCTCTGCTCGTTGCTTCTGCTCTCAATCAGCTTGAATCAACAACCATGGGTGATGGTTGAGTTCAACTCTGGGTTGTTTAACCCTAAACAACCCAGAGTGCTGAATTCGAATGCCGTATCAAACAACTTGGGAACAGGGCATTCCTGGGTTGTTGATTAAAGCTGATTCAAAATGGCAGTAGCGAATGCGCAGGAGTCAGAGCACTTGTTCCCTTGCTTGTGGGCCCGCCCATGGCTTTGTCAGTTATGTGCGAACTGGGCCAATGACTATTAGTCATGATGACTCTATGCCAACACGCCTCTGAATATCAGCTGCTGAGGAAGAGCACGAGGAGGCTATTGTGTTCCTGTCCTGCTTGCGGGCTTCCCATAGGCATCTGCCTGGTCCATGTGAAAACAAGATGTTGGACTAGTTAAGCCTTTGGTCTGATCCTGTACAGCCCTTATGTTCATATGTAAATTAGAATGAATCTGAGAGCTTATCCAGACGCAGGAACATTTTCTGGTCAGTGAATATACTTAACTTTCAACCTGCCGTTATGTACTTTAAGAGGGCGTAAGCTAATACATATTAAGCAGCTTGTTTCTAAATGCAATAATCCACAGCAAGTTCCAGCTTGCAAGGATAAGAGTGCCTTCAAGAAAAAGTTACTGTTCCTACCTTTTGGCAGATTTGGAAGGAAAGCCTAGCAACCCCTCTTTTCTTTCTGGCTTTTCTCAGCCAGAAATAGCACTGTGGGACTATCTTGCTCCTAAAACCTTGGAAAGGGGGCCGCATTAACCAACCTGAAGAAGGGACAAGCAACCAAGAGAAAGAACAGATGCATGCATGCTGGGTCAGAAAGAACAGTGGGAAGTTAGCAGGGCTACATCTCTGGTCCCTAAATGGAGAAAAGCAGGTTTTATTAGGCTTATTAAAAAATAAAACTATCTTACAGGGGCTTCCCTCCACCAGAATTTCTATTTTTTACACATAACATTAATGAATGGAACTGCAAACTTATTGACTAGAATAGATATGGCATTTGTAAAGAAAAAATAGCACACAGTTATGAAGTTGTTCCATGATTTAAAATTGTTGAAGCAAGATGTTGGGCCCTAAATCAAACATCATTTTAAAAAAGTAAAAGTAAAAGAAAAGCTTTGAAAAACAAAAACGGAGCGAAAAGGCAACACTGCTATCTCCTGTTGACTCTTTAAATCTATTGAAGAACAACCAATTGCATAAACTCTAGAAGATAGTGTAGTATGATTTCTATATCTCCTTTTGAATTCATAATAGTGTAAGTTAGTTATAGAGTAAGTCCATGCAAATAAAATGCACATAGGCTTGACCTAAACTCTTATACTATGATATTGCAAAAATAGCCTTCTTAAACGTACACATATTTTCAATTTCTGGTGAGGGTAGGGTACATACATGGTAGATGTAAAACAAATTTTCTATATCAAACTTTAGTAAGCCTTCTGGGCTCAGTTTCAGGAGAAATAACCTTTCAAACATCATAGAGCTCCTTCTAAATTATGGTCCCAAGTTCCCAATCCACAAACCTGAATGTCCAAGGGCAGAAAAGATTCCAGAAAAGTCATAAGGTAGGCAAAAGCGGCAAGGTAGACTCAAAGCGGGGAGCTCTGTTTCACATATTTCATCTTCCCAAACAGAACCAGGTTTATATTTCATATTCCATATTTCTAATCCAGATATGGTGAGCCAACAGATGGCTTGACCCCTCCCCACTTTGTGCTGCCTACAGCAGCCACTATGGGGCTGGGAGCAGTGGGAGGAAAGGCGGAGGGAGGCGCATGTGAACACTAAGAACATGGAATAAGCAAATGACAGTGACCATTTACAAGAGTGACAAGCCAGGAAGTGATAATTCAGTGCAGGAAAGCCATTTCATGCTGTTATCATGCTTCTGTCCTTATTTAGTTTCTCCTCTTCATGTCTATGAAAAACAGAGGCCACATTTATAAATGCCCCACAGAATGGTACTCATTTAATTTCTCATGTGACTTATGTTCTGCGTTGCTGCTTGGCCATGCTTCATTTGGCTTCCAAACTAAACACTGTCTGCCATGATTCTGGGCTGGCTCTCTCTCTGCCTTTTTAGTTCCCAACAGTGGTTTCTACAGTCTCATTTTATTTTAGTTCAATAGTCTTCCAGAAGAATTGCTCAACTTAGCTTGGCTGACCACAAACTATATGGGTTGTCCCCAAAGGCTCAGCACAGACTGAAAAGGCTAACTTCTCCCAACCCAATAATTTGAGGAGCAAGAATAAAAGTGTTGTCGCCTTTTTGAAATACCTCAGCCTATTGAAAATTGTTTAGCTCTCAGTAAAAGATTTTTTTTTCCTGGTGAAACTGAAATGAGAATATTTATATTTTCTACTTTTAATGGTCATCCCTCTCAGTTCAGTTTCGGGCCCCAAACTACACATTATAAGGAACATGTGGCATCCACCCAGCTGCTCAGAGTTTCCTTGATTCTGCCCACTTCATTGGCTATTGTTTGCAAGGCGGAGGAAACTCTAAACCTGAAGTTGCATGATGCATCTTCTTTAATTAAAGGCAGCCACAGTTTCCTTGTATAATGTATAGTTTGGGCCTCATTTTCTCTCTTTGGGTATTTGTTTTGAATTGGCCAAAAGAGAATGCCCCAACATCTGAAGAGCAAGGTATTTATTATTAGTGGCCTCTATTCAAGCATCTTCCAGACAACACATTATTTTGAGTAATAGATTCTGTGAAGATTCATTCTCATAACTGCATGCAAGGAGTTATATACACAGCAAATCACTGAGGATACATGCAAATCTTAGCTCAACAGAATATGTTTAGATCCCATATCCAGTGACAGTGGCTTAAAACTACAAATTAGGGCTGAATTGCATGTTTTGCATGACAAGTAGCTGCTCCTGAAGATGGCATTACTGTGTGAGGTTCTCCCCTGACATAGAGATGCGGTTTCCAGTAGCAGACACATGTCATGAATATATATATATATAGTGAGTTCACCCTTAGGTGTAGGAAAGTATAATTAAAGTGTGTATGCTGGTTGGGAGGGGACAAAATACAATGACAACGTAAACTGCTGCAGTCCTAAATAGGCCAGTGATGTGCACCAAATTGCTTTAACTGGATTATTCTAATCTAATTTATGTGTCAATGCAGACAATTGCCATCTAGAAATGCTGTGAACACAGTGCTGAATTAGGATCATGTCTATTGTTGCACTTTGCACATGAACCAGGAAACAGTCACAGCTGTATTTATTTTATTTATGCATATCCTGCCTTTCCACTAAAATTAGTGCATTATTATAATCAATAATAATAATAATAATAATAATAATAATAATAATAATAATAATAATAATAATAATTTTATTTATATACCGCCCAACCACCGAAGCTCTCTGGGCGGTTTACAACAATCCATATAAACACACAATACAATATGCAATAAAAACATTATACAAAATTTAAAAACCCAATTTTAAAAAACAAAAAACATATAGATAAAACAGGAAATGCAGTGAGGCCAATTAAAAAGCAACCGCCCCACCATACACTATGTAGAGTTAAAGGCCTCAATATAGAGGGCAGTCTTAACCTGGTGCTGAAAAGATTGTAAAGTTGACGCCAGGCGGGCCTAAGGAGGGAGC
The DNA here is from genome assembly GCA_021292165.1 of Shinisaurus crocodilurus. Taxonomy (NCBI): domain Eukaryota; kingdom Metazoa; phylum Chordata; class Lepidosauria; order Squamata; family Shinisauridae; genus Shinisaurus; species Shinisaurus crocodilurus. Next base: position 131,602,763 of record CM037881.1, on the reverse strand, counting down.
TTGTTCCAGAGTTGGGGGGCTACCACAGAGAAGGCCCTCCTCTTTGTTGCCGCCTGCCGAGCCTCCCTTGGAGGCGGCAACTGGAGGAAGGCCCCAGATGTTGAGCATAGTGTCCGGGTAGATTGTGGTTGGGAGAGGCGTTCCGTCAAGTATTGTGGTCCCAAGCGATGTAGGGTTTTAAAGGTTAAGACCAGCACCTTGAATTCATTTGCAAGGAAGCATGCATGGTCTTTCCATGTTTATGCAATTTTCAGCTAAGGGTTCATACACCACCTCCAAAATGGAACTGCTCTTGCATAGTTTACTCTAATATGGGACTACATCCAGTGTTGCGTGAGCGGACTTCCATTTACTCAACAGAACTTTCCTGTCTTCCCTTCCCCTGGGGGGCTGCAGGGGGAGGAGAAATCAGCTCCAGTGAAGGATGCCATTCCATTGGGTGAACACACCTATGACCTCCCAAAGAAAGTGCTGTACAAATTAAATGCATACACTGCGGTCATAAGTATATAAACATAAATGGTAGCAATTAAAGTACTCTTACAAAGTCATCTTTAAGGATGGAGACAATTCTGAGTAACAGCTTGATATTATATTTTAAAAAATGAGGAATCAACCATTGTTTACTTCTTTCTTGTTCCCAGCAGTTCTAGGGGTGGTTCCAGGTGAAACCATCACACCACTTGGTGGATCCTGATTTGAATATCTGCAAACCCAAATATGGCCTTTGCTTTTTCTAAAACATTCAAGTACATTGAACACTAAGAGGTGGTATTCCTACAGAACTCAGTAACTTCATTAGCATACAAAAAATCCAACAGTTTACTAGATGCAGACTTGCCTCAAGAAATTCACAGCACCTTTGGGTAAAGCAACAACACTATGTGTTTATTGAAATCTACATCTGGAAGTAATTTGTACAACGGCAACCAAGTTTTTCTCTTCCAAATCCAAAGACCTACAGGGGCCTCTATTCCAGGCAAGTGTTCATTTGTATGTGGACATACCATGTTATAATTTATGTTCTTAATTATACCAAAAGTTTATCTGCATGTTGTAATGTCTTACTGTTCACATGAGAATAACAGAAAGTGCCTCAAACAGCCTATTTATTATTCATCACAGCGAAACATACTATAAAGAATAAAGTAGAACAACAATGTGCGTTGAACCCTCTTCAGTGGGAAACCCTTCATTGGGAAAAATATTTTTGAAGTAAATAGTCTGTTTTGCAACCAATCCAAACAGGAATTATTGTGGTTAGAGTGTTGGACTGGGGAGATCTGGGTTCTAGTCCCCGCTTGGCCATGAAACTCACTGGGTGACTTTGGGCCAGTCACTGACTCTCAGCCTAACCTACCTCACAGGGTTGTTGTGAGGATAAAATGGAGAGGAGGAGGAGGATTATGTAAGCCGCCTTGGGTTCCTTGCAGGAAAAAAGGCGAGGTATAAATATAATAAATAAATACCATAAATATTATTTGTTAATATGCATATAAAACCTTATCAGAATTTAAAGGATAGTCAAATTAAAACTATCTTGTTGCTTAAATAATAGCTGCTGCCCTTTCCAAAAGCTAAAAACATTGTATAATATCCAGTGTTAGCCTATATAGAGTAGACCCATTGAAATAAATGGGGCTTAAGTTAGTTGTGACTAACTTAAGTCCCGTTCATTTCAGTGGGTCTACTCTATGTAGGAATAGCATTGGATACTACCCATTAAGTGGCTATTTTATAAAATTGGTTTTATTTTATAAAAGTGGTTTAATTTATAAAATTAAACTACTCAAAAACTTTATTTTGCCTGCAGGCAAATAATAATGCCTTACATCTAAATTAAATACATATATAGCTTTAAAAACCAGTGATCCTCAAATAGTTAATAATTTATGCACCACGCCATTTAAGTACAAATGAAGAATACGGTAATACTCAGGAAAACCACAAAGTGAGATTAATATAATTTGCTCAGGTTTTCACTCACAGTCTTTCCAATAGCCCAACAGAGCACCCAACAGGGCTAGACAGGGTGGTTTGGACAGGAAAGCATACAGATTTCACTGTATACTTGTGTCACTGGCTGTCAATTTGGAGATCGCTGTTTGCAATCCCCTCCACCCCCAAAAAAAGGGAGTTAAGGGGGGAAAGCTGTAGCAAGAAAAAAAGAGCTTGTCATTGTGCCGGGGAGAGGAGACAAGTCGGCTTCAGCTGCCATGTCCCCTCAGATACCGTCTGGAGGACTGAGGAGGAAGAAAGGGTAGAACAATCCACGGTGAGCCCAATCATCTGTCAGGCACACTGTGGGTTGTTCACACAACAACCAACCCACCGTGGCTTATTGCCAGGATGGGTTACCATGACGTGGGAACCTGCCCACTGTCTCATTCACGACAACCTACAACTTTAAAAAAATTGTAGGTTGGTGTGATCTGTGAACAGGGCTAATAAATACTCCTGGATAGTACTATTTCATATATTCTATTTTTATATTCTATAAAAATGTTTTTAATTTTTATTCCTACTATGAAATGTGAGGGAATAACAATGTCTTGGGGCATCTTATCACTGTAGTTTTGCAATTCATTTCTACCATCATAGGCTATAGTTACATTAACTCAAATATGACGGTTATAGCTTATGTTTCAGTATGCTTGCAAGATTGTTCTGACCAATTACCCCATTGTGATTAGTTAGCTGCTTTATATCTTAGATGTGTGGTTATATGTCTAGGATACAAGTGACCTGAGAGGAAGGGAGGAAATACAATTAACAGCATTGCATGGTGGTTTGAGACTATACAAAGGATTTTAGATTCCCCATATCCATTGTTTGTTTATTCCAAAAGGGCCAATTTCCTGGGAATGAACCCACAACATACATAATGCCTTCAGGGAGTTTTAAATAACTTTTGCAAACAATTTGTTACTTCTAAACTCCATGCTATGAAGTTAGTGTTCCTTCTTCAAGTGTATAAAAATGAAAGACAACTGGCCAAAATTCTACATGTCAACGTACTGTGCTTTCACCACTAATCATTGTGATAAGGACAAAGGTAGGTTTTGTACCTTGCTTGAGAAGAAACTGTTTAGCACGTGTGTTTTTTTTAGCTGGATGTGCAATCAGTGAAATGTAAGCAAAACATGAAGAAATAAAAAGCTTCCTATCCAAACGGCAATGCAGTTTATTCTTAGTAACAAAAGTAGAGGTGGCAGTGATTAGGAAGGATGCCTAATATAGGAATAGAACTTAAAGAGAGATGAATAAGCACACACAAACTGTGCGGCATATGGCTCAGGAATCACACTAGGGTCTTATACGGGGCTATGTGCATGAGCTGGAAGAAGCCGCAGTGGATTTCCATTCCCCTCCTCCCCTCTGCAGTCCCTAAATGCCCCTCAAATCTGCTCTGGATGGTCCCCCCAACTGTCCAGAGAAAATTGGGGGCACATGGTGGGCTGCAGAGTGGAAGGGCAATTCAACCCACCAGAGGTGTCCGTCCTACTGATACGAGGGCACTGTTGGATATAAGCCCTGGTTTTTACGTGGGCCAGGTTAGTCAACAAAGCAAACAAAAATAGTAATAAAGGAGAAGAGGGGAAGGCAACAGCTGAGTGGCAGAGCACATGCTTTGCAGGTGAGAGGTCCCAAGTTCAATCTACAGATTTCCAGGGAGGACTGGGAAAAACTCCTGCCTGTAAACATGAAGAGCCGCTAACAGTCAGCTAAGCTACATGGACCTATCACCTAAGTACAGGGATGGAGACTGGGTGGCTGCCACTCCCATCATCCCCCCCCATTGACTATGCTGACTAGTGCTGATGGGAGTTACAGTCCAACAGTATCTAGAGGGCCACACATTCCGCATCCCTTACTTAGTGGGATAGGTGGGTACAGCTGGAGACAGGTAATAGGTTTTCTCTTTTTTTTCCTGAGAGGTTGAAGGTGGTTTGAAAGAGGAATCACTACTCGAGGTCTGAACACATGTATGCCACTTTTAGCACTGGTTACAAGACCAATTTAAAAAAAATGCAAAATCAGGAGCAGGGAGGCAACAGTGGGGCAAAAGGAGTGTGGACTCCGTGGGAAGTTGTGCTTACATCTAGCTTCTTTCATTCTTTTAAAAATGTATTGGCTATCTCCAGTCTAACATGGATTTTCCAGAGAAGAGGCAACAGTGCAACATGTGGGGCCCCAAGGGACAAGACACTGGGCTGAGAGAGCCAACGGTGGTGCCAACGTTTGCCTCCTGCTGGAGGGGGAGGTGTGGCGGTAGGAATTATACAGGGGCCTGTTGCAGGGGAAGAGGAGCAATCTTGGGGATTGCACACGTTGTGGCTCTCTGCTGAATGGGGACTTGGGTATATGACTCTCTGGTTTAGAAATTCACAGGGATGGGGACTCGGACTCGAGGACTCGACTCGTGAGTCGGACTGAGTGCCCCCTCTGACTCGAGTCGGACTCGAGTCCCAATATTTTTAATGGGACTCGAGACTCGACTTGGGACTCGAGACCAAAGACTCATCAACATCCCTGCTTGATGCCACCTGCAGGTGCTGTCTGGACCTAGTTGCAGTAACAATCCAAGTTTATTTTTAAAAATCATTTTACTAATGTAACCTTTCAGACATTTTGGGTTTGGCTGCCTCTGCCTGCCTGTTTGGGGTTCCCTGCCTCCTCTGCCTGCCTGGTCTCTTCTTAACCAGTTCCACAGTTTGAATTGTCCAAGACAAAGGCCTCTGCCTGCCTGCTTTGGGGTTCCCTGCCTGCCTCCTCTGCCTGCCTGGTTATTTTGGGTTTGTCTGCCTGGTCTGTTCTTGCCAAAATCAGTGGCAGAGTTTTGAGATAAAAAGGCACACTTGTGCCTAGAATTTATTTAAGCCACACATCTGAAGTAGCCTTATTTCGTTGGGAAAAAACCCCATTGACTTTAATAGGGACTCGTGAAGTCAGCTTTGGGAGTGACTCGTGAGTCACCATTTTGGACCAAGGACTCGGACTCGAGACTCGGGTCCAAAGACTCGTGACTCGAGACCAAGGACTCTTCAACATCCCTGGAAATTCAGGCAGGTCCTGGCATGTAAATTAGCCACTTTTCCATAATTGTAACCTAGTTCCATACAGCCAAGACACTGACAGACTTTAAAGTTATGTCCCAATAGAAGATTTCACAACAAAAAGAACAAAATTGTAAGGAATGTTATAACTCTTAAAAAGTACCTTCACTTTTTATAGGCAGGGCTGGGAGGAGAATGAAACACCTGGCAACTACTCTCAATGTCTAACGGGCATTATAGTTGCTGCACCACAATTTATACATGAGTTGTGCAACTGATATAACATTTGTGTGCTGTGAAAACTGCATGAAAACTAAGAACCTTGCTAGTATGACCAGCCTAGATTCTTCATGGGTATGATTTTCCTGTAATTCTTTCTTTTTCCTTATGGCCATCTTGTACCTTGGTTTATATTTTTTAATCTAATTACATTTCTATGTATTTATATTCATTTATATTTGAATGGTAATAGTAGTAACATAAATAGCTATAACATGACTTCATATTTATATGCTACTTTCCCCAAGAGTATTAAAAAATCTTCACATATTTCTCATTAATCACCTGTAGTATTAAATATTATTTTCTAATATTGTCATAGATAGCTTTCAAAGTAGACCTCATGGTGGGAAGCAGCCCTTGCTCTGATCCAGCAGTGCTCTTCTGATGTTCACACTTTATTGAGAAGGGTAAGTATAGCTGTAGGTCAAAAAGTGCTAAGAAGAATGGTGAATCACATTTATTTTAAAGGTTTACACTGGCCATACATGTGAGAGTGAATTCTTATTGAACAATCCATATCAGCCTTCCCCGAGCTGGTGCTCTCCAGATGTTTTGAAGTTCAATTCCCATCAGTTCCAGCCAGCAAGGCCAATGGTCCGGGCTAATCCAAAGGTCTTGAGGGCACCAGGCTGGGAAAGGCTGATCTGCAGTATTACAGAACGAGAAATAGGTAAAGAGTTTGTTTTATAAGGATTTTGTTTCATGGTCATACCTGATCACCGTATTTCTACAGATCACATTAGCTATGTGGTGGTATACCCTGTGGTGGTGTTCTCTGTTTTGCCTTATTCTATAGCCTGTCGTTTCCTTGGAGCTACCCTGTGATAGGCCTTATTTACTCCTGCTTTTTACTGCTGGTAAATGATGCAAGTTAATCAGTAAATGGATGTTGTGAGGCAGCAGATTATAACTTGTTGGGGTGTGTTTGTTAAGGAATTACTGTCTTTAGATCCCAACAAAAATAAAATGGCTTTACAGTGCCCACTGAGACTATACATTCTTCCAGAAAGTGGGGTGGTGGTTGTTGTTTTTGGCGCAGCTGTCTTTTTTGTCTTTGTTTTGGCTTTAACAGCTATTTCTTAAATGCCTTTTGTTGCTGTTGAATGACCACATCTCTCAGAGTTTTGGTTCTAGAACCAGTTGTCTTTGTGATTTATTATCAACAGAAATACAACATATGGGATAGTGCAAAGACATCAGAAATTCGCTTTGCTCCAGATATGAACGTTATCAACACAATTATAGTATGGCAAAATGTGGTAGGCCAGAATCACACCAACATGATACCGGCTGACAAACAGAGAAATCCTATGGCCCCTAGACAGGGGCCAATGGATTTTTCGGAGTCCCAGCTCCAACGCTGGAAAACAATTCCAATGTCGGAGCGGGGAGTCTGCACTCGGGGCGCCCTCCCCCTGCTTCTGAAAGAACCATGCCAGCTGCTTCTCCAAGGTCGCAAAAGCAGGGCGGGGAGGGAAGGGAAGGGCGCTGCCAAGATATGACATATCCTGGCAGCGCCTCAGCCTCCTTCCCTCCTGCTCCAAAGTGCTGCAGTTAAGACAACCAAAACCGGCTGTCTAGCTGTTTTGCAGGGTGGGAGAAGCGCAGAGGCGACCTTCACCTCTGCGCTCCTCCCGCCCTGCATAGGATACCGTTAATCCTTCTAGTCGCCATAGGATTGCACCCAAAGATGAATAAGGTTTTGAATCCTATTCTTTCAAAACACCCCAGTGCTCAAGTGCTGGACTATATCATTTTCCAAACTGCAACATTAATTAATTTATTTTTTAAGTAAGAATTTGATTGCAAAGCTTTGGGTCCAAAGATCCCCTCCTGTGGCCAGCAGAATAGACTGGAAGATGTCGAAAATGTTAATCGATTCACTGTGCTCTGAAATATTACAATAAATGCTGGTGGATACTCTGCCAAGTTAAAGCTTAGAAACAAATCTGTCCAAGATAACCTGTAATAGTTTGCCTGAATGTAGTACAGCAAATGAAATGCTCTACTACAAACTATGCATGAGATCCAAAATTATTCATGGAGACACCATGCATGGGGAGAGGAGGTGCCTGATTCCCGACTGAGCAAGAGCCCCCTATGTCTCTCCAAAAGCCATTCTATAGGATTAGGAGACCCAAGCCATGCTAGGGGACAGGAGTACAACTTGGGAAGAAAATCTATGCATGGAAATGTCTTCTGTCAATGAGTGGGCATCTTTTGGATCCAATCCATCACTTGCAATACAGCAGCCACCCCCATCCTGGTGCCTTCCAGATGTGTTGGACTGCAGCTCCCATAATTCCCAGCCAACATGGTCAATGTTGGCTGGGAATTATGGGAGCTGCAGTCCAACACATCTGGAAGGCACCAGATTGGGGGTGGCTGCAGTAGAGCATTTCATTTACTGTACAAGGTAAACACTACTAAGGCAAATACAACTCAAAAAACTATTAGAAGTATCTTGGAGGGAATAAAATTGTTTCTAAGCTTTAACTTGGCAGAAAGGCCGGCAGCATTTATTGTAATATTTCAGAACACAGTGAACCAATTAACATTTTCAACATCTTCAGCCGCTGAAAACAAATGAAAAGCTCTGAATGAAGAGAGGAAAGGGAAGGATATGAAAAACAGGAAGAGGGTGTGGGAAGTAAGGACTTCCAAGTAAGTTTCAAAAAACCATCACAAGGAAATAGTTAATCTTCAAATCCAACACCTGTTGCAAAAGACTAAATAAGCACCAAAGTTCAGAATTCGGCGTCTGAAATTTAAGCAGCCTTTAACAGTTATCATATTATGTAAGGGCTTTAAACTGTCTCAATTTTACCCCTGATGAAGAGCTGAGATTAGAAACACATTGGTCAATATCGTCTTTTGTTGCCACCCTTCTATATTACTCTACAAAAAGGAGTATCTTCAAGCCCCAACTGATCAAGTACGGTAATCTTATCTATCCCTTGCCATTACTAATAATTCTTACCAGTGCCTAAAAGGATCTAGATTTGGACTAAGGCTGTAAGCCTTGGAACATTTTCTTGGAAGTAAGCCCCACTAACTACCATGGAACTTACTTCTGAGTAGACATGATGCAGAGGATAGTTCTGCAAAAGGCACAAGACAACATAAATCTCTTAGGGAGAATAGTCATAGCAAAGAAATCAGCATCATTGTTCTTTTAACAGGGGAGAGACTCCAAAACATTATTATTTATTATGCTAAGCAGTTTGCACTTTATATGCAACAAGTACATGAAAAGAGCAGACATGAGGAAGAACAGGATTATTTGTATCAACCTGTTTAAATCTGAATCTGTATCTACAGAAGAACCACTGAGCAGTTAGATAAATTAACCAAGATCATGCAGATGAAGCCGGTTTTAGAAGCCGGTATGTCTGTGCACAATACTTTAACAAGATCAATTTTCCACTCTTAAGATTCAAAATTTCACTTGCATTCGTATTTCTTCAACGTAGTCTTTTACATTTTTTTTTTTGGTGTGCTATTCTTTTAACATTTTTAATGGTTTAATTATTTTACTTCAAACTGGTTGTGCACTGCCTTGGTGCCCTTTTGACAAAAAGGGCAGTACATAAACATAAATAAGTAACACTGTTGATAAGAAACACAAAGGCAAGTATCAGGAAATGTAAATTATCAAAGAAAGAATGAAACCGATATAAAGATGACTTTTAAAGAGACAATACACCTAAGACTTAAAGGACAGTTTTGCCACACTGTGAGCTGATTTATCAGTCTCGAGGAGGGCCAGATTCAAGGGTAGGCATGGTTGGGACAGCTGCCAAGGGACCCCAACAGGGGCCCACTGATAAGAGCCCGCCCCCCCCTGGACTTGCTCTTCTTCACCATTGCGACGTGCCTGTTCATCTGCCTTTTGCTCTGGCCCAGACAATGCAGGAGATTTCATAGATTTCATAGATCATAGAGTTGGGAGGAGCCTACAAGGCCATCTTAAGATTCAAAATTTCACTTGCATTCATATTTCTTCAACGTAGTCTTTTACACTTTTTTTTGGTGTGCTACATTTTTTTGGTGTGCTCAGTGCAGGTAAACTAGAGGAGGGGTCTCCCATTCAAGGAATAACCAGGCCTGACCCTGCTTGCTTAGCTTTCCACGCTCAGACAAGCTGAGCCAGCTTGAGCCACAGGCTGCCGCTGCCAACTTGCTCACTGGCTCCCTGCCTGTCAAGCAAGCAAGCGGAGGAGGAGGAGGAGCAAGAGCAGCTGGTGACCATGGCGATGAGAAGGATAGGCTCACTGAGGGAGGGGCCCCATTGAGGGTGTCTCGCCCAAGGGCCCACAAAAACCTGGGGCTGCCACTGACAATGGAGATAGCCAAATGAAAATGCACTGCAACTCTACTTTACAAAATATCACTATCAAATTTCAAAAAGAATTCATGTGACGAATGGTAGGTGGAGCTGAACAGGTGGAAGGCTACTGGCAGGATTGTCTTATAGGAAGGTGACATTGAAATTATCTATGAAACTAAATGATAGACAAGTCACAATATGCCCCTCCTGGATTGTATGGGCATGGAAACACATTATCTGTTGCAGAATGGAGGCTTTACTAAAAGGAAAAAACAGGGAATATTCTAAGCACATCTCCACAAACAGTTTATAAGCAGCCTACTAGCAATGGATCCTCAAGACAGGTTCATGCAACCACATCCATACTGGATCCTAGCCCCTCTTGGCTTATTTTATTTTATTTATTTATTTATTATATTTTATTTATACCCCGCCTTTTTTCCTGCAAGGAACCCAAGGCGGCTTACATTATCCTCATCCAGCTCTCCATTTTATCCTCACAACAACCCTGTGAGGTAGGTTAGGCTGAGAGTCAGTGACTGGCCCAAAGTCACCCAGTGAGTTTCATGGCCGAGCGGGGACTAGAACCCGGATCTCCCGAGTCCTAGTCCAACACCCTAACCACTACGCCACACTGGCTTATAAAATCTAGCAGGGAGGGAACGGCCAGCTGGGACAGGGAAGTGATCAATGCCTCCTTGCTAGAGAGAGTGGTCCCATGCCGTTTGAAAGAAGCGGTGGTGAGACCACTCCTGAAGAAATCCTCTCTGGACCTGGAAGATCTGAACCACTTTAGGCCAGTAGCGAATGTTCCTTTCCTGGGCAAGGTCCTTTCCTGGGTGGTGGCCAACCAGCTCCAGGCTTTCTTGGATGAGACTGATTATCTGGATCCATTTCAGTAGGGGTTTAGGCCTGGTTTTGGCACGGAAACAGCTTTGGTCGCCCTGTATGATGACCTATGTCGAGAGACAGACAGGGGGAGTGTGACCTTGTTGGTACCCCTGGATTTCTCGGTGGCTTTCGATACCATCGACCATGGTATCTTCCTGGGGCGGCTGTCTGAGTTGGGAGTGGGGGGCACTGCATTGCAGTGGTTCTGCTCCTACTTGGCTGGCTGGCTCCAGAAGGTGGTGCTTGGGGAATATTGTTTGGCGCTGTGGACTCTCCACTATGGAGTTCCTTAGGGGGTCGGTCTTATCCCCCATGCTATTCAACATCTACATGAAACCGCTGAGTGGGGTCATCCGGAGTTTTAGAATGCGTTGCCAGCAGTACGCTGATGACACACAGCTCTATTTCTCCTTTTCATCTTCAGCAGGTGAGGCTGTGGATGTGCTGAACCGGTGCCTGGCTGCGACAATGGACTGGATAAGGGTTAACAAACTGAAGCTCAATCCAGACAAGACTGAGATGCTGTTAGTGGGTGGTTCCTCTGACCGGACAGAGGGTGTTCAACCTGTTCTGGATGGGGTTACCCCATCCTTGAAGGAGCAGGTTCGTAGCTTGGGGATCCTCCTTGAGCCATCAGTGGCATGGAGTGCCTTCTACCAGCTCTGGCTGGTGGCCCAGCTATGCCCCTATCTGGACAGGGATAGCCTGGTTTCAGTAATCTATGCTCTGGTAATCTCTAAGCTTGACTACTGCAATGCACTCTACATGGGGCTGCCCTTGAAGATTGTTCAGAAGTTGCAGCTTGTGCAAAATGCAGCAGCCAGATTAATAACTGGGACCAGGAGGTCTGAACATATAACACCACTTCTGCCCCGTTTGCGTTGGCTCCCTATATGCTTCCGAGCCCGATTCAAGGTGCTGGTTTTAACCTATAAAGCCCTACACGGCTTGGGACAGCAATACCTGATGGAACACCTCTCCCAACCGCAATCTACCTGGACACTATGCTCAACATCTGGGGCCTTCCTCCGACTGCCACCTCCGAGGGAGGCTCAGAAGGAGGCAATAAGGGGAGGGCCTTTTCTGTGGTAGCCCCCTTACTGAGGCCCGCATGGCACCAACTTTACTATCCTTTGGCACCAAGTTAAGATTGCCCTCTATGCTGAGGCATTTAACAGCTCCAAATGGTTATGTCACCTTTTTAACCGGTCTAATTTTTATAACCTTGTTCTTAGCCATTTAAGTAATTTTAAAATTGTTTTAAATGTCTAGTAATGAAATTTTTATTGTTTGTATTTTATTGTGTTTTTATAACTGTTGTAAACCACCCAGAGAGCTTCGGCTATTGGGCAGTCTAAAAATGAAATAACAACAACAACAACAACAATAATTCATTTTGGAGTGTTTGAACATTTGTTTGTTTGTTCAAACATGTATTCTGAGTTGATGGAAAAGGAGACTTAAATTAATCGATTGGGGGGGAAAAATTGAAGACTAGAGAACATATAATAGAAATAGTAGGAAGAGGGAGAATTTCATGGTTAAATTCAATGCAATTGGAACTGTGGTTAAAGAAGTGGAGGACAAGAATGGACAGCGAAAGAGAACTAACCAATTTTGAAAAGACAGTTTTGACTAGAGAAGCTATAGAAGGTAATGTTTCAACAAGAGGTACAACAAAGGTTTTATATATGATGTTACAAAAAGAAGAAAAGCATAAAGATTCTCTTAAACTGTTATGGGATAATGAATTTGATGAGGAAATATTGAAACAAAGTTGGAAAAATATTTGGGATAGACGTATTGTAAGAGTTATGTCAACTAGGATAAAAGAGAACTTTTATAAAGTGGTATGGAGATGGTATTTAACTCCAGTAAGATTAAATCGGATAGATAACAATTGCTCCGCATTGTGTTGGAGAGGATGTAATGTAAAAGGTACATATGCCCACATGTGGTGGAGCTGTAAAAACGTTTTGGAATTTTGGCAGAAAGTATTTGCAGAAATATCAGAAATAATTGGAATGGAATTAGAAGTCTGCCCAAAATTACCATTGTTAACAATTACAGAAAAGTTAGTTTGTTTAAAAAATACAAAAGAATTGATTGTGAATTTGTTAACAGCAGCTAAATTAATGATAGCTAGGAAGTGGAAGGTTCAACATGTCTTTTCAATTACTGAATGGTATAAAGAGGTATGGGATGTCGCACTAAATGATAAATTAACTTGTAATATTAAGTGTCAAAAAGGACAATTGGAGAAAGACACTTTTGTGAACATTTGGGGTAAATTTATGTGTTGATGAAGGGGAAGGGGAACAAACCTTGTCAAGATTTGTTATATTTTTGGAATATAGAATAATATATATATATATATATATATATATATATATTGGGGGAGAAATATAACTTGGTCCCAAGAGGTGGGGGGGGCGCACAATGTTTATGTTGTATTTTTGTTGTATTCATTAGTAGCTGTAAGATTTGAAAAAAATTAATAAAACATATTTAAAAAAAAAAAAAGGAAAAGGAGACTGTTGGAGGGAAGGCCAAGGAGGAGGATATAATAAGCTAACAGTTTCTAGAGAATAGATCAGGGTTTTAGCAATAGAAGCAGAAAGGAGATGGCAACATCTCAGAGAAGTTGGGGAAGAAGAAATGGCAGGGTCTGGCAATGGGTTAGACACAGGAGTAGAAAGAAAGGGTAGAATTCTGGATGAACCAAGGTTGCATACCTGTGTGCTGGTTTATTTGCACAGTACTTTTAACATGCAAAGAATTTTACAGCCTGCCTCAAAACTCACTGTATGATTCACTATTTTTTTTTTAATTAGGTGGTCTCATTCCATTTCAGCATACTAGCTAGAGACTGTTAAAATGCATCCTCTATGGGGCTCACTATAAAACCTAGTCATATACTGAGCATAACTCATCACCAGATCAGATCAGGTCAGAATCTTGTGGGAATGAAAACAGAAATTGGGAGCAAGTAGAAGCAGTTTCCAAAGTGAACAGTCTTTAGCAGCAACAAGACCTCTGGGGATCATGTAGGAGTTTCCCTCAACAACTATTGTATTATAAAGCCATGAAGTTTGATAAAGCTATAATTCAAGTCTCAAGCTTCTTCTTCTTTTTTTAAAGATATTCCACAGGAATTAAAATTAAATTAAAACCAGATGTGAGGAAAAGACATATTCACTGGCCCTTTCAAAATTCACTATCATTTCTAAAACCCCAATATAAAACTCTTGTTACATTTTTTTACTTGATCAGTGAGTAAACTGCCATTTCAAAGAATTGCAATGAGCACAATCAAAACCTATGCAGATAACATAATGATGACATAGAGCTTGCCACAATGGGCCAGCTCACATGATTAAAACAGCCCACCATGGGTTGTTTAAACCATGGTGAGTCACTGTGCATGCCAGCCAGCATTTTTCATATTCAACCCCTGATGCGGGTTGTTGTTGCAGCCGAACCCGACCACTCTGGGTTATGCAACAACCCTTGCCACAACCCATGGTCTGTTGTAGGGTTATGCGAGGAATGTTTAACCCTTGCATAACCCATGGTGGGGTGTGCATATGAAAAATGCTGGCTGGCACATGCCCCGGCTCACCATAGCTTAAACAACCCACAGTAGGCTATTCTGATTGTGTGAACCAGGTCACTGTGTGGCAAAAATCTTGTGGGAGCAAGAAACTTGCACATCAAAGGTGCGCCAAGTGTACAAGAAGCTGCTTGATCTGGGTGCATCTATAATGCTGAATCTATACTGTAAGCTCTACTTCTGTAATTCAGAGTCTTGTCTTTGTCCATTTTCATGTTGTTTCTCTCTTTTTACCAGCCATTTTAAAGAGATACAAACATTGTTAAAATACTTTAGGAAATCTTACTGAGAAAAAGGGCAAGAAGAACTTAAGAACTGGCTTGCTGGGTCAGACCAAGGTCTATTTAGCCCAAAATTCAATTTCTAATGCTTCTGGTTGTTAGAAAGCAAGGCATGAAATAATGTTGCAGGGTATCCTCTTCCTCTAACACAGTGTTCTCCAACCGTGGGTCCCCAGATGTTTTTGGCCTACAACTCCCAGCATGCCCCAGCCAGCATAGCTGGGAGTTGTAGGCCAAAAACATCTGGGGACCCACGGTTGGAGAACATTGCTCGAACAGGAGCACTCCTGTGCAACATTCTGTGACTATTGACCAGTACCAGGCTCCACATTTCTGAGGGCCCTTGGGCAAGACACCCTCAACAGGCTCCCTTCCCTCAGCGAGTCTACCTTCTCATAGCCATTATCACCAGATGCTACTGCTCCTCATCTGCTTTCTCATTACTGCAACCACATGCTTGTTTGACAGGCAGAGAACCAGTGAGCAAATCGGCAATGGCATCTATGGCAAATCGGCAATGGCATCTATGGTTGCAATGGCGATGAGGAGCAGCAACTCCAAGGGGCTCTCTTGTCAGAGAGCTCCTGCTGTGGTGTGGGCCTTCACATGCCTACCTTTGACACTGGCCCTGCTATTGACCATGCTCAGGCTGTTTTAGAGTGGGTTGTGGGGTGTGTTTTTTTTGTTTTTTTTGCCTCCTTATGGGTTTTGGGTTTGTTTGTTTTTTTGGAACTTCTGCAAATTGTCGGGCTCCCCAAGCATGCTTTTGTTTCTCAGTGGCCCCATTTGGCTCCATTTCTTGTATCACTCACCACCTAAGTTCACTATTAAATGGAGTGATACTGCTCTGTATACTGGATGTGGAAGACAAAAAACAGCAAAAGGGTGCCTTGAAGCACAGGGGCAATGCTACACCTGGGGTTTTGCAGAGGGTTTCACTATCAGATAGTGCAAATGCTGATAGTCTCTGCCCCAGTTCTAAGATTAGGATGCCATATTAACTGCTGTGCTGAAAATTATTTATTTATTTATTTATTAATTATATTTATACCCCGCCTTTTTTCCTGCAAGGAACCCAAGGCAGCTTACATAATCCTCCTCCTCCTCTCCGTTTTATCCTCACAACAACCCTGTGAGGTAGGTTAGGCTGAGAGTCAGTGACTGGCCCAAAGTCACCCAGTGAGTTTCATGGCTGAGCAGGGACTAGAACCCGGATCTCCTGAGTCCCAGTCCAACACCCTAACCACTATGCCACACTGGCTCTTTTTTGACTGTTTTGAGTTAGGACAGGCAAAGCAAACTCATAGGATTCCCAGTAGTGCTTGCATGCCTAGATCCTACAGGTTTTCATTGTATTTAAGCGGGCTTTACTTTACCCAGAGTTTTGTCCTAGTCATTTTACTGTTCCTCAGTGAAACCGATTGCAGCAGTGCCTACAGACACAGCTGACAAGCATCTCCCAAACATCCAGGGTAACAAACTGGTTTACTCTTTAAAGCAGACCAATCTCTTTCTGAGGGAAGGTAATACTTCTTACACAACAAACTTTGTAGCTAAACAGCCAAGATGGTCTTGAGTCATAAGGCAGTGGAAAAAATGTGGTTACCCTTATTTTGAGGAGAAAAATTGCACTGTAATAATGGTCCTCTGGTCATAACTTCAAACCAATTTCCTGTAGCAAAAATGTCAAACTTCAACATTAATCCTCAATGAAAAGAGCTTTACAAAAATCAGACCAAAAAACCTGAAGTTTACATTGGTCAGTACCAAGGCCACATACTGTGTCTAATAATAAAACTGCAAGACACACGGTAACAGCTACTCAGGGCTGGTGCTGGCGCCCGGCATCTTTGGGCAGCTGCTGATGCTGCCCTGGGGGCCCCTTAAAATATATATATATATTCTGGCCCAGCACTCCGAGCAACCCCAGGTGGCTGAGCAACTGGGACAGCCATGCTGGCATGAGAACTGTAAAGAATCGGAGATACTGTAAAACAACTCTCCTCAACCTGGTGCCCTCCAGACGTTTTGGACTCCAACTCCCATAAGCCCCAGCCAGCACAGCCAATCATCAGGAATGCTGGGAGTTGTAGTCCAAAGCAACTAGAGGGCCCCAGGCTAGGGAAGGGTGCACTACTCACATTTATATCCAGGTCCGGGCCAACATCTCTTGCCACCTCAAGCGAGGTGCTGCCACCGGCCCTGGCTGGCCAGCTGCTCCTGCCTGCCCGCCTTGCACCCCCTTCCAGCAGCAGCAGCAGCAGCAGCAGGGCTCCCGCAAGAGGTCGGCCGAACTATCACGAGGCCCTGCATCTGCAAGCCCCGCAGCACGGTAAGGAGAAGCAGCGGGGCACCCAGCAGGCTGCCACAGTGGGAGAAGCGGCTGGCAGGGCTGTCCAGAGCACCTGCTGGAGGCAGCGGGGAGGCAGCGGCCGGCCCTCCTGGGGGCCGGGGAAAGATTTCCCACTCTTCCCACTCTGCTGCCTCACGTGGGCGCATAAGCTCACATAACGATAGGGCCGGCCCTGTTATATCCTACCTCTCCTCTAAGGAGTTCACTGCAGAGTATGTGCATGTATGAAAAGCCCTTGCTGAAGCAGACCAAGGAAACCACCTTCCTCCAGTATACTCCCTCGGCACCATCGTTTCCCTTTCAATACCATGGCTGACAGCCGCTGATAAATAAATCCTCCTCCGTTACTTTACCTAAACCTTTTTAAAAGCCATCCAAGTTAGCGGACATCACCACATCATGTAGCAGTGAATTGTTTACTATTTATTAACTTATTTTTAAATCATGAGTTAATTATGTATTCCTTCTGTCTGTTCTGAGGCTACTCCCCCATACATTTCACGGGGTGATCCCAAGTTCCAGTGTTACAAGCGGGGGGGACGGGGGACGGACGACCTCTATCCAGTAGAGTCATTCTCAATATTTTCCCTAAACTAAATAAGCCATAAATACTGCAACCTTCCCTCACAGGGAAGGCACCACCTCAACAATTTTAGCTGTACATTTTCCAAGCTATGATAGCTTTTTCAAAAGGATCTGTGACTAGAACTGTACATAGTATCCTGAATGTGCCATACCACAGATTTATATAAAACGCATTATGATACTGCCAGTTTTATTTCCAATCCCTTTCGTAATAATTCCAACACAGCAATACAGTGTTTGCCTTTTCTTTTTCCTGCCATGATACACTGAATTAAGGTGCCCACCCAAGATCTCTTTTTTGGATAGTCACAACCAATTCAGACTCCAGCATATATTTGAAGTTCAGTAGTTGCTTACGTTGACCTGGTTTGCATGACACGGCTGGCTCATCGCGGATTATATAACCCACAATGAGCTATGGTGCACGCCAGGCATGTTTGTGGCTGCAGTTTTGAATATGCAACCCCCAATCCAGGTAACTGGGGTTGCACCATGTCGTGTGAACCTGGACATCATGGGTTATTCAAGGGTTATACAACCCTTGCATAACCCTCGATTAGTAGTAGGGTTATGCAAGAGTTATTTAACTCTCAAATAACCCATGCACGACATGCCGCAACTCTCAACCCGCGCACGACATCCCGATTGGGGGTTTCATGTTCACAATGGCAACCGCACACACCTCATTGTGGGTTAAATAATTTAATTAACCCACAAAGAGCCAGCCGTGTTGTGCGAACCAGCCCACTGAATCTCATTTGTTATTCTCTTTCCCTTTCACCCAGTTTGGATAGATCCGTCCAGAGTACAGGGTCTCTCATCCCATCTTAGCCTTACGATAATTCTATGAAGCGGGTTAGGTTAAGACACAGAGGCTTGTTAAAGGCCACAGACTGAACTGCATAGAGGTTTCAACTCAGGTCTCTCCTGTGCACACCCAGTATTCTATTCACTACCGCAAACTTGCTCTGATTAAGTTCCCTAAGAGTAGTGAGAATACTGATGTATCTGATAAGTTAAAACTTTGCAACAATAAGATGTCCGCAAAAACCACATGTTGTTCCACCATTCTATCCATCAATATTCCATAAAGGAAGCTTTGTGCACTTCATTCAATCCATCATCATCATCATCATCATCATCATCATCATCATCTATTATTCTGAAAAGGGCAAGGGAGAAAGGGGGGAATTAACTGTAGATTATTTACAAAATCGAAATCCTGATTATTCATATTTTAAAGATGTAATGACCTTGACAGAGGAGGAGGGGTGGCAGAGAATTCATATGACTAGCCTTCCACTTAACCATTTCTCCACTGACCTAGGGCGAGTAAGCATTTCTTCCAGGAAAGTAGCTTGCAAAACCATCAAGTACATTTTTGGTACTTGCCTGAAAGGCAGCTCAAGACCAATCACTGACCCAAACAAAAGGATCTCTACATTCTAAAGTTTAAGTAACTTTAGACATCAGTTACTGGCATTAGCAATGTACTACAAGTGGTATTACTGAAGCACTTGACCACTTAGGATTTTACCATACTGGGTGGTTCTTCTTTTTTTTTTTTTTTAATAAAAAAATGGTAATGCTAGATTGATTTAAGATCCCATATGGTATTACATGGTTTTATGTCCGATACATCCGCTGTAATCACTTTGAAGAATCTATTAGAGCGTAACAAGTTCTCGTTAAGGAAAACTGCAGAGCATCTTCCAGCTGAAAAAACAGCCACACTATTTATACTAGTTGCAATAAAAGAAATCCTTTCAACGTACCCACAAGAATATCCAGACAATACTTCTATATTAGGATGCAAGATAAAGATGTACAGATGTTTATTGGAAAAGAAAACCAGTCTGGATGCAAAAGGTGCCTTTCTGTATGCATGAAGTGTATTCCACTCGCTGAAGGGCTGATTTTCACCTTGTGCTAATGCACTAAATCAGTGTTCTCCAACCTTGGGTCCCCAGATGTTTTTGGCCTACAACTCCCAGCATGCCCCAGACAGCATAGCTGTCTGGGGCATGCTGGGAGTTGTAGGCCAAAAACATCTGGGGACCCAAGGTTGGAGAACACTGCACTAAATGAACTAAATCCAAAGATGCTCCTCTGCTTGCACAAGCATGCGGACTGTGATAAAACCCATTACAGGGGCCGAGAAGTACTTTCAGGGAAATGAAGATGGTGCATGGGGGCTGGCTAGAGCCTCGGCATCAGGCATTTTGCTCATAGTGTGCCCGCCCAACTAAATATTAAAGAAAAAAGGGACCCCTTCCCACCTGGGAAGCTTTGTGGGGAGGAGATTGGATAGAATGAATAGATCAGTGGGGGAAAGGGCAGAGAAGCACAGAGGGTGGTGAGGAGAGGGGAAGAAAGTGGGGTGACTGAAAACGTCAAAACACTGACTATGGGCAGGAGTCTCTTTTAGACATGCATATGCGTTGCTAGGGCACAGTCACTGAGAATGAATGCAGCGCTTGAGTTTTAAGGCAGACGCTATGCATGTGTTTTCCTATATCAGCCTTCTCCAGGCTGATGCCCTGCAGATGTTTTGGACTACAACTCCCCTCAGGCCCAACTAGCACAACCAATGGTCAGGAATGATGAGAACTGTAGTCCAAAACATCTGGAGGGCAGAAGGGCAGGTTGAGGACAGCTGCTCTAAGCGGTGGCAATAAGGTAAGAAAATGAGGTAGTCTACAAACAAAGCAGTCTAGCATAGCAGTCTTTTATGCAAGAATGCTTAATAACGCCGCCACAGAAAAATACATTTGACCCATGAATGATCCAAGTCAGTCAGCAAAGGCGTATGACTAAATACCTTGGAATTCCTTGCTCACCTAGACAGAGGATGTTATACAAGGATAATAAAACTAAGATACGACCTTGATTATATAAAGAAGCACTCAGCGGGCAAGAGCAGCAGCAGTTGCTACTTAAAATCTCACACCTGGCATGCAGGCGTGTGCGCACAAACACACACAGCTTTTGAGTTATGGGTAAATAAAACACTTGCATTTTCCCTACTGAACTTGGCCTGTTAAAAGACAACGATGTATATCTTGCATCAGCTATTCTCTGGGACCCACGTAACATCAATATGCAATGTACACTGATGGCACAAGATAAAAAAATGCGTAATAGTAACACAACTATGCATGTTTTTATAGCTTTACCAATTGTATTAGCTTTGGGCTGTATTTTTTGACCAGCTTCTGTTTTAGGTAAGATAGATAAATAAAAAATATTCTCAACTGCTAAACATAAAATAAAGTATTAATCTAACTTGTCCATTTTGGGCAATTAGAGAAGAAAATAATTCTTGCCAAGAATATCTCTAGAACCTAAAATGCAGCAATTATAGCGGCTTGCAATTCAATTTGATGGAATGTAGCAGGCACTCAAATATTAGCTAACAATTAAAATGCAATGTTGACTAAAATATTAATGGCGGCAGGAAAACCATTAGCTAATCTGTTGTTCACACACATCTCCTATAGAAAAGCAGGACCTGGTCTGTTATTTGGTTTCAAAAGTGATAGCCATCACAATACAGCTAGATGGGTGTGTATGCAGTCACTCTCTTTTTGGTTTTACATAGTCCGATGGTACTATGGAAGAACAGCCTCAAATTATTACATACATTTTGATTTAGGCAAATTGTATTTTTAAAAAAATGAGTTCAGTGCTAATCCCTAACCCTCCACCTCACCCCAACCTATTCCTGTTAATGAAGCTGAACAGTAGTACTGTCATTTGTCTAGCCTTTAGCGTGTGAAGCAGCTTACCTCAGCCGCTTGGGTCTCCTGGTGCAGCAGAGTCAGACCTGTGAGATCTTCTAAGAAGGAATGCGACGAATTAAAAACCTTCGCTAGGAAATTAAAGCCTTCTCTTTCATACTGGTCAAGGACCTGCAAAAAACAAAGACCAAGAAGGAATTGTGCTATCTCTTTTTGGTTATTCCAGAATCAGATCCATCAAACAGAGTGTTTGCACCACAGAACAAACAGTGCCGCTGTTGATAAAAGATTTACAAAATAATAAATTACAGCCTCCCAATCTTATGTACAATACAGAAATACTTTTTGCCTATGCTAAAAGGGAATAATGAAAGTCCTTTTATACTATCTGAGTATGTATTCCTATACTCAACTTTTCAGGGACAGACACATAGTAAATGAATTACTAATGCAGACTTAATCACATCCACTTGTGAAATCCAGGAGTGTCTCCTGCAACCCATGCAATTTATTTTCCCAGACTGCAGCTGTATATAACAAGCATTATCTCGGTTAATCTCTGAATGAAGCCATTCCAATCAGTGACTCATTACGTTATGGGATATTTTACTTCAGTTTAAGCGAAACACACTCCTGCTCTTGGCTTCAATACATTTAGATTTAGTCCCCTTTTTGTGGTTGTTCATTTAAATATAACAAGTGCCATGTATTATTCTTTGAAAAGTCATACCCTTTGCTTGGCCACCCCTTTAGGAGTAACTAACACCTCGGCTAGGCCTTGCACTGCTAAAACCAGGAAACTACGTATGTGGAATCTCACTCCACTGCAACCATTCATTGGCAAAGGTTCAGCAAAATAGATCTTCTACATACATTCCCGTGACATACTTCAGGCACACTGCCTGTGGAATGTGAATCGCATCTAGCTAACGGTAATATTCAAGGAGCCCAGGATCCTGAGTCTAAGCTAATACCAGAGGTACATTTTGTAGAAATGGCTAGTCCAAATTAAACTTCCTAGTAATGTGTATGGTAAGAAGAAAAACAAAGAGACAGCAAAATTCAAGAAGAAGGGACAAGTCTTGAGCTGTATATAAAAGCAGACACTTCCATCACAACTCTTTACAGGAAATCTTCTAAAGAAGGGGGCGGGCCAGGGAAATCAATATTGCCTTAATATTGTTATCAGTTCTGCTGAAGCTATGCAGATCTCTAAGTGGCCCGGATGGGAGACTGCCTGGGAGCCACATGTAAACTGCTCTCAGCACCTTAGGGTGCAATCCTATGCAAGCAGACAGAAAAAAAGGCCTCCAACTCCCAGCTCACCTCAGAAAGAGGAAGCACCTGGAGCAGAGCCAACAGTGTGACAAGTGCTATTCCAAACACAGAAATTGGGTGGGTGGGTGGGTGAATCAGCTAGAAACATCAGCAATAAGTTGAGGCTAGGGTGGATCAGGAAAGGCTTCATTAAAGTCAGTAGGTCCTGAAGAAAGACTTGAACAAGGACACAAACAGAGTAGAAGAGCCTGTCCAAGGCACAAGGTAAAACATGACAGAAGGGAGTTAAGGCAAGGTGCATAGGAACTGTCAAATACTATGGCACTGCTGAAGTGGGGGAATTTTTAAACTGTATAGAAGACATAGGATTCATGTGGAACTGAATAGCATGGTCAATCTCAACCACACAGCTACAGTGCCTGGAGAAATCTTGCACATTTTTTTTTAAAAATCATATAATGGTGGATTGGTAGTAAGCTTAAAGCAGAATCCAAGGGATCATGGGTGCAATAACAGGGAAAAGGTAATGGGTTCCCACTAACTGAACTGTGGAGGGGTTCTTTTTGGTCTTTTATATGGGTTGTTACTAACAAATGTACACACATTTAAAAACGTTTTGAGACATGCATTTCAAGAATGCTTTTCTTAACACTATGTTGGTATACACTGCAAAGAAAATCAATTTGACTCTTGGAGAGTTAGGTATTCCAAGAAACTATTTAACAGCCTAACCAGATGTGCAATTTCTTGCAGCTGTCTCTTTATAACATGATGCATATGGATGTGCACTTACAAACTTGGGACTGTGTCCAGTACTGTGACTGTAGCCCGCTTTCCCAGTTGTCGTCATCATCATCATCATCATCATCATCATCAAATATGTTGTTATAATTTTGTTCGAAGAACACGACAAAATGCCTAACAATTCAGGTCAGATTTTGGCTACAGGTACACAAAAATCATAGATGACCCTGCATCTCAAGCACTAGCACTACTTTGAAAAATATTATATGCAAATACAGCAAGCACATGAACACAAAATTTAGTGGCTTAAGATCCAAAGTCCCACTGTGTGAGCAGAAGGAACTTATATTTTTGTGCATGGGGGTGGAGAGAAGCTGTCAATCTCCTCCTACACGATAGTCCCTCTACAGCCCCTGAAAAACTGCTCCAGAGGGTGGGGCACCCCCTGGAACCATGTGAGGTGCAGCACAGTAAACTGCAGCGTGTGTGTGTGTAAAATCTGTGTAACACTCACACACTGCCCCCTTGTGCACGTGGAAGGGACTTCTCGCACAGAGGATCTTTAGCATATTAATCAAGGGCTTGGAGCCTAAAAGATGTTTCGGATACTCAAACACAATGAGAAAAAAGGGGAGAGTGGAATAATGTCAAACTTGGAGTTAGTTATTTTTTCCTTATGTTGAAGTAGTAATCCCTTAAAAGCTTAAATGGTTATGCTCAGGAGATCTCTGGTATTACTGTTGCCCCATTATGCTTCCGGGTTTACCCCCAGAGAAATGAATTTTCATTCCTTGAGTTACCGGTATGTTAGTTTTCAGAGCCAGAGAATATTGGCACCTAGCCATACAGAAATTCCCTAAGTTTCTAACAACTGCAATTTCAAACATGATCTGAACCTTTCCAGCTCTTTCTTTCCCATCGGGCCCAGTATTCTACCTTCACTGGCTGAACTGTGCATATAAACCGCCCTGCTTTATTTCACATATACACCTCTACGTCTCTCTTTCTCCAACACCTTAGCTATGCCTTGCTGTGTATATGTTGAAATGATGCATTTGCTTAGAGACATCCGTACACCTGGGCTGATGTTCATTGCCCAGAATGTTTGTTTTGGACATTTATCTGGAAGTGGAGGATTTCATTTATGTAATTAAGCTGATTTTTTCCTTCTGGGCATTTGACAATTGCCACAACATGAAACGCAGCTCTGGGTCAGAGAGGGACTTCCTGTTCCTCTCGGGAGTATAACCTCAAGACTCAACAGCTCCTTATTCCAGAGTCCCAGCCAAGGCAGTTTTACAAATGGATTTTAACAGTCGCTTATAAACCTCTCAGCATTTGCTCTGAATAGTCTCCGTAGCATCATAGCATCGGAGCAGGAGTGCATTGAAAGTCTCAGCTTAGTGATCGTCTCCAACTTGTGTATTGTAATCACAACCATTCTCTTGCAATGTTGAGACACCCCCCCCCATCACAGCTATGCTTCACTCTACAGCAAGAAAAGATAATAAAAGAAAGTTGGATGCAGTTAGAAGAGAAATTCAGAAAATATTCATTCCGGCTTATTAAAAACTGTATGGTAAGAACACAGCTCATCTAAATCACTTGTGTACTTAAGATATGTAACAGATCTTAGGGCCTGTTCATACATGTAGAGTAATCATTGATGGCTTGTATGTGCGAATCAGCCATCTCAAATCAAAAACCTCTATTTCATCTATTGTCCAATAGATGAAAATGTATTGGACATGTACTGGAAAATGGAAAATAAGGCAATTCAATCTAGCAGCAGAATTAAGGGGCTATGCAAATGGAATACTGACTATGCTGACTGTATATAATCAAAACACATATATAAAGATTCCCTGCTGGAGAAGTTTTGGATAGTGTTATTTCACCATTTCAAGGCCCATCAGGAGTTCAAACTTTCCTAGTTGAACAGTAGTCTACCACACAATCAAACATATAAAATCTTTCCAGCAATTTTCACAATACTATCATCAGTTCGTCTCATCAGTAAAGAATCAAATTGAGTGTATGGCACAAAATCAAATTCCTATCAATCATGCACCAATAGCCCAAGTAGGCAGGGGTGGAAAGGAAGGTTTCTGGGAAGATGAACCACCATGTTTTCAGGTCGTCCTTTCTTCCCCTACTGGATACAGCAGATTGTGGGAAAGAGGATCTCTTGGGGCATGTCTTCTTGACTATGACTCTCATTACGTAGAAGGTGGAAGAATCAAAGCCAACTGTGCGTCTGTATGCATGAGGGATCAAGCAGGCACCATTTGCAGATTTATATTAGACTTATTTGTTCCTTCACACACCATATTCACTAATGGATTTGGTGACAAGGCAGTTAGTTACTCTGCCCAGCTTATGTGGGTGAACACAAAAGACTACTGCTTTCTGAGCAATTATTAAACACTTGTATTATAGCACCCAGGTGCTATAAAATATTAGGAGCTGCCATAGACCAAACGAACTTACATACTAGGAAGAGAGTGAAGCAGAGCAGAGCAGTGCACAGAAAGTCACACTCTATGACACACTGGTGGTGACATAGCCAGCAACAGACCCCTCTCCTGAAGTTTTAGGCCAATCTCAACAGACCATGCTCCCTCCCTCAGAAGACATTTGTAAAATAAGTATTTCAGACAACTCTCTTGTGGATTTACCATTCATTATTGTGAGAATACATGAGTGCATAAATGAAATTCCATCTGTATTTATTATAGCTACAAATGCACACACATTATATAGCTTTATGCCTGCAATAATAAAAATAAAGTGCATAAAATAGATTGCAGGCCAGGTGCAAACAGGAAAAGGGGAGGGGGAAAAGAAGGGGTCTAGGTTGAAATACTTGGATAGTTACCAACCACAAGCCAGCAATGGCATCATTTTTGGCTGTAGTCCCCGAACCTGTGGATATAGAGCTGTCTCCTCACTTTCCTGTAATTACTATTTTAAATAAAAACAATCAGTGTGTGGAAGAAAATACCCTCAGATGATGCAACTATAAAAGCTTCCTGTTATTAATCCATCTATATGAAAGACTGCTGTTTTGATAGGAGTAGGAAGATCTGCAGTGATATGAAAAGTGTTTGGTCTACTCCCCAGTGGCTGTAAAAGTGCTCATAAATGTCAATACTGAAATGTAATGCAGATTATTTTTGCGGTGTGATTGATGACAAGCAGAAATATCTGCCTACTGTATGGCACACTCAGAAAGGTTTCTTGCCAAGCAATTGATGCATCTCTCTTCTTCCATCTCATTTTATTTCAGTTTCCACTTTTGGATTGCAAGGGTCAAATATCACTCAAAGTTTCAAATATCACTCATTTGTGTCATTCTGGCTTGCAGCATTCTCAAGAGAGCCATACGCTGGCCCCATTTCCTGGCACGGATATTCTCTTCATTATTCCTATGGAAAAAGAGTTTCATGCCATCCATGTTGGGCGGATTAAAAATATGCAGCACTCATCGAGCTTTAGGAGCTTTGCCTGTATAACCTTCCCAAGAAGTAAGTGAAGGTCTCACAAGTAATTGTTCTCAGCCTTTCCAGGCTCAGGATACAGCAACGCTGGACCCACTTCTTAATTCTCATTATTTTCACTAATCTGTGCAACCAGATCCCTCCCCCCAACCCCATTTCTCCCCTCCCTTTCATACTTCCTCTCCCCAAAAGATGGCCAGGGCAACCCAAGGCCAGGTTGCAATCTACTTGTGGGTCACAACCCACAATATAAAAAGGCTGTTGTTCATTAATTTTGGTGGAGTTTATGCAATGAACGGATTGTGCTCAGACACTAAAATTTTGTTTCCTTCCTCAAATGGCAATGTATTTTATATTATTTTTTTGTAGTTCATTATCACAGGGCAGCTACTCAGCTATATCTGGAAAAAACCATCATTAAACATAGGAAGTTAACTGCATATTTATTTATTACAGTAATACCTTGGATTGCAAGTAACTTGGTTTGAGAGCGTTTTGCAAGACAAGCAAATTTTTAAATATTTATTTAATTTTTTTTTAACTTGATATACAAGCGACGTCTTGCAATACAAGTACTGTAGTACGGCTTAAATTAAAAATCTCTGTACAAATTTTTTTGAGGGGATTTCGTTTTGATATAAGAGTGTTTTGGATTACGTTTCCGGAACGAATTATGCTCTCAATCCAAGGCATGACTGTAGTTATATTTATGAGACACCTATCAAATGAATTTTAACCATTTAAAAAAACAGAATAACGCGAGAAAATCCAACAAAAACCTAAAAGAAATCAAACATCAGTAGAGAAGGGATGAGCTAAGCAATGGGAACAGAAAGTACCATAGCCAAATCACAGACAATCAAGAAAGAGGCATTATAAAATCATAATGGATGCAAGCCAAAAGTTCATACAGTGTTCAGACATATCTAAAAACAGCTGGGCAATTTATTTCAACTTGGTTTGGGATTAGTGTGCTCCACGAGGTGAAGCATCTTCAGCTGAACAGAATGAGAAGAAGATATTGGGTCAATACAACTATTTGCCAAGTGGTAAGTAAAACCTTACCATCACACTTCAGTACCCAATCAGACATTCAGAGGAGCAGGAGAGTTGTAAAGTTCTCACCATTTTGGAAAACAATACCAAGGATCATCTTACCAAGTAGATCCATGCATCATCATCATCATCATCAGGCGATCACTCCTGACTGAGTAAGATTGTCTTCCAGGATAAAAAAATTACAAAAATTTTAAAAGGAGGAAATTCTAAAGAAAATTGTGTAGACTCTAGCGATGGGTCCATAAGTGACTGTGGAGGCCAATTCTAGATCCACACAGCTTCCCACAGTGAGGACACAGGTTACCAGATGGAAGATGGTCCTGTAAAGGATTCATTTGACGTGCTTTTCGCTTAGCACGTTTCTCCCTTTCGCCTTGCACTCAGGCTTCTTCAAAGTCCATGGAACCTTTGTGAGAGGCCAACCTCCATTTAGATCGTTCATGGGCCAGAGCTTCCCAGTTTTCGATGTTTATATTGCATTTTTTTTAGATTAGCCTTATGAACATCTTTAAACCTCTTATACTGACCCCCGATTTTCCGCTTTCCATCCTTGAGTTGGGAATAAAGATCCATGCACTCCACAGTAAGCTACTATTTCATAAATTGTTATTTGTACATGCAGTCATGCTTGTTACAAGGGAACTTCTGACATGCTGGCTCTCTGGGCATGCGTATCGTGTGTTATGTATTGAATTGGCATTATCCTGACACCTTGGCTCAAGAATCCGTTTTGGTTCAGGAAGCAGCAGCATGGAAAGCTGCCAGGAACATCCTCAGGACCCTGGATGGCCACAGAAGTCACACTGTGTACATGCTTCCCTCACTAATTAAAAGGGAGTTGCTCCCAGTAACCGTGGAAACATGCAAACGCCTGCCTGATTGCTATGCCACCAGCCAGCTGACTAACCCACTGAGTGTATCTTTTAATTGACCTTGGTGGGAAATCTGGACAATCCTGAAATGTTCCCACCGCCTTACACAAGTCAATAGATTCAGATACCACCTGGATGACCTTACTGCTAATTATACACACACACACACACACACACACACACTGGTAGCTAATTATCTATTACTGGTCTGCTATAGCCCTGTATAATTTGGAAATCCAACAAGATGGGAACCCCAAAACAGGCCACCAATAACATAAAAACGAGGTAAACTAGAGAAAATGTGCATAATAATAAGCAGAGAAATTCAGAACAAAGTAGTGTTCAGATCTGAATATGCCGGCCCTTCAGCCTCCTATGCTACATAGCCAGCCAGATGTCAATTACTGGCAAGGAACCTTACTCAGCTTTCTTTTCACTCCCCAAAGTCAAACTATTGTTCCTTCCTGGGTCCAGCCTCTGAGCCATCAAGTTCTTTGTACCCTTTGTTTTGAAACCTCTAACTGCCTGGGGGTTTGTGCAGCAGTTGTTAATTCTTTCAGCTTGAACATCCCCCATGTTTGTCCCTCTGAGCACAGCTTAGATTCAACTGGATTTTAATACAGTTCCTTGTGACTCTTTCCTAGCATGATCCCCACCTCATTCTGGTGCCTATGCCACATATCCAGGGCCAGAGTCCCCCACTCTCCCACTGAACCACCATATTGGTCCCTATCATCACCGTGAGTGCTAGTTATGTCAGAACCTTTGCATATATAATTCTTTGGCTCTTTCTGGACAACACAGTGCTCAAGAGTGCCTAAGCAGCTTGAAGTTTATACCCCATTTTTATATTCAGAGCTAAAGCTGGGAAACCCGGGAGTGTTGGGCACAGGCCCAGCACAGCAGTGGGCTCTACAGTTTACAGTCAGAACCTGATCAGAAGTGGTTTGGAAGGGTTTGGAGCCCAGTTCAGTAGTGAGAAACTCAGGGCCTATGGATTTGGCTATGCCACTCATGTAATGGCAAGAGGAAAGGGGGCCTAGTTTGGGCCTAGTTAGTCAGCTTGTAGAACGTCAGAATAAATGTGAGTTTATCTCAGTTTTCTCAGAAAAAGAAGCAGAGCAAGAGTGAATCTACCCTGTCCAGCTGCTAGTGGTCAACCTTGAATGCCATGCCTATAGTTAAGATAGTGAACAGCCTCTCCATGAGAAACTAGAGAAGGGGCAGGGTGTTCAGAGGTGTCACATAGGTACATCAACTCAAGAGGGCAGAATAGAAATGCCCTGTTTGGCAGCATAGGTTTCATTTATGGGCTAAGATTCCCTGTCAATTAGATTGTTAGGAGGTGTGTTAGTGCAGCCCCACCCTTGCTTTTAAGCCGATGCCCAGGCTGGGAGCCTTTGCTGGGAACATTGTCCTTAATGTTCATCTTATACTGCCTGAAACCCTCCATTTTTTTGGAACTTCTCCTGTCTGAGCTATGAGAAACACTTTTCACCAGGACTTTCATCTGAATTGTCTGTTTGATCTGTGAATCTTTAAGAACCTGCCATGGAAGGTACTGCTATTCTTTTCAGAGAGCTTGAATTCTTGTTTGTTATGGATTGTATATCTTCATCTTCAATAGCCCAGAGTGCCTGCTGGCTTGGACTGATCATGACTCTTGGATTTTTCTATGCCTTGACCCATGTAGTGTGGAGATACCAAAGTGGAAGCTATGGTCACTGAAATCATTGTGTGTGTAGGTTTACTTTGGACTTACTCTTGAACCTATGTCTTGACTCTTGGATTTAATAGGCCTTGACTCATGTAGTGCAGAGGTACCAACAAAGATTTCAAGGCTGGACTAAATCTGTGTCTGTGGATTTGCTTAGGTCTTTTTCAAGAACCCTTGTCTTTGATTGCCTGGGACAGTTTATGCCAGGAATCATTTGAGCCCTTTGCCCTGTATTCTGAACCGTAGAGGAAACCAAGTTGTCTGGATCTCTGACACGGTTATAGTTATTAGCTTTTGACTGTCCTTTGAATTACATATTGAGCCTTTAGCTAATTGCCATCAGCGGTATGTTTTCTGGAGAAATGCAACCATTAAGCTTTTTCCGTGAGAACAAAGAAACTCCTCTATGAAACCTGATTTGCTACCAATAAAAGTTCTCACTGTTTCTAGTGTTTTCTGTTAGTTTGCCAGGATTTGTGCCAAAAGATGGGCACTGGACAGAGTCTGTGCTAACACTAT
This sequence comes from Shinisaurus crocodilurus, assembly GCA_021292165.1. NCBI lineage: Eukaryota > Metazoa > Chordata > Lepidosauria > Squamata > Shinisauridae > Shinisaurus > Shinisaurus crocodilurus. The sequence goes on along the minus strand of CM037881.1, from coordinate 131,571,942 downwards.
TTTTTTTAACAATTTGCAACCAACCAGGAAGTAAAGTAAAGTCCTTTGGGTTCCCCTTCCTCTGAAGTCAGGTGATTACAACCACCCTGATTACTTTATTTCTTTTCCTTTTCTCCTAAATCCGTCTATATACTAACCAAGCCATTTTTCTCTTCTGTAATGAGCAGGGATGGGGACTCGGACTCGAGGACTCGACTCGTGAGTCGAACTGAGTCCCCCCTCTGACTCGAGTCCCAATATTTTTAATGGGACTTGAGACTCGACTCGGGACTCGAGACCAAGGACTCATCAACATCCCTGCTTGATGCCGCCTGCAGGTGCTGTCTGGACCTAGTTGCAGTAACAATCCAAGTTTATTTTTAAAAATCATTTTACTAATGTAACCTTTCAGACATTTTGGGTTTGGCTGCCTCTGCCTGCCTGTTTGGGGTTCCCTGCCTCCTCTGCCTGCCTGGTTATTTTGGGTTTGTCTGCCTGGTCTGTTCTTGTCAAAATCAGTGGCAGAGTTTTGAGATAAAAAGGCACACTTGTGCCTAGAATTTATTTAAGCCACACATCTGAAGTAGCCTTATTTTGTTGGGAAAAAGCCCCATTGATTTTAATAGGGACTCGTGGAGTCAGCTTTGGGAGTGACTCGTGACTTGTGACTCGTGAGTCACCATTTTGGACCAAGGACTTGGACTCGGACTCGAGACTTGGGTCCAAAGACTCGTGACTCGACTCGTGACTCGAGACCAAGGACTCTTCAACATCCCTGGTAATGAGTTTGCATGTGTTTGTTGAGAGCAAAAGCGATAAATATAAAGGCTATACTTTGGGTCTTTGATGAGTGTTTGAGCTAATTTCCCCTCGATTCATTTATTTTTGAAGTAGTTATTCCCACTTCTGTAAGAGCATAACACAGAAATCAACTGTGTGCAAACCACACCTCTGGTTAAAGCCCCCCCCTCCTCTCCCGCCAGGACTGCACTAATTATTACATGTGTACACACACAATTTGTTTGTCCCTGTGACTGAGGACACGTGGTAGCATTATTCTATAAGCTCAAATAGTACCCAGGTTTCCATTCTTGACCATGAAGACTCAGTCACAGGACAAATATAATACTGAATACCACAATACTCTTATGAACAGACTTCATATTTTTAGATGTGGATTGTTGTAAGAGTCTCTGTAAATGATAGATGGAGACTGAAGTTTAGCTTCTCTTGGTTTAAACCTCTTGCATGCCATATAACCAAATACCTCTAAACAAAGCTATCCATAAAATGACACTGATCATACTGGAAAAAAAGAACATGGAACACAGCAGACTGATAGCCTATTCCCATGGGCATCAACGGCTATGGAGCAAGCAGAGGCATGTCCACATGAAGCTAACTCTTTGTTGGGAAAGCTTTGTGGCTCTGCTCCATGCCTGTCTCAAAACTGGTGACACAGACTGCTAAGAAAAAATGAGGTTATGGTGATCCAAGGAAGATTTTTAGGAAGGGATGAGATTCAGCTTAACAAATAGGAAGGACCATGGTGAGAGAGCACAAATGGTACAATGGCCAAAAAGCACAGAAGGATGTTGAGAGGGGAGCGATTATTTTATTTGCTCAAGGCTTCAGCATAGGATAGGCTATAACTCTTAATAAATAAAACAAAAATGCAAGCGATGCAATAAAATAGATCTATGAGACCCATCTATTAAACAACGGCACTAACGTTTACAGAAGAGTATTTACAAGTATCTCCTAAGAACGTAAGAGCGGCCCTGCTGCATCGCACCAAAAGCCTATTCAGTCCAAGAGTGGCCGGGCACCGGCTAGATGGGCGATTTAAAAATACAATAAATAAATAAACATCCTATTTCCCAACCTGGGAAGCCCACAGGCAGTACCTGAGGACAATCGCCTTCTCCTGTTGTTGTTCCCCAGCATATTCAGCGGCATAGCGTCTCTGAACCTGGAGGTAGCATATAGCCAGCATGACAAGCAACCATTGATAGCCTTATCCTCCAAGAATGGTCTAATCCTCTTTTCAAGCCATCTAAGTTAGTGGTCGTTGCCACATCTTGTGGAAGCACATTCCATAGTTAACTGTGCACGGTGTGAAGTACCTTCCTTTTGTGAGTCCTGAATCTTCCGCCAGTCATGATAACCCTGGGTCCTAGTATTATGGAAGTGAGAGTATACTACTTCTCTATCCACTTTCTCCATACCATGCATAATTTTATAAGCCTCTGTCATGTTCTCTCTTCCTTGCCTTTTTTCTAAACTAAAAATCCCCATATGTTTTAACCTTTCCTCATAGGGGAATTGCTTCAGGACCACCCCCAGCCCCCCACTATTTTGGTTGCCCTCTTCTTCCAGCTCTACAATATCCGTTTCGAGATACTATGATGAAAACCTGGCCCTGCAAGCTCTGGAAAAGAACCACTCCAGAAGCTGCACGTGCACACACAGAGCTTTCAAATTTGGCAATAGTTAGGGGGATTAGTGTCATCACAGAATACATGCACATTACTAAATTAAGGCTTAAGAAGTTTCTAAATTGTTTTGGAAAACTTCCATGGAGAAATGACAAACCAGGAAACTAAAATCATAGCAGTCTAATAATTTGTCTCAACCACGCCGTACACATTGTTATATGGTCCTAGGCAGACATTTTACAGTAAGGTTATTTGCACAACTCCGACTAAGACCATATTAGAAACAAACAAACAAGCATGCATTTTGGCCATGAAAAATTTGCCTCCCGAGCAACATATTTAGCTTTTAAAAGGACTTCATTTTAAAACATGATATTTATTTATTTCATTTCTATACCGCCCAATAGCTGAAGGTCTCTGGGCAATTCATAGCAATAATGTATGTGAAGTGCTTTGAACAACTAAAAGCACTATAAATGCAATACTTATTGTATTATTTCACCTTTTTACAGCTTCAAAAAATTTCAAAGATCAAATTCTCAATAACATGTTCATCAATAAATTTCAAGCTCCCCCACCCACAAACATGATTTTTTGAGAACCAAAACACTAATTTCAGATATATCATTTTACATAATGTTACTTTTTAAAAACAAGACAAACAAAACTACAAATCTATACTGGCACTTTCTAGGTCTTATTTTCTAATATTTAGTTATTTTTTAAATTTGCATTTATATCCCACCTTTCTTTCATCATGGAACTCAAGGCAGGGTACAAACGAATACAGGCCTGTGGCTCATGCTGGCTCAGCTTGTCTGAATGTGAAAGCTAAGCAGGGTCAGTCCTGGTTATTACTTGAATGGGAGACCCCACCTCTAGTTTCCTGCATTGAGCAGGGGGTTGGACTTGATGGCCTGTAGGCCCCTTCCAACTGTATGATCTATGAATCTATGATTCCCAAACATTTTCCCATTCAGGCACTGACCAGACCAAGCCCTGCTTAACTTTAGCAAGGCTGCTGTATCATGTGCCAAGACAATGCCCTAGAAACCATAAATATATATCTAGTCTACACTGCAACAGGAGAGGAGTGGGCTCAGAGTTCCAAAGCCAACATAGAAAGATCAAATGAGGGACAGACTGATCAAATATAAGACCTTTTCCCTGACAGGGAGAGGGGCAGGGCCTGGGGAGGAAGCTGCTGAGTGATCCAGTCCTACTTACTTCTGAGACCTGTCCTACTTTCTTCTGAGTAGACATGCAGGGGCTTACCCTGCTTACTTGTGGGTAGACACACTGCTCATGTTCACTCCTGAGTAGACATGCAGAGGCTTGGTATTTGGGATGCTATATTAAAGTGCTTCTGAGTGATTCAGTCCTGCTTCCTTCTGAAGAGGCATGCAGTAGTTTGTCCTGCTTACTTCTGAGCAGACTTAAAATCAGTAAGAATCAAATTGTACCCCCTTCCACTCTGCCTTTGGTCCTACCCACAGATGGAACGTGTCCCCTGAGACCTTTCTCAGATTGGAACTCAGACACTGGATTGAAAAAGGTTCCCCACTCCTATATTAAAACATGGGTATCTGCTACATATCTGAAAGTAAGCCAATTTTCATATTAATTCATTACACATTTTACTTATTTCTTTATATTTGTTTGATGCCCCATAACATAATATTCTCTGGGCCGCTTACAATAAACACAAACAGTAAAGAAATTAAGATTTTGTAAATATGGCTGCAGAATATGCATTGCAGAACAGTGGAAGCAATAGAACAACCTAGTCCTACAGCAGGGGTCGTTAACTTCAGGTGGTCTGGGGACCAATCTCCAGCCCCTGGAGCCACCCATGGGCCACTCCTGTGCCCCCACGGGCCACTCCTGTGCCCCCACAGCAGCAAAAAGAGTATTAGTGGTTTGCCACCAAAATTCAGCGGCAACCCACTACAGAGCCTTAGAAAGGCCAAATTTAGCTTGAAAACAAGCTATATTTGGCCTTGCTAAGGCTCCACAGCAGCTTGCCACCAAATTTCAGCAGCAAAAGTTTGATTATTTTTTGCTGGTGTGAAGGTGGGAGCAGTATGTACTACACGGGCCGGATGTTGCCAACCCTTATCCTACAGAAAGAATGGTTCAGGAAAATATGGGATACAGGCTAGCCCTTCTCACAAAAACCTATTTTGCCAGAGGGCAACAAACCCCGCACAAGTATAAGTTTGGAGAAAAATGGTCTCACTTTATTAACTTTTGAAATTACAAGTTTCAAGATAGGGTCCAGTTTTATTTTATAACATTGAGGGAGAAAAAACATGTGCTTTGTTATATGGAAACTTTTAGTTATAGCTTAAATACTAAAAGGGTCATATTACTGCCCGATGCTTTTCTTTTCTTTTAGTTCAGTATGAATAATTATTTGATTCTATATTTATTGTATATTGTTGATAAACCATCTTGAAACAATAAAACTTTTTAAAAGAACATAAAGGCATAACATAAACACTAACATGAAATGCAAGAAACAAAACTCACAGCAACCTCAAATTAAAAACACATATCTTAAGATTGAGAAGCCCAGACAACATGAGCTATTTAAAAGGCCTGGGTGAACAGAATAGTCTTCACCTGGTGCTGAGAAGATCACAGGGTGGCACTAGACAAACCTCTCCGGGAAGGTTGTTTCATAACTGAGGTGCCCAAAGCCTTGAAGCTTGCCATACTTCTGACAAAGTGGATTTGGCCCTCCCACACTCAAAGAGTCATTCGAGTGAGCAGAGGAGGATCCAATCAGCACCAGGAAGGATACAACATGCAAAGGTCTTTAACCATTGGCACTCATCTGAGAATTGCAAATTGAGAGTACTCCAAGACCTGGAGGCCTTTTGGAAGTTTCCTGGCCTTATTTCAGAGTTTGCAGATTTCCTGGCCTTATTTCAGAGTCTGCAGCTTTCAAATTGGGTCCAAATAAAGAGAACCAAATCTGGCTGAGATCCAGACCACCACCACCATTTGTTTCCTTGTTCCATAACTGTGGTACTGCCTATGCCATGGGCCAAACAATCTGAGATTCTCCATATTACTCAAACACATGCATTTCAATATTAGTTTTGGCCAAAGTTCTCACTGAGAGTACCTCTACACTTTACACTGCAAACATGATTGCTACATGTACACCAGCGTTATCTGCAGTAAACATGAAAAGTGCATGACACATATGCACCTCTTTAGATGCCTGCATATATACTTCTGGAAACTCTGAGCCAGGGTTGTCACACACACACAAAATCAGGTGTTTAAAGATGTGTACATGGCAACTGTGCTGAATATCTTTGATATATACCAGTGTACACGCAGCAATAATTACTGCACAAAGTGTATAGCTTCCCTGAGTTAACAAGGTAGTTAAGTAGGGTTCTAGGAATACAGAGCCAGTGATGGGCAAGTCAGCTAAATATTAATAAAAATACCTCCATGTTTGGTCCTCAAAATGTTAAAGAATTAATTATAAATTTGTTAACGGCAGGTAGACTAATGATAGCAAGGAAATGGAAAATTCAGCAAGTTTTCACTATTACCGATTGGTATAAAGAAGTATGGGGTATGGCATTAAATGATATGTTGACTTGTAATATCAAATGCAAAAGGGGTCAATTAAAGAAAAATATTTTTAAGGATATTTGGGGTTTATTTGGAATTGTGTTAAAAAGGGAAAGGATTACCTGTCAGATGATAATGAATATTACAGAATACAGTAAACCTGGGGATAACTGGTGAGAGTTTTGCAGACAGCATTTTAAATATTATTATTTTTTTGACTGTCAAGCGCGTCTGAGTATGTATCGGCTTATTAAAATCCCAACAATTTTTTTGGATTTCTTTTGATATAGAGTTTTGATTAAAACGTTTGAACAATTATGCTCTCATCCAAGGCATGACTGTATTGTATTATTTGGTCCCGTGGTGATGGGAGCACTATACAAGTTATATGTGTGTGTTATTTTTTTTTTGTATTGTTGAAATTTTATTTAAAATAAAAATACCTCCATGTTTATGCATTAGGACTACACCCATACCATTGATTTGAAATTAGGTCTCATTTTTAAAAACAAACAAACAGTAGGATTTGAACCTAATGAAATATGTATGGAGGCTTGATTGCAAGGACCACCTTCAAGAATGGCATCTAATTTGTGGTGTCACCCCAGATTCAGTATGAAATCTGGAAAGATGCATCACCTTGCAGCACAACTGGCTCAAGAGATGTAGTACAGCGTGTAAATATTACAAAAATGAGAGAAGAGGTAGCAGAGGCAATATGGGCTTTACAGTGCAATTCACATGACAGAAGAGCAGCATGGATTAGCTCCAATAGCCTAGTCCATTGGTGAAAATCATTCTCTATGCACATTGGGTTGCATAGATATTGTTTTGTGATGTTTCTCTCTCTCCTACGGAGAGAGCAGTCCTAAGTAGAGAGATAGCCATAACCCTAAGGGGCTACTATGCCTGTAAATGTCATCCACAACTGAAAAAGAGGAGATTAAAAATATAGTTTTTTTGTTTTTTTTTAAATTTCCCATGATAGTCAATGAGAGGCTTGAAACTTTGGATTTCCAAATCTTGACTTTGGTTCATTATCCAGTTCAAAGCAGACAACCTCCAAATCAGTCCAAGCAGGATCGGGCTGTTTTCCAAAGCAACGAATGGGGGTCCATGTCTAATCTTGTGGTCAGTGCACACCCCTAACTGATATATACACAAACACATACATGAACAGTAACAATTGTCCTCATAGAGACCTCTAAGGCAGCCCAACATGGTGCCCTCCAGATTTTTTGGAGCACAACTTCAGGATTGGCGATGCTGGCAGGGGTTGATGGGAGTCAGGAGACCAAATTATCTGCAGGGCACCAAGTTGGGGAAAGATGCTCTGAAGCAAAACCGGTAACCTCTCTCCTAATGGCTTGACCACCACTTTCCAAAGCCTGAAAGTATCATCTTTCCCAGCTTTAATTAAAGAGAATTAGATTAGATGTTCCTAACAACACAACAATGTATAAGTAACTTTGTGCCATAAAAATATTTCTTAAAGGCTTTGTTCTTGTTTTTTTAAAAAAAGAACAGAGAACTAATCCCCCCACCCCCTAAGCTCTTATAAGAAAGCGCACAGTGACAAATAGCTTCCTAATTAGAAATGTGGAAATATATACAGAAGAGAGGGCCAAGAGACCCAAACTCTCAATCCCAGGTTTTAACTTTCGTAATCTCCATCTCTGTACACTTGCCAACAACATGAATGACTATTTAATTTACATATCTGAAAGCTTTTAAAAGCCTCAGAAGATAAAAGAAATAAGTTACTACTTTTTTTTAAAGGTTCTGTAGGGCAAAAATGTGTTACTTATCTACTAAGACAGGATTCTCTGTGTAGCTGTTCTGCTCCTTGCAGTGTCGCACTTAACAACAATGGCTCAGTCCTAACTGTCCTTCCATGAATGGAACAGAGTTCACATTCGCAGACTGGGGCATTCCCACCTCCCCATTCCCTCCGCCGACCCCGCGAAATCTGCACCTGGGAACGGTATAGGATATGGTGGGGGGGGCCCCCCTGCAAATGGAGGGAGGCGTTGCTAGAAATTGCCTCCGCTTCACATGGATGGGGGAACAACCTAGGATCCAAGCCAAAGCACATGGAGGTGCGGGAAAGCAAGAGCTCCTCCGCTGCCGAAGCGGACCCACCTTTTTTATCTTGCCATCCCTGTGATGGACATCCATCTCACCCGCCCCCCCAACCCCGCACGACTGAGAAGTGCTCTCCCAGGCTGAAGCAATATAGGAAATATGGCCATTGGCCAATTTCTTCCAGGGAGATTCACTGCCCTGCCCGCCCCCCCCACATACACACACACACACACACACACACACACACACACACACAGAGGGCCTTCCTCCTGACAATCAGCTCTTCAGGTCAATCTGCCAACCCTCCCAGATTACTTTGTTATGCCTCTCATGAGGCAGGGTGAATCTTTCACCTCAGGCAGCAGGGCGGGAGGAGCGTTGAATTGCACGCTCCCACACACTCCTCTCGCCAGAACAACCTGCTGTCCTTACAGGTTGCCCAGCCAACCAACCACACACCCACCCCATTGCCGCCGCATCTTGCACCCCCTTCCTACCCCATTGCTGTTGCCGCCGCCGCCGCCGCCGCCGCCGCCGCCTACTCCGCGAGCAGGCGAGCTCCAGGACACACACACCCCCGCCCCATACACACACAAGGACACCCTCAGGGCCAGGTATTTGCGCTTGGCCAGCTCTCATAAGAGCTGCACTGGCTGCTGGCTGAGTGGGCAAGGAGGGAGGGAGGGAGGGAGGGAGACCAGTGGATGGGCAGGAGGGAGGCTGGCAGGCGGGGTGGGGGAGTGAGGCAGACACCGCGGGTGCACAGAGGGGAGCGAAACAGACGCAGCGGCGGCAATGGTGGTGTCGAGGTCACCTCTACCCGCCCTTTGGAGTTAAGCACAAGAACTGTTCTTTTGGTCACAGGCTTTTGATTATGCTAAACTGCAAGCCAGCAAAGCTGGCTGTAGCTTACAGACTGCGCGTTTTACAGAAATCAGTAACGAAAGAAATAAGCTGTGTTCGCTCTCTATTGAAGTCGTCTGTTAGTGCAATGCAACCCAGTTGAAAGCTGATTTCAGACTAATTAGAATGAACTACCCTCCACTTCCCAGTAACCAAAATCCCCAAAACCAAACCCTCATGTCTGCTCCTTCATTCTCAGACCCAGCCTCTTAGAACGTCTCGCTCCTTGTCACTGGTCTTCCTTCCTTAACTGATGTTTCGGATCTGGCACGCCCGTTTCTCCCTCCTGCTCCTGTTCAGAAGGGCTCTGGTTTCCCACAGCTTCAGGAGCGGCTTGACTCTCTCCTCCCTTCTCCTGTTTATCACTATTCTTTCTGTCTTTGACTCTGCATTCTCAAAGATTCCCCCTCCCACTCTCTGTTGGAATAAACATCGATTCCCATATTCTTTCGAGGCCCCTCTGCAGAACTAGGGGGCCCAATGCCTACAGGCAGGCAACAGTGGGGTGTGTGCACCAGCTTGGGCTGGCGTTGCCACAAGAAGAGATTTGGAGGGCACACGGAAGGGAAGGAGGGGATGCAGAAGTCCCGTTTCATCAGCATTATCCTTCTGTGTGCAGAACAAGGTTTCTGGATCCAACCCCAGAACTATTGTAAAATGGATCTCATTTGTGAGTCAAGACGTTTTTCTTGCCTAAGTTGAAATCCCCACATCAAGTGATCTGCTTCCCTGTCCCAACTGTTGATTACACTGCAAGCAGCCATCTTTGTTCTCACTTCATGCAAGAAAAAAAAAAAATGTCTTCAGCATGTCTTCACCTGGAAACAAAGCTAGGCCTGCATGATGCAGATCAGGTGGCTAGATGCCCAGAGTGGTGAATGAAATCTATTTGTTAAATGGCTCAGCTGTGCAAAAATGACACATGGTCAAGGAGTTGTCAAGCACTGTTCTGCTGCAAATTCCTTGAAAACCAAGGCTCACATCTGCGTCTCTTTTCAGAAAAGCACATTCAGATTCTTTGAGTAGAAGAAGCGACCAGAATGAGAAAATGGGATGAGGGTTTCTTTTCTTTTAGGCTGGAAATCCTTTGTTCTCTTAAGTGCATCTATAGGAGTAATTCAGTTCTTATGTTACATTTGATATCTGTGAAGGAAGTACCTTCATGAATTTGCTAGATCTTTCTTTTGGTTACAAGAGCTACCAAAGACATCAGCATTTGTATGTGGAAGGTGAAAAGTGACCTTCAAAGTACTTTAAACTTGGCTAGCCTTTTCCTTCTTATATTACAGCCCTGTATTTAAGCACCTGCCTCCTAGCCATAAACAACAAAGAACTGCACGAAGGTGTGAGTGCTTGGGCTGTTGAAGGAGCAACAGAGTGCCCCACCATCCCTCCCCTGCATCCAGCATAGAAATGCAGTGGGTTGCTGGAGGAGGGACAGAGCTCCTTTTGAGGCTAAACGTGGTTTTGTTTTCTTTTTTGCAGGCTAGTAATTCTTGCGGACTTATTTATAAGGCTGCTTTATTAAAAATTATGTAGAGCCTTAAATGAACCATACGCTGGAAGCCATAATCATTCTGGCATGCATGCCCCATTTTCTCCTATCTGCACTCATACAGGTCACACAGAAGCATTAACTCTTCCTTTTGTGCCATTAACTGATGGCTCGGCCTCGGTGCATGTCACAGTACCACAGAAGGTGTGCCTCACATGGAGGCTACCAGTATTGTCAAGTCTCCTGAAGCTGGGAACATTACCGGTTCTGTTGCTCTGTCATATGATAACAACCCCCATGCTAAACTGGGAAATTTTCAAGCAAGCTAGGAATCCTAAACGTCATACAAAAGTACTCTCCAATAATGGAACTACACTCTTTTGCTCTACAGTCTATTTAGTATAAATGGTTAATCCACGTTCCTTCCTCAAATTTGTTTAGGCACAATCAGTTATGTTTGTTATGGAAGATGAAACACCTAAATGGCAGTTACCTGCACATATGCACCTCTAATTTCAACTGAACATATTTGCAAACAACTATGCTTAGAATCATAGTTTCAAGAATTAAGAATTCCCTCAAAGTGACCTTCAAAGTACTTTAAACAATTCCTAGTGGCTACACACTGCAGGGGAAAATTGATAATGGCAGACAGCTTGTCCTCCATTACTGATCCTTTAAACAAGAAACCAGATATGTTTCAGAAGAACACCACAGCTTTAACTTTGTACCACCACACTCTTCAGTGTTAGCCATATTACAACTATCACCAAAGTGGCTGCACAGGATCACTAATCTTGGAGGCAGCCGCTTGGCATGCCAGTTATAACTTGTGCACTGCTAATAAGGGTGGTGATTATGGGAGACAAAATTAAGAAGATGGTTTCTTACAGAGGCAGTCTCAAAATTCCTCACTGGCTACTAAGGAGTAAGTGGCTATCTACTTAAAGGGCAGTTTGAAGCTTGAATGTCTTGCTCTCTCTCTCTCTCTCTCTCTCTCACACACACACACACACACACACCAGAAAAACAAAGTACGTAATTCTTTTCCTGAGCTGGAGAAGTATGAAATTGAATCTCTAAATACTTAAGATGCTGACTGGAGGTTCTTTTGTACCTTCTGAGTTACATATTTGTATTTGAAAATGGAAGTAAGATGGAAAAATTCAAAAAAAATAATTGGGTGGTTTTTTTTTAATGTTTAAGTTTCTTTTGGGCAGAAACCTGGGGAAGGCTGATGATGAAATTATGACAAGTTAATGCATTATGGGGGGGGGGCACATACAGAACCAAGATAAACATATAATTTGATTTGTATAATTGAAATGGCAATTTGATTTGTCATTTGCATCAGAAACCTCAATGCTACAAGGCAGCATAGCGTATTTTTATGCTAAAAAGTGGAGCTGAGCATGTAAATAAATGTTATGTTTCTACTGTAAGGAAATACATGTACCCTTGAAGCAACCTTTTCAGCACAAAAGTAATTTAATATTCTCACCACATGAAAAGTGATCGCTATGGGAATAGCACAGCTGTTAAAACCCAAGTCAGATTTTATTAAATCATCAAACCTGTTTATGTAAAACAGGGCCTTTTTAAAATGACCACAATCAGGAGATCATTTCCTAACACATCTCTCCCCTAACCTCTTCCCCATTCCTTTCAGATACTACTTGAAATAGGGAAAAGCCTCCTTCACTATTTTACTTCCACACTTCGGGCAGAGAAATGGAAAAAGCAATTACCGGTATGCTTAGTAATTCTGTGGCAAAGTTTGAGCATGCACCATACAGTAAAGCAGTGTTTCTCAACCTTGGGTCCCCAGATGTTTTTGGCCTACAACTCCCAGCATGCCCCAGCCAACTGGCTGGGGCATGCTGGGAGTTGTAGGCCAAAAACATCTGGGGACCCAAGGTTGAGAAACACTGCAGTAAAGTGATAGCAGTATCGTGAGTCTGTGAGCTCAGTCATGATCATTATGAACATACAGCAGAGGGGGAAGGGACTGAGGCTATGACAACAGTGCTTAAGAATAGAAGAAGAGCCATGCTGGACTAGTCCAGCATCCTGTTCCCACAGTAGCCAATCAGATGCCTCTGGGAAGCCCACAAGCAGGATAAGAGGGCAACAGCCCTCTCTCTGTTCTTCATCACCTGCTACTCAAAGGCATGTTGCCTCTGACCCTGGGGGTAGTATACAGCCATCATGACTAGTAGTCGTTGATAACCTTATCCTCCATGAATTAGTATAATCCCCTTTTAAGGCCATCTAAGTTGGTTGCACTAGGGATGTCTGAGGAACCCAACAGGAGGGTGAAAATCTGATAGTGATTTTCACTATTCAGCCCCCTGGATTCCAGTCTGCCAACCCTGGTGCCGACTTACTAGGATGCAACTTGAGCCAGCTCGCAGACTTCCATCTCTAAGATGGGCTGCGGTTTGCACATTTCTTTTAAACGCTGAGGAAATTTGCGCAAACGGTGCAATTTGCGCAACTTCACGAAAATTGCATAAATCATGGTATTTTGCACGTTTTGTGCAAAGCAGCACCTGAAAAGCACATGGATCTAGTGTGGTTTGCACAGATCAGCCGACTTTGCACAAATCACGCTAGATCCACGTGCTTTTGGGTGCTGATTTGCACAGAACATGAAAACGTCGCAATTTACGCAATTTGCATAAAGTCACACAAATCGCATAGCTATGCAAATTGCGCAAACAGCACCATTTGTGCCATTTCCTTAGTGTTTGAAAAAAAATGTGCAAACTGTGGCCTGTCTTACCGATGGAAGTCCGTGGAAAAACCCGATTCATCCCACTTACGATCATCGAATCGGAAATGGGCAGGAAGTCCGTCAAGCTCAAACAAGCTGGACTTCCCGGCATCAGCACATTCCTAGTTGCCCCACCCCATCTTCTGATAGCGAATTCCAAAGGCCACCTATGTTCATATATGGGGCTGAGGTTTGAATCAGGGGCTTCCTGGCTCACACACTTAACTAGCACACGATGAGGCAGGGGTCTCCCAATGCAGCACCTGAGGAGACCTCTGGGGGTGCCCATGAAGCTCCCCGCTCGCTGCCCCATTCAAATATTTATTTTTAAAAACGTTAGGGCACCATCTTCTCTTTCCTATTCATGCATCTGCTGCAGATAAGCTGTTGGCAAGCAGGCAGAGAAGGAAAGAGTTGCTTTCTGGCCCTACTCAATCTTCTTCCACCCACACAGCTCTTTCTCTTTTGCTCTCTATCTCTCCCCCCACTCCCAGTCTCTAGCCTCACTATTTCTCTCCCCACAACCCCTTTCCTCACTCTCTCTCCCCCTTCTCCAACCCTAGCCTTCTTTTTCTCCCTTTCTAGCCTTGCTCTTTCTCTCCCCTTGACCCCTTCACCTTGCTATTTCCCCCTTCCTCCCCCTAGCCTTGCTATTCTCTCCCCACCTCTTTAGCTCACTTTTGACTAGCCAAGCCCCTATGGCAGCCATTATGTAACTAGTCACATCCACTGTGGTAGTCATTTTTCAATGGCATCCACAGCAGTTTCTCAAATTCCCAAATGTGCCCACGGGTCCAAAAAGGTTGGGGACCGTGATATTAAAGGATGTGAACAGCAAGCATTAAGAGTTCTTCTTTCCCCTCCCATGCCCTACTAGAGAAAGAACACTTAAGATTCAAAAAGCAACAGGGGGTGGGTGGGAATTCAGGGGATGGAAAAGGAGGTAAAGTTGTTCTCTTCTACTTTGCCTTTACAAAACCCAATTGAAGATAAATTAACTTTCAGACATGACAAACTTTGTTACAAACCTTATAAATGCTAGACTGAAATATAGAAGGCCCCTGCAGTCCTAATGAAATACACCTGTTACATTAACAAGACTGACTGGCATTCCATTATAACAGATGAGTTTATAGAAGCAAAGGCTCCAGATTTTCCTAAGGCTTATTCTATCTGTCCCTGCCCCCAACCCAAACCCCTTCCGACGCCCTCTAATATATATAACTAGCTGTTGCCCGCAGCTGCGCTCGCGTGGATTTTAGGATTTGGTATAATTGTTTTTAAAAGAAACATGTATGGAAAAGATGCAGTGTCTCTGACTGAAAATGTAACATTTAGGCTGGGTGCTGGCAGCAGAAATCTTTTGTGACAGAAATACCTGTTCTTAAAGAAAAATCAGATTAATCCTGAGAGTCTACAGGTGATGAAGAGTGAGCATGCCAAGTTGGGGGTAGATCCGTCTAAACGTGATGGAGCCTATGCGACGATGCCACACACACAACAGTCAGTCAGTCATTTAAAAAGTTTCCCTCCCTTTTCACACCCCCAGAGAACATTCTAAATGGCCTAGGGGGGATTTGCATACCCAGCCCTATTGGCCCTTGCAGGAATTCATACGAACATTCTAAGTGTCCTATGGGCTATTTGCATAACTGCTGCTATTGGCTCCTGCAGCAAGTTGGCTTCTGCAGCAATTATGAGGTGAGGCCTATTTGCAGAACTGCAGATATGAGAGTGGGGCGACTCTGCCCCCTTTTTTCACCCCCTTAGGGACGGAATTTCCCAAAATCCTTCCTTAGTGGGGCTCTACGTCATAAAAGCAATGTCCCTTCAAAATTTCACATTCGTAGATTAAACGGGTTGAGCTGGGCGTTGACGAGTCAGTCAGTCAGGACACCTTCTTTTATATATATATATATGGATTGGTATAGGAAGATGATGTTGTTGTTCTTGGCAGAAACGGAAAAGAAATGCCTACAATGAATCTCTGACAAGACTGAATTAATAGCACTTATGTGGGAGCCAAATTATGAGTCAGACCTACTCAGCATTCACAGTGAGATATCCCAGTCAAGGTGATTGCTAAAACATGGACTGAGTTACACCAGAAAAATGCTGTAGAACTGTGAAGGTCTCAAAGGACTATTATGAGAGAGTGTGTGTGTGTGTGTGTGTGTGTGAGAGAGAGAGAGAGAGAGAGAGAGAGAGCGAGATTGATTGATTCTCTACCCATATATACACAGAGAAACTCAGTGCTACCAAATTCTGTATTTGCTAAGATGTTTCATATGTAAAACAAGTTCTATGACAGCAGTTACCTATGCTAAATGTCAAACATCTGAGTTAACAAGCCAAACAATGAGAGATTAATTAAACTGGTGCACATTTACATAAAGTATTCTGCTCAGAATGTGTGGGTGCAGCCTTTTTTTTGGTGCAGAATTTCAATTATTTGCTCAAGAGATGATATGGCAGATGTAATAGAGAAGAGAAGGAATGGGCTTATGAAGTGGGGGTGGGTGGGTTGAGAGTAGTGGTAGGGCAGGGAAACAAGAAAAATTACAGCCACTGAAAGGACCAAGAAAAAGCGCAGAAGCTACTTGACAGCCTCAAAAAGCAAGGACCTCTTTCCTTTGAGAAAATGTGTGGACAGCCCTGCCTCAAAAAGGAGATAGGGCCACTAGTCCGCTAGATGTCAGTCATGAGAGCCAGTGTGGCGTAGTGGTGAGAGTGTTGGACTGGGACTCGGGAGATCTGGGTTCTAGTCCCCGCTCGGCCATGAAACTCACTGGGTGACTTTGGGCCAGTCACTGCCTCTCAGCCTAACCTACCTCACAGGGTTGTTGTGAGGATAAAATGGAGAGGAGGAGGAGGATTATGTAAGCCACCTTGAGTTCCTTGCAAGAGGAAAAAAGTAGGGATATAAATGTGATAAATAAATAAATAATAATGCCAATTCACTGGTACAACAGGGTCAAAAGGCAGAGGACTGTGTCAGGAATAGAGGGAAGCTAAATCAAAAGAGAGCAAGGGATTGAGACGGTTTCGTAGAATGAGCCAGAAAAACGTAGAGAAAGGACAAGGACAAGGCTGAGTGAGATGCTGGCTGCCTCAGATTGATAAGAACTCATCAGGCAGGAAGGGATGAAAAAAACACACACACAGAGGTCAGTTTGTCAAGAAATATGGACTTCCTATTTTAGTCTGAGGTTGTCTTGCAGCTTTTCTAGGCTAGAATAAGCATGTTATGGGGGAAATGAGGGTTGACACCCTAAATGGGCCACATTTCGTTATAATTCAGGGGCTAAGTAAAGCTCTGCCACACTGAGAAAGTTCAAATCTGTACCGTGTTGTTACAGCACAATGTACGGATACACACGTCTTAGTTATACAGCAGAGTCGCAATGAGTCAGAATAAGCCCCTAACAAATAACACACAGAGAGAAGTTCTGAATTCACTCTAATGCAGTGTTCTCCAACCTTGGGTCCCCAGATGTTTTTGGCGTAGCTGGCTGGGGCATGCTGGGACTGGGAGTTGTAGGCCAAAAACATCTGGGGACCCAAGGTTGGAGAACACTGCTCTAATGTGACCGAAGATGATGTTGGAATCTGCCCCAGGTGGATTTCCCCCTCCCTGCCCCTGAGCGACATCTTCCGCCAACTGCCCTCTGGGAAGGATTCCAGGAGAGAGAGGGAGGTGGATGAGGATCACACCGGACACCGGCTCCTGTTCCAGCTTCTCCCTGCCCCCAGAGAAGGATCCTGATAATTTTATTTTTAAATGCTTAAAATTGTTTATTGTGATGATGATGATGATGATGATGATGATGATGATGATGATGATGATGATGATATGTTACTTGTACGCCACCTTGGTAGGATTTGTATACAATAATGAATAAATTCATTGATCGTAATTATAATAATAAATAAAGGTAATGCAACAACAAATTGTATCCTGAAAGGCGGCATATAAAAAAATAAAATAAATCATGGTGGTAAATAAATGAATAACTGAAGAAAATCCAGATGGATCAGATGACGAGCCCATTCAAGGTAAAGTGACCGAATTCAGGGGGCGCCGTGAAAGAAAGAGGGTGGGGGGGAAGAGAGAGATGAAAGCAGGGATCAGCGTCTGAATGATGCAGAAAGACATTGTGAAACCATTGGCCTCAGCCAGAGTGTTGGGAGGAGGATTTGGGTTCCACTTCAGGCAGAAAAATAGCGTGGGTCAGCACGGAGCTAATTTTCCTCCTGAGCTCGAGGCTCGGCAAATCAGTGTGTGAGGTTGGGAGGGAAGCGCCTACCTGCTTTGAGCAGACGAATCCACAGCTTCTTCTGACATTACCTTAACGGTGCAGAAGCTCGTGTGGTGCACGGCCCCGCCCGTGCCGCTCTAGTAACAGAAACTAGAATTGGGCAGTGAGGTGGAGCACGCCTAGCATGGAATGCAGCTCTACGGGACAGGCCCTTGAGGCGTGGAAGCGGGAGAAGGGGCAATCGCCTGAGTTTGGGATGAGGTGGGGTGGTGGCAATGGGCCAGCTCGCCTCCCTGGGCACCTTCATTGGAAAGCATTGTGAAGGAGCCAGTGTGGCGTAGCGGTGAGAGTGTTGGACTGGGACTTGGGAGATCCGGGTTCTAGTCCCCACTCGGCCATGAAACTCACTGGGTGACTTTGGGCCAGTCACCGACAGCCAGCCTAACCTACGTCACAGGGTTGTTGTGAAGATAAAGTGGAGAGGAGGAGGGCTATGTAAGCCGCCTTGGGTTCATTTCAGGAAAAAAGGCAGGGTATAAATATAATAAAATAAATAAAATAAATAAATATACCCTTCAGATCATTCACAAACCTTCAATGTGAAGGATATACCTAACATTCTTTTAAAAACATTACAACACCTGTCTGTGACAGTGGTGACAGCAGTAGGGTTATTTTTTACTCAACACAAAGGTAGGAAGAGGAAGAGCTTATCTTTTTGGTCCCCTTGGACAGTGCACAATCATTTTGTACTTCATTCGCCTGCCAGATGAATTGATTTGGCAGTTCAGTACTTTAAGCCAGATTGTTATCTAAGATTAATACAATACTGAGTGAAAGCTCACATTTCAAAATAAATAAAGGAAAGCGTCTTCCTCTGAACCAAGGTTGCATGCAAAAAACAAAAAAAAAAACAAACCAGCGTACAGGAAAGAATAAAAAGCATTGTGTGTAGCAAAACACTTTACTGGGCGGGGAAAATATCAAACTTACTTTAGGAGAACAGGCAGTACACTTGTCAAAAGCCAGGCTGACAGGAAGGACATTATCAAATCTTGATAAAAAGCCTCGAATCTGTAAAGCAAAGAAATGTACAGAAACATTATGCCACTAATAACATTGCATTGCCTAAATTTTGCAAGCACCACCTTTTAAAGGAAGTGCAGCCAATGTGTACAGTCTTGGTGGTGAGAGTGCCCTGGCTTCAGCAGGCCTTTCTAGGCCTTTGGCATCCTATGTATTTTGGTTATCCAGGTAGGACAATTAACATGCAATGTTATTTCACAGAGACACGGCGCCACCTGGAGTTTAAACTTCTTGACTGCAACAAGAAATAATTGAGCAAAGGGAAGAAACCATGACAACAACAGACAGCAGAAAATGACAGGAAAAATGCTATTAAACAGAATTGACACAATTGAGAGGAGAAAAAGCTATTAAATGCACTATGTAGGTTCTCAAATGGAAAGGATGCATACTTCCCTGCTGTTTGATGCGAATGAATTCTGTGTATTACAGAAGTGTTTGTGTGCATATGAAATTTCCAGAATGTCAGCTATAATAAGCCCTTTGGGAGAGACAAAGAAGGTAACGTGATACTATGGACCAATAAAAGGGATCACCTTTCTTGGTTCGTTTCTTTCATCTTTCGTGGCCAGAACAGTACTATCGCTCAAGCAAATACTTTGTGGCTGGCATTTGTGCATTCTTACTTAGTCCTATTTTCATTTATAAAACATATCTGCATAGAACCATTTATCCAGCATGGGACATATTGCCAGTTCTTGTATTATGCCAGGTGTTGGTTTGCCATTCCCAATCTGAATACAACATCTATAGATCTATTATTCCAGTCCTAGAGGAGTATAGCACCAAACACTTTCAATTCTAAATGTCTCTCTTTGCAACCATATCACAACCTTAAAATAGTATGATTCAAACTGCCTAATTCCCTCCAGAGTGGGAATAATTATAATTATAATTGGTCATTCTGTGTCTATTATTATTGCCTGTAACGTGTCCATACTACTGCTCATTATGACATTTATTTTATTTATTTATTATATTTATACCCCGCCTTTTTTCCTTCAAGGAACCCAAGGCGGCTTACATAATCCTCCTCCTCCTCTCCATTTTATCCTCACAACAACCCTGTGAGGTAGGTTAGGCTGAGAGTCAGTGACTGGCCCAAAGTCACCCAGTGAGTTTCATGGCCGAGCAGGGACTAGAACCCGGGATCTCCCGAGTCCCAGTCCAACACTCTTCCCACTACGCCACACTGGCTCTCTGGTTAGGTTCTTTTGGAGCCAAGACATTGACCTGGTTCATATGATCACTGCAGCTCACTGTGGTTTATTTAAGCCCGATGAGCCATGGTGCCCACAGGTGCCAGCTTGCCTCTTCAAGCCCCGGCTGCAGCTTGTTGTGTCATCTGAACCCAGGCGGCAGCGGATGTTTGAGAGTTAAACAACCCTCAAATAATCCATGGTCTGTTGTAGAGTTATTTAAGCCTCAAACAACCCCCGCTGCCTGGGTTCGGATGACGTAACATACCAGGGGTTGGATATTCGAAATAGTCACCCGCGCATGCCACAACCCACTGTAGCTTAAATGAGCCACAGCAGCAGGTTGTGGTGATTGTGCAAACCAGCACAGTGACTGCATTCACACAACACGACAACCCACACTCAAGGCTGAGTATGGGTTGAGTGTTGTCATTGAATCATCCGTTGTTGTGTTGTGTGAACGCAGCCACACTAAGAAACCACGGTTTGTTAATCACAAGCAACGCATAGTTCACAACCGAACAGCAAACCATGGGTTCTCTTCGTGGGTTGTTTGTGGTTCACATAACACAACAAGCCACGATTCAACAACAACCTGCCGTACAATGACAACCTACACTCAACCCATACTCAGCCTTGAGTGTGAATTGTCATGTGTGAACCCAGCCAGTATCTTAGCATAATTGTACCAACCCAGTAGGGTATTCACAAATTAAAGACTCTATTTATATCAATGGTAACAGATTAAGTGTGACAGCATCAAAAGGTACAAATTCCAAAAGTCAACCCAGCTGAATCTGTTATGTGCTTTGATAGTTCAATCGTCTTATAAATAAATATGGGCAAATGATGTTACCTCCCCTCCACCATGAACTACAGCTACCATTTCTGCCAGCCGCTTTTTACACTGTACCAATATGCCCGGTGCAAGAGGAACGCCTGTCCTTTTCTTTAGAATAGCTTTAAAGAAGGCGAGTTGATTGAACCTCTTCCAGCCTGAGGGCCAAATTCCATTTTAGAGAAGCTCAGAAGCCTTATTCCAGTGGTGGGCGGACCAAAGGCAAAAGGGGCGGGGGCCCAAATACCAGTATATTGTAGCTTAAAACTCTTACTGTCAGTAACTAAGTCTTGGGAGAGGCATTTCAACCTTTAGAATGGGGGGGGGGGAAACTGCACAAAAGCCGGGAAACCACCAAACAATGGGTGGCTGGGGGGGGGGGGGAAGGGACATGGCCATCTAATGAACCTCGAGGGCCAGACTGGGAAGCCAAGGCTGAGGTTCTGCACCCCTGCTTTAAAGAAAACAAAACTATTAACTTGTTCTTTCAATAGCTTATATCTGCCTTGCCTTTTCATCTCAAGAACTACCTTATCAGGAGAACAGGGCATTTTATTCTACAGCGGGGGTGGGAAATCATTCCCCTCACTGCAAGGAAAAGTGGGCAGGGCCAAAGCTTACTTCCCCCATCCATCCATCCATCCATCCATCCATCCGCACACACAGCATACACCATGCTCACACACAGAGCTGCCCACAGAAGATCTCTCCCTCCATGGTCAGGCTGCTGTAGTTCCACGCTGTGAGCAAGGGAGTCCCTTTCTCAGTGTGCAGCATGAAACTAAAGTGGCCTGCCCGGAGAGGGAGAAATTGCTCTATTCCTCTATCAGCAGCTCAGCAGCAGGACTTAGCAGCAGGAAATAGGGAGCCCGGCTAAGTCCCGCTGCTGAGCTGTCACCTCCAATCAACTAAGCATCGCAGGACTGGAGGGAGAGGCAATGGCAGGAAGGGGAGGTTTACCTCCCCCCACCACCACTTTGCTGCTCAGCTGATTGGGGATTACACCTTAGCAGTGGGGGGGAAGGGGCCGAGGAGAGGAGGCGCCCTGGTGAAGGGACCAGTGGGCCAGAAAGAGAGGCCCTGCAGGTAGCATCCAGCAGGGATGTTGAAGAGTCCTTGGTCTCGAGTCACGAGTCGAGTCACGAGTCTTTGGACCCGAGTCCGAGTCCGAGTCCTTGGTCCAAAATGGTGACTCACGAGTCATGAGTCACTCCCAAAGCTGACTCCACGAGTCCCTATTAAAATCAATGGGGTTTTTTCCCAACAAAATAAGGCTACTTCAGATGTGTGGTTTAAATAAATTCTAGGCACAAGTGTGCCTTTTTATCTCAAAACTCTGCAACTGATTTTGGCAAGAACAGACCAGGCAGAAAAACCCAAAATAACCAGGCAGGCAGGCAGAGGAGGCAGGGAACCCCAAAGCAGGCAGGCAGAGGCCTTTGTCTTGGACAATTCAACTGTTGAACTGGTCAAGAAAAGACCAGGCAGGCAGAGGAGGCTGGGAACCCCAGACAGGCAGGCAGAGGCAGCCAAACCCAAAATGTCTGAAAGGTTGCATTTTAGAAACATGATTTTAAAAAATAAACTTGCTGTAGTTCCTAAAACTTATCCATGTTGCATTTGAGGAACATGATTTTTTCTAAATGTTTGGGCCCCATTCTGGAACGGTGAGATCTCATCACAATTCCACCCTCACTGAACACCCGCTCCACTGGTGATGAACTTGCTGGAACCAGAAACACACTCAGAGCAGCCACACAGAGTAATCTCAGGTCCTATCTTCTGCCTCTCCCAAGTACGCAACACATTCAATCAAAATAATCTCGACCACACTGTTTGGGGCTGCACTCCTGGTGCCAGTCCATAGTGGCCGAGCAGCGGCACACCTCGCTTCCATGCGCTCTTCGGCCGGCAATCACGGCTCCTCTCACACTCCTTCTGTCACAGCCCAGGGATGCTTGAAGGGTCCTTGGTCTCCGAGTCCCGAGTCGATGTTCGAGTCCCATTAAAAATATTGGGACTCGAGTCCGAGTCGAGTCAGGGGGGGGCTCAGTCCGACTCACGAGTCAAGTCCTCGAGTCCGAGTCCCCATCCCTGGTATCCAGCTCATGTGTCAGAGGTTCTCCACTCCTGTTCTAAAGCAAACACTGTGGGAAAGGAATAACTAACTTCTCAGAGAGCCCCGTCCAAAAGAGGCTAGGAGGGTGGCTACTAGGGGAAGGGCCTTCTCAGTTGTGGCACCCCATCTCTGGAATCAACTCCCCAAGGAGGTGCGCCTGGTGCCTACCCTTTATTCCTTCAGGTGCCAGGTGAAGACCTTTTTATTTACCCAATATTTTAATGGTTAGATTTTTATTCCCATTTTTATTATCACTGCTCTACCTCCGGTCTGATTCATCTGGCTGCTTTCTTTTATTGTATTATATTGTATTTATATTTCTATTTTAAAATGATGTTTTTGGTTTGAAGATTGTTTTTATCCTGTTTTACTTGTAAACCGCCCAGGGAGCCTTTTGGCTGATGGGCGGTAAATAAATATATTAAATAAATAAAAAATAACTAACTGAACTGGATTTCAAGAAATACAATTAAGTAACAAATCTAACCTCATTCAGGCACTATCCCCATCACAGAAGTTATTGGCACACTCAGAAGAGTAAAACCTCCTCAAATAATTAGTTAACAATACAATTCTAAGCATGCTTACTCAGTAGTAAGTCCCAGGGAATTCAATGGGACTTACACACTAGTAAGTGTGCATAGCATTGCAGCTTTATTATAGAGACACACTAAAATCATCCATTTAATTAAAATCTCAATTTCAGGCCCAATTACTACAGGTTTCTGAATCATTGCTTGCTTTTGACAGTATCAACAAACTGCTACAAAAATAGTCAATGGTACAGTTATTTTGACATGTTGATATAGAATACTCCAATAAAAAAAGGATTACTGCTGCAGTTACAATATATGTATCATTAAAAAGACTTGCTCTTATAGTCCAAGGGTGCAACTTGGGAACACTTATTTCCAAGTAATTCTATCCAACTAAGGTTTACCTCCAAGTAAACATGCACTGGATTGTGCTGCATGTCCATTAGAAAGCCCGATCCTATCTATCAGCTTAAGTTGTGGTGGCACTAGCAGTGACCTGTGCCATGCTCCAGGCTTGGGTTGTTTAGCATCTCTGAACCCAGAACTCTGGCTTTTCTTCCCACCCCCAACAATCCAGAGTTGGAACCCAACAATAAACCCTGGGTCCTAGCTCTGGCTTGTCAGGAGAGAGATAAGCCAAAGTTCCAGGTTTGAACATCATGCTAACCAACCCAGGAACGGGACATCCCTGGGTTGTTTAGCCACTCCTGCTGGCAGGAGAAGCCAAGTGGGAGTGATTGAGCTGCATGAACCAGCATGCTGGCTTGTTCATGGTAACCCATGGTTAAAAAAAACCCTGGGATACCATTTCATGCAAACCAGGCCATTATGTCTGTATCAGCCAAAACAGGGTTAGTTTTAAACAGGATTTACAAACCAGGTTCAAACTGTGGTTAAAAGCTAACCCTGGGTAACACTAACCATGCCTAATGCTTGGACAGATGTACCCTAAACCATATACCATGGTTACTGCTGACAAGGTAAGGGATGGAAAATTAGTTCAGGTAAGGTGAAGTGTAAAGGGGAGAAAGCATACAATCTTCACCCCAAGAGGCAAAAGGCACACTGCCCTTTTCCTGCTTCCTTTAGTGGAGCACAGCAGCTGCTATATGGTACAGAGACATGCTGTGACAGATACAGTGAATATAATGGAACTGTGCATGGAACAAGGTTCAGAAATTAAAACATTAGGAAATTCTATAGTGAAGGAAAACAAAGAAATACTATTTTGCTACTATTTTGGGTACTATATTACTGTGCCTTTGTAGCCAATTTGAAATGGAAACTTGCTGAGCATTCAGATAGTGAGATGAATGATGCACAGCAAGGGGTTCCGAAAGGATGAGAAGAAAATACCGCTATGAAAGGGGAAGAGAGGGAGAGAGAGGGGGAGTTAATTAGATTATGGTGAACCATCTATATTTCCCCTAATTCAGACAAGGAAGGCAAACAAAAGTTCTGGACTAAAGACAGCCCCCCCCCCTTAATTCTTAAAGGACATGCTAAGTACAGGGGGGATTGTCACCTGTAGGCTCAGTTTTATTGGCTTTTGTACTGTTATTTTAAACTGTGTTTTTAAATTTGGTTTTTAATTTTTAAACTATTTTGTATGTTTTTATTGTTGTTTTTATGTATGTGAACCGCCCAGAGAGCTTCAGCTGTGGGGCGGTATATAATGAAATTAATGAAATAAATGAATGAATGAATCCGCAAATAGAAATGGGATCATATTACATCTTCTTAGCCAGCAGGAAACCATTTGTTGATACAAATGAGGAGGGAAAAGCATACTGATCATACAGGACAACGTTCTGTAATGTGACCAAGCATGGTTGTGCGAGTAACCCTTGCAACAAAAAATGACATGATTTTTCACCACTCTGTGCGATGTATATTTTTACAAGGGGAAAAGCAACTTGGCTAATCTCAATCTATTTCCTTGTTTAAAAATGAGCAAGAGGATATATATTTTTTTAGAACTTTAACAACACTAACAAGTAACAGGATAACTGCAAGGGCAACTAAGAGGAGGCATCCATCAATGGCTACAAAGCCACACAATCCACTAAAAAAAAAGTGTAATGGTACAGTATCACAATTAGTTAAATTTCCAAGAATTCAAAAGGGAAGCTCTTGCACAAACAGGAAGGAGAGTTGCCTAGTTAATATCGGGTGCCGTCCAAGAGTGTTCGTCCACAAGGGGAACAGACACCCGTCGGCAGAACGGATTCCCCCTCCCTCTTACAGCCCTCCACACACCCCAAACGTCTTCTCTAGAGGGTTGCGTTGCATGACGGGTAGAAAAATCCCTTCTACCTGGACAAAGGTCCTTCCACTCACAGAAGGATACCTCTGCATCCAACCTAATACTAGGTTTCTTTGTAAGCCGCTCCGGGAGATTTTTGCTAAAGGGCAAGGTATATATTTATTTATTCTATTTTTGAATCGTCCATCTGGCCAGTCACAAAAAAACAGAGCGTCAGTTAGCCGGGGGGGGGGGGGTGTCCAACCGGAGGTCTTTGGACCTAGAGGGTGAAATGAAGAGGGTCCCCACTTATTTTTGAATATGTACAGGGCTGTGTGTATGCCATTATTCTGTGACTGTATTATATAGTATTGGGGAGACAGACAGATCAACATCCTGAGATGTCAGTTTTTACTATTTCTATTTTAAAGTGAATTTCTAGCCACTAAGGCAGCAAAAGGTAGGCCTAAAAACATTTATGCAATGCCTGCTAAAATCTCAGAAGCCAGAAGAGGGAGTTGGTGGCTGCACTGGACTTCCACTGGTAAGCAATAAGGTTCTAGGTGCTCTGCAAAGTTCTTTGCCTTTCCCCATGACTAGCAAAAGAGGAAATTCTGCAGAATATGCAACTATATGCCAATTGTTTTAGTTTGCATAATTTATACAGGTTGCCAAATTCAGCTTCCCTTGATGTAGAATTTTGGTTTTTGAAGTACAGGATATGCACAGCTCTGTGTATGTGGCACTATGGTGCATGGATGCCATGCAACTGCTCTGGAGGCAAAGTGGATCTCTCCCTCCTAGGCCCTCCAGGTCAATTAGTATAGTCCCTATGTAAGGGAGGATGGCTGTGAAATGTTGACTTTCACCCAAGAAGCAACCCGAATACTCACAGTGAGAGCGGCCCAAGTGAACTGGATGAAGCACAAGAAAGCTAGAGAGTGGAAAGAGGTCCCAGATACGCACTGGAACATAAAGGACAGTAATCTGCAAAGCTAGGGAAAGGCACATTCAGAAGGTCTAGAGTTCTGCTCTATATATCAATATCAATATCAATATATATATATATATGAATGTATAAAATAAATAAATAAACAAACAAATAAAACCCGGGCTGTAATGGGTAAAGCTCAAAAATGGAGATGATTATGTAGGAGTCATGCCTTATCTTGAGTTACTAGATTGCTAGTTGCTGGACTCCAAAAGGTAACTGAGGCATAGCAACAATTCTAGCAACACACATGATGAAGTATAGATCAGATTGTTCATAATATTTGATTTTTCCACCCACGTCCTTTCCACACACGTGCACAAAAGGGGAGGAGAGAGGAGAAATACCTAGCTAATATCATCTCAGAACATGGATAATTCATCTGGAAGAGTCTCAGCTCTACCACCACATTCCAAGACAAGATTTGTTATGCTGAAACAATGCCTGTCAGATCACTGATCCAGACAATTCTAGACCTCCAATTCTGGGGCAATTTATTCCAGTGACTAAGAGATGAATTAACAGCTTAAGAGTTAGAGCAACCTACATGCAAAAGGTAACCAGAAGAATTGAATCCCCATATAACTTTGCACAAGCACTATATTCTACCTCTGAGGTGATTCTCTGGCTCTGACCCTCTGCTGCCACTGCATATGTAGAGGCAGGACACTAGAGGCAGAGCCTTTTCTGTTGTGGTGCCCGGAATTTGGAACAGCCTCCCAAGAGAGCTGCCCTACACCCCATGGCCTCTCACTTTCTGCCAAGCAGTGAAAATATTTTTCTCCCCAACGTGCCTCTTGAAGATATTGTTTTTAACTAAGATTTGACTGCTGCTGCTTTTTATTAATTCATTGTAAATTGTGTTTAGTTTATTAATTGATTGGTGTTATTGTATGTCTTTTTGACTGTAAAATGCCTTGTTTAACTTTATAGAAAAGCAGAAGAAAAGTATCAGAAATTGAAAGAACAGGTGGCGTCTTACCAACATATTACAGAACACAAAGAGAGTTCCATTTTGACAGGTGTCAATGTGACAGGAACAGGAGGCAACTATGGTCATATTCACACATAAAGGGAAATTTAAAAGCTGTCTTAATAGGCCAGGATATGCATGAGCAGCATGTGGGTGATGCACCTCCATTCACTCCTGCTTGATTCCTCTCTTCATGCAAGTTGAAAAACAAGCCACAATTCAGTATTTAAACATAGCTTCCAGTCAAGTGTGAACTATGGTTAAATGCTTTTAAACAAGCTGGGATAGAAGACTGGAAATAAAGCCCTATGAGGAGAGACTGAAAGAACTGGGCATGTCTAGCCTTCAGAAGAGAAGAATGATGGGAGATATGATAGCGCTCTTCAAGTGCCTGGAAAGGTTGTCACACAGAGGAGGGCCAGGATCTCTTCTTGATCATCCCAGATTGCAGGACACGGGATAATGGGCTCAAGTTACAGGAAGCCAGATTCCGCCTGGACATCAGGAAAAACTTCCTGACTGTTAGAGCAATACGACAATGGAACCAACTACCTAGGGAGGTCGTGGGCTCTCCTACACTGGAGACATTCAAGGTGCAGCTGGACAGCCATTGGTCAGGGATGCTTTGACTTGGAATCCTGCATTGAGCAGGGGGTTGGACTCAATGGCCTTATAGGCCCCTTCCAATTCTACTATTCTTTGATTCTACGAAGACAGCTTTAAACCAGGTTTGATGCTGACTTCTTTGGAAGCACTTAACCATAGTTCCCAGTTCACACATAATGGGAGGCTATGTTTAAGTGCTGAATCATGACTTGGTTTTCCCATTTGCATGAAGGGAGAAGCAAAGTGGCAAGAAAGCGGCTGCTTATTAAGCTAGGATTGCAAGCTTGGATCCAACTCTGCGATCCTACTGATGGAAGCAGTTCTGTTGGCAGAATCAGGGTGAGGGAAAATCCCCCTGCCCACTGCAACCCCTGCACACCCTCAAAATCTGCTCTGGAGGACTGGGAAACCCTCTGGAACAGATTTTCCAGTGGCGTGCAGGGCTAAAAGCAGGGGGCGGGGAGAAAGGGAGAAAGTCCTACCATGCTGGAGCGACTTCCACTGGAGCGACGTTGGATCTAACCGATTGTGTGACATGAGAACTGGGTCACCATGACACCCTGGCCTTTAACTAGTAGACCAGGGCTCTCCAACCTTGGGTCACCAGTTGTTGCTGGCCTGCAGCTCCCAGCATACCCAGATAGCATGGCTAATGGCAAGGGATTCTGGGAGCTGTAGTCCAGCAACATCTGGGGACTCAAGGTTGGAGAGCCCTGTAATAGACCCAAGTTAATAGGCAATGGTTGAATCCACATTTAAGCGCCTGCAAGTGGCCGGTTAAAGCAGATTTCTGCATCTCCTCCTCCCCACGGCAGCCCCTTCTGCCTCCCAAAAATGTTATACAGAAGGTTAGGGCTCCCTGGTGAATGGGGCAGGCTGGAGAGAAGGGGGGGAATCCTGAAAATCAAGCAGAGGCATGTTCTGAGATGAAGCCATTCTGTCCATTCAGTGCAGATCCTGGTTCCAACAGAAGCTTAATAGAAGAGAACTCATTCCTGACTAGCCATTCATTCTAGATGACATACTTATTTTTAAAATCATTATTAGTTCTGTATTTATAGGTCACTTTTCAGGATTGTCTCTCTATATATTCCTACATTTAAACCCATTTAAATGTCTTTCCCTGGGATTTCAAGCTGTCATCCTGAATCCACAAAACTGTAAACAACAAGGCATATAGTCCTCCACTGATGCTCCTTCCTTTTACCAGGACATGACATTTCAGTATTAAACTCTGCACAACCCACTTTAGTTCTTATTTACCTGTTTGTCAAGTTTCTATTTATTTATTTGTTTGTTACATTTGTTTGTTACATTTAAATCCCACCTTTCCTGAAAGAACTGGGCATGTTTAGCCTTCAGAAGAGAAGAATGATGGCAGATATGATAGAGCTCAAGGTGGCATAAATAATCCTCTTCCTCCCCATTTTATCCTCACAACAACCCTGTGAGGTAGGTTAGGCTGAGAGGCAGTGACTGGCCCAAAGTCACCCAGTGAGCTTCATGGCCGAGCGGGGACTAGAACCTGGATCTCTTGAGTCCCAGTCCAACACTCTCACCACTACGCCACACTGGCTCTACATAAGAACACAAGTGTATTTATTTCTGGCTTACTCACCTGGTGGGGCACAAGCCCAAGAGAGGTGGGAGGTTCATTCATTCTGTCATCACTACTGCTAGCAACAGCATAGCCACTAACAAAAAAGGAAAAAAGATAAACAGATAAGTCTCTGCTCTGAAGCTTGAAATTTAATTCCAACTTTAAAATTGCTCCAGTTAGGATGGCTCTTTTGCTTAAGTGAAATTTAAAACAGGCTCATCTTCATGTCTTTGTAAAAGAAGGAACTGAAAACCACCCATATTGACTTTTCCCCTTAGAGTAACAGCATTGTCCCCATATTTAAGATACATTTAAAAAGTCTAGATTAACTTCCACTTTATGGGTTGGATCCAGACGTAGCCAGGCTTAGAGTAGCTTCATTGAAATCAATGAACCAATTTAGCTATGATTAATGTAAATCCCAATGATTTCAATGGGTCTGCTCCAAGCATGACTAAGTCTGGATCCAACCCAAGGTTTTTAAGGAACAAAAAAGCTTTAATGTTGTATTTAATTTATTTTATTTATTTATTATATTTATCAATCGCCCATCTGGCCGGTCACCCGGCCACCCTGGGCGATGTACAATTAAAATACAACAAAACAACACAATAAAATATAATAATTAAAACAATATAAAAAATTCTCATTAAAAACCTAACCCACCCCATATTCCCGCCTGAACAGGCGGGAATATGGCCTGTTGCTGTTAATTAAAACATCCTACATATGGATTAATGTTAATTAAATGTTTGCTGTTAACATTAATTAATGTTAATTAATGTTTGCTGTTAATTAAAACATCCTACATATGGGTTCACTCTCAATTACTTTCTTTGACACCTTGCAAACCGGAACATTTTTCAAACCAGTGTCTAGGTATCCAGAATAGCTGCTTTGGATTTAACATGTTAAAAGGAACTATACACACATAAAGTAATTCCAATTTCAACTGAGCTCTAGAATATTTTTGTTATCTTACCAATAGAGTAGTTATTGTTTCACGATTAAATAGAAAAATAATGAACATGCCTATCTAATTCTCTAAAGATGCTCAGGTTGGGTGACAGTTACTGTTAATTCCATCATCACTCTCTCCTGATTCTGCCTTTGTCCAGAGTAGGAAACAGGTACTAATGAACACTTTATACCATTTTGCCCCACTGAAAGATTCTTCTGCAACAAATGAAAGAAGGACTTGAGAATTACTACATTACTCATACTGTATATGGTTATAATATGTGTTTCCTTAAATCAGTACCACTTAATTTATTTATTTATTTATTTATTTATTTATTTCGGCATCCAATTCAGCATAAATCTTTTTATTTTTATTTTTTTTAAAATCTTCAGTTCAGGATAGGGATAGTGGGAGTGTGTGTTATTTTTATTTCTCTAAAAACAATATCCCTTCCCCACAAATATGACTTACCCTTCTGGATGCTGTAAAATGGACACCATTAATTCAACAGCAAGTGCTCCTGCTATCATGGCTAATCCTGGCCGACTGACTGTGCACTGTTGATCCAGGGTCCGATCCCTGGTGGACTACAAAGGAAGGCAGCTTTCACAATGTTATATTTCCAAGCTTTTTTTAAAAAAAAAAAAATCTGTAACACTGTACAAAATGTATAACATATATGCTCTTTCAAAACAGGTGTTAATAAGTTAACCAATGTGAGGGTATCTATTTGATTCTCGGGGGGGGGGGGAGTCATTTATTTCAAAGGAATCCAACCAGTCCACCGGCTGTCTGCGGAACTGGGAGCTGGGCAATTTTCAGTGATACCTCCTCCCCGTGTAGCCCTCTGCCCTCCAATCTGCTCCAGAGGATCCACCAATCTTCTGGAGGGTTGGAGTGGGAAGATGGGGCCACAGGGAGGAGTAGGGACTGCTGAAAATTGCCCACCTACCTGTTCTGCTAACTGAAGCCTTCCATTGTTGGAGAGAAACTAGTTAGATTCTGCCAAAAAGCGTTGTTCTGTAAAATAAAAAAGAATAAAAAATAGTCCTTTGGGCGAAAGATTATATTTTTAAAAATCAAGAAAACCTCATTGTAAAAACAACCCAAGGAGTAGGAGTTTACATGAAGTCTACCTACATCTCCTGGTGCCACAACATCATTGCAGAAATAGCAGCCAAGTTTGTAACCAGGAATATTTGAGAAGAGAGATGATCCCAGAAGATCGGCTGAGCCAGAGGGATCATTGCAGGGAGAATCGCCCACCTCTTGATGCTTTGGTTTCTTTAGCCCATGTCTCATCACAACAAATGTATCAAATCCCAAAGCAGCATTAATGACCAGCTGCACAAAATAGCAAAAAGCAAAGAAAGTTATATTCAAGTCAAATGCAGAGGAAAAAGTGAAAAACCATTTATCAATGTATGTCCATATTTTATAAATATTATTTACAAAAACAATTTAGGTAGATGACAAGTTTGGCACAAAACCCAAACCAGCCACTGTACATACACAGTATATTGACTTAACTCAACATATAACAAAGAGTGAAAACATAAATGAGATATAATACACACAGTTTCATCAATACATAAGTAAGAATGCACAAGAACTACATTTCAGACTCCAATCACAACTATGAAGTACCGGTAAAATTCCATTTTGAAAATCTTTTCTTTTGTTGTTCTGATTAAGGCTGTCAGGTTGAAATCCTCCTGTTCTTTTGGTGATAACAGAAAATGTATCCAGTTGTTCACACTGTTAACAGCACACTTTTGGAAATATAATCATTCACCTGAGGACCTGAGGGTTCTTTTTGCCAGAAAGCAGGTACATACTTCCATTTATGGAGGGCAGGATTCACATGTTTTACATTGTCAACTAGAGGCATTTTGAATTTTTACTTTGCAAACAGTAGCTCCTCATGAGTTTAATGATGAATTTTATGTATCTATGTTTGTGTAAAAAATTAGATGATGTCTGTTTCCTACCACAATAATTTTCCTTTAAGTAGTACATTAGTTTCTAAAGGAGTGGTGACTGCAGCTGAGATAAAAGTTTGCAGTTGCAATCAGTCTGTCCTTGGGCTCTGGAAAGAAGAGTGGATTTCAAGACAACCTGTTTGGGATAAAGAAGCATTGGATATACTGTTGGTAAGAGTTTTGCCTTTGGTGTTGTTTGTAATTAATGGGAATATATAGTAACAAACATTGGTATATTCTTCTAAAAGACTCAACACCTGGAGGAATTTTCTGTTACCACCAAAAGGACAGGAAGATCTCTACCTGGACAACCTCAATCACAACAACAAAAAGAAAAGATATTCTCCCAAGGACACTGAACTTCTTGATAAAGACTCAACACAGTCAAAATGGTACTTCCTCTACCAGTACTCCGTAGTTGTGATTGGAGTCTGAAATATACAGTAATACCTTGGATTGCAAGTAACTTGGTTTGAGAGTGTTTTACAAGACAAGCAAATGTTTAAATATTTATTTAAAATTTTTTGACTTGATATACAAGCAACGTCTTGCAATACAAGTACTGTAGTACGGCTTAAATTAAAAATCTCTGTACAAATTTTTTTGGGGGAATTTCGTTATGATATAAGAGTGTTTTGGATTACAAGCACGTTTCCGGAACGAATTATGCTCTCAATCCAAGGCATGACTGTAGTTCTCTATTGTGCATTCTCACTTATGTGTTGCTGAACCTGTGTGTGATATATCTATATCTACGGTATATCTCTCACACACACACAATTTGTGTGTTCATTCTTTGTTATATGTTAAGTAAATATATTGTGTATGTACAGTGGGCCTTTCTTTTGGGTGGATTGGGTTTGAGAAGACCAATACTGGATTATGGAATTTGGCACTAAACCCCCCCAGGCGTCCGTGTGTACAGTGCAAACGTCTGCAGGCAGGGGGCCTACACTCATATAGCATGCAGTTGCACTTTCTTTCTAATCCTGATAGCTAAATTGTTTGTTATATTCCGCACAGTTTTCAGTTTTTGGGAGATTTCAAGCAAGAGGAATCTAACAACACCAAGCCATGCAAATCTTTTTCTGCAGCCGAGAAGTTTGATTCATATTTAATCAGCAGCCACAAATATCATCCAATACTTTTGAATAGCCATTGCAAGCCACAGCATACTGGCTATATATACAATACCTTTCTCTTGCTGGCTGCAATAACAGCAGGAAGCCATCGGCTTTCCCTAGTGTCCATTAACAAGAAGATAACATCATGACCATCAATAAGCTCTTCCAGCTGTGCCACATCCTTGCCAGCTTGCTCCAAGGTGATTTCAGAAAAGTTCACTGGGTGGCCTGGCATTGGGATGCTCATATTAAAACCTTCAGCATTCTAAAAGGGAAACCGACAGGAGAGAAATTCACAATTTCCAACAGATAAAATGAGAACTGCAGCTACTAGAAACCAGAAAGCATCACTGTTTAGATGGCAGTTACAGCACTATCATGGAAACTTACCGGAGGAGGCCCATGACATGGCTATCAACAAGCATGACAAAGGTTTCTGTATCTTTCTCCGCCATTTTGAATGGCCAGCCAACTTTCCACTGTTCTTCTGTCTTCCTCCCCTACACACACTTCAATTTTGCGTACCTACCTGCTCCAGCAATCGAACATATGACCATTAATCAAAATTCTAGGCAGCTTCATGTAGCAAGACTAGTCCTGTCTCATCCTATTATCTGGGGATGGAGAACATATCACTTCCTCAGACCAATGCTAATAAAGCACTGAGAGAATTTATTATTATCTTTCCACAGACAAGAATCCTTTGTCTATGGAAACATTTTTTCCATAGACAAAGGTCAGGAGGCTGGTAAAGCCCTAATTTCACTCTCAAAGAAAAAGGAAGAAATTTGGTTAGAAGAGACATGTAAGAGGAGATAGCTGAATTTTTTTTAACGGGGTTCTACTCCCTGAGCTCTGAAACAGGAAGCAATATTGGTGCTTCTGGCCTCAACCAGGATCCAGCTGAGCCAGTCCCAAAAGAAAGCAGTAGCCATAGAAAACAATACACAATTTTTCGACTGAGTCAGAGGAATTATCAATTATTTTGTGTAACTACCAAGCTTCTAATCTCCTTCCATTATATTTGAAAACCACGTGTTTTCTTTGTTATGAAAAGAGTAAAAACAATTCTAAAAAGAATGCCCATCTATGGAATTGGGAGTTCCTAAAAGGATTTTTTTTTTAAGTGTAAGCAAAATAAGCATTTTCTGAGTGTGAATTACATATACAAATGTCAAAGTACAGAATACAGTAATACCTTGGATTGCAAGCATAATTCATTCCGGAACCATGCTTGTAATCCAAAACACTCTTATATCAAAGCGAGTCTCTGGCGGGCGTGAGCAGGGCCGATTTCAGCCTGCTACGCCCGCTCGAGGCGAGCAGTTACTACATCCCTACGCTTGTATTGCAAGACGTCGCTTGTTTATCGAGTCAAAATGTATAAACAATTTTTGCTTGTCTTGCAAAACTGCTCTCAGACCAAGTTACTTGCAATCCAAGGTATTACTGTATTTCAGAACAGTCTAATTTGCCAATTAAAAAAAAGTATTCCAAAAAGAAGTGTGTTTGACCCACAGACACAAACCCCCTACCTTGTTTGGATGCACACACGCGAGCATGAAACTGGTTAGCATAAAAAGAAGATTAAGATAAAAAGCACAGGGTTACCAAAAACATGCATAAGATACTGCGAATGGAAGTCCTCATTTGTGGTGTAGTGGAGTTTATTGGCCAGCAGATGGCATAAGAAAAACATTTTATTGCAAATTCAACAGCCTTTCACTAGCTTGGAAGGAATCCTTAGCCGTTCACCTTGGTCCCAGAGTTTTGCTACAACTCCCGCCGCAAGCGGCTGGGGTGCTGGTGTAGCAAACATCTGGGACCCAAGATTAGAACACTGCCTCAGACACAGAGAGTTCCAGGCAGTGCTGGGTAGGATCCTCACAAGGATTCCCTCTGTTACTTGGATGGGAGACCCCTCCTCTAGTTTCCTGCATTGAGCAGGGGGTTGGACTCGATGGCCTTGTAGCCCCCTTCCAACTGTATAATCTATGAAATCTATGAAATACTATGATTGTGGGCATCCTCTGGAGGGCCGGAGGAACACGGAGGCCAAGGTGCCTCTGCGCTCTTCCAGCCCTGCCAAAAGCTTTAGACGCTGAGGAGCTTTGGAGCAGGAGGGGGAGAGGCTGAGGTACCGCCAGGATACCTCATCTCTTGATGGCGCCTGTCTCCTCCCCTCCCTGCCTCCACCCTGACAACAGTTTAAAAAGCCAAGTTAAAAGATGGATCTGAACCCCCTTAATGGATGCAGAGAAAGTGGGGACCCGTTGCAACTCCAAAGGGAGTGCAATCCAGAATTTGGGAGCGACACAAGAGAGAGAGCTCTTTCCCACCTGCTCGACAGGCATGCCTCTGCAAGCAAGGGGGTCTTCAAAGGGGCCTCGCCTGCTGATCTTAATGATTGAATAGGTTCATACTGAGTCTAGTTTCTCCCCTCCTAGTCCAATTTCCCCCACTTCCTACTGCAGCCCATTGTCGCACATCCAGGCCTTTCCTGACGGTCCCATGAGGGGCAGGCAGGGAATCCCCCTTCTATAAAGATCCTTGTGCCCGTGCTCCATTGGATACAACCCATACATAAGGGGTCCCCAAACGTTTTGGCTCAGTGGGGACATTGGGAATTCTTAGACTGGGTGTCATGGGCACTCATAAAATGGCTGCCATGGCAGGGTAGGGGGACCACAACACTGCCCATTCATAAAATGGCTGCCATGGGGGGGGGCGGGGGGAGACCTGCTAATTCACAAAAACACTTATTTCCTAGAAGGCAAACTGGTGAGTCGGGGGCGGGGGAAGTAACTTGCCCAAGAACCTAAGTAGAAGACAGAGGTGGGATCTGAGATCAAAAACACAAACTCTCTCTTGAACCCAAATAAAGATGATGCTGGAGGACAGTACTTCACTTTGCAGCACGCCAGCCTCTCAGTTAATTTAAATATATATATATATATATATATATATATATATATATATATATATATATTAAAATGACTCTTAAGAAATAAAATAAAAACCAGGAGGGGTCAGGGAGCCTGGCAGGCACCAAGAAAAGTGGTTGTGGGCACATTGTTGCCCATGGGCACTACACTGGAGACCCCAGCCATACATTTTACATATTACAATTGAAGAAGCAAAATATAGTATTTGGATTTCAAATTGTTTTCCAAGCTCTATTCAAGGTGTTGGTTTGAACTTTTCAAGTTTAGGGCCTGGCTATCTCAGGGACTACCCGTCTCAGTATGAACCTATTCAATCATTAAGATCAGCAGGCGAGGCCCCTTTGAAGACCCCCTTGCTTGCAGAGGCATGCCTGTCGAGCAGGTGGGAAAGAGCTCTCTCTCTTGTGTCGCTCCCAAATTCTGGATTGCACTCCCTTTGGAGTTGCAACTGGTCCCCACTTTCTCTGCATCCATTAAGGGGGTTCAGATCCATCTTTTAACTTGGCTTTTTAAACTGTTGTCCAGGGTGGAGGCAGGGAGGGGAGGAGACAGGCGCCATCAAGAGATGAGGTATCCTGGCGGTACCTCAGCCTCTTCCCCTCCTGCTCCAAAGCGCCTCAGCGGTCTAGCTGTTGCAGGGCGGGAAGAGCGCAGAGGCAGCCTTTGCCTCCGTGTTCCTCCGGCCCTCCAGAGGATGCCCACAATCATAGTATTTCATAGATTTCATAGATTATACAGTTGGAAGGGGGCTACAAGGCCATCGAGTCCAACCCCCTGCTCAATGCAGGAAACTAGAGGAGGGGTCTCCCATCCAAGTAACAACCAGGCCTGACCCTGCTTAGCTTTCCACGCTCAGACAAGCTGAGCCAGCGTGAGCCACAGGCCGTATCACAATCCTCCGAGTTCAGAGGGTTACGGGCATCCTGATTGGATCGTGCCCTAAGATGCTTGTGAGCCAAGTTAACCAGCTCAAATTGCAATAATAAACCCAATATAGAAGCTATTAACAAACCAAACTGTTTCCATATGTTTAGTACAAACAGGTCCTAATTACGACTGTGTTTTATTGCGATTTTTATTGTTCTTTGGGGCCAAGGGAACACCATGATAGATTGATTTGGTGGGATAGAAATGTTAATATTAATAAAATAGTACAGTCTGCCAGACAACACTTGTGGGGTTAGCTTCCTACACCTTTTCCAGGTTGCCCCCTATGTCGCCACCCCTCTGCCAGTCCTGCGTCTCTTTCCTAGAATATTTCCAAAGTGGTACACATAAGAGCTGCTACATTCTGCATTCAGGTTTTACCCCAGGAAAGCCAATGCATCGTGTTAAAAGGATGTATTTACGTGCACCAAACTTTGGTGCACGTAAATACATCCTTTTAACACGATGCATTGGCTTTCCTGGGGTAAAACCTGAATGCAGGTTTTATCTGGACGGAATATTGTGCCCTGAGATTGCTGTCTGAAAGAGCAAGCTGATGTGCCTACTCTCAAGTATAAATATCCTTGCAAACAGATCGGTCAGCCTTGCCACTGCAGGCAGAACACATTCCAAGAGAGGGGCGCTATTAGTGCAGGCATACTCTACATTTGCTGTAAGAGAATGACACTGGAGATTACCCTGGCCTGATTTTTTTTTTTTTTAATTGCTCCATGTTTAATGGTCTGCGCTAAGTGACACCTATCTCCTTAAGTCTTGTAGCACATAAAGACTAATGGATGGATCCGGATCATAAGCTGGACCCACTGCACTGGCGGAAGTGGACTTCCCCGCCCCCTCCTTCCCAGGGCAGCCCTTCCAGCCCCCTGAAAATGCTACACAGAGTCAGGAGACCCTGCTGAAGGGGGTGAGCTATTGTGTGTCGGGGAGACGGGGATCCCCAAAAATCTGGCAGAGGGAACTTCTGCAAGCAGAGTCCTTCCTCTTGAGAAAGGCAGATGCTGGATCCAACCCTAACAACATTATTTTGTTAATAATTTTAAGCTTTCGCCAGCATGAATATGTTATTCTTCACAAGACTCTTTGTTGTTTGTGCTACGATAGACGTAACACAGCTTCCCTTTGGAAACAATCTACCGGTATTTAAGACTTCCCTTGCTTTGTTTTATCCTCTTCCCCCGCCGATTAACTAAATATCGATTCATTTGACTATTCCTAAAATAAAGCTACCTCCGCACCTCCTTTTTATTTTGATTGCTTCAAGAAGATTTAATTTCAGTGCTCCTTCTATGAAAAAAATCTATCTGTCACAGCCTGTCAGCCATTCGTTTGAGGGAATTGTCTCCTTGTGATTTAGTTTGCTTTTGAAGAACAAGCACAAGAGGCATCCTAGGCTGTAATTCAAACCAATAAGAGGTTTCTGATCATTAAATAGCATCTAAATATGTTTTACTCACCACGCCTGGGAATATTTTTTGAAGCCTGTCTGCTGCCGCAAGTGCTTTGGACTTGCCACCCTCAAGACAGTCCTCAAACTCATACAGTGGCTGCCGCACAGGGTTGGAATAAGAGATCTTTGCATTGTCCACAAATGTGATCTTCCTGACTCCCCATCCCTGAATGGGGGGGGGGGGGGAACACACACACACACACCATATGAAATTAGATGTTTGCATTATTCAAATAGTATCACACAGGTTTGACATAAACAGTCCTTGGTTCCCAGTGCTGACAACAATCAGAACTGGATGGCCTCTTTGACACTGACTGAGGAGATCAGTGATAGGCTGGCCTGCTGCCTCCCTCATCCAACAAAAGGGCTAGGGCCAATTTGGGCTGCACCCCCCATGGCTGGATCCAACACTATATCGGTAGCATTTGAAGGATAGAATAATGCAGGACCGGTGGATTAAGTGTGGTCTATCTATGGGCCAAAGCAGACATACACAAAATCTGTGTCAAGCAGCTATGTCTTTTGCTCATTTGTACTCTATAGAGTAGGCACAGGGGTCCAAATCCAGATATTAAAAGCCACTATACTATGGTCCTGATCCAAATTGGGGGGGCCTGCACCCACCCTAGCATGAACGTGGCGGCGGGGGGGGGGGGAGATGCAGCTGCTAGACACAGATTTGAAGTCATGTCTGCTTTGTCCCAATGTCAACCCCTATTTGGGCTGTTGACACTAGAGTTGCTGGCACCCACATGAATCTGGAAACGCCACATGACTCTATGCTTCAAGTGTTACTGGCACAGTATGGCATCCAGCGATGGCAAAGCAGCAACCACACCCCTCTGCTAATGTGTGAACTGGGCCAAAAGACACACACGCTAAGGCAGTGTTTCTCAACCTTGGGTCCCCAGATGTTTTTGGCCTACAACTCCCAGCATGCCCCAGCCAGCATAGCTGGCTGGGGCATGCTGGGAGTTGTAGGCCAAAAACATCTGGGGACCCAAGGTTGAGAAACACTGCGCTAAGGGAAGTCCAGCAGTGAGTTCACCCCATTCCCTCCAACCTTCAGTGATTTGTCAGGGAAGTCCATCTCACATTTTGAGAACCATGATGCTAAATACTTCATACCTACAAGCAGTAAAGCAAAATTAAGGGTAGGATGGAGTATATGAACGATTCCAGTGTACTTTTTTTTGTTTGTTACCCCAGTATTTTATTCCAGACACCTACTGATATCATACTTTTCCAGCCCATCCTAAACTTATACACACTACAAAAACAGCTGTTAACGGTGCAATCTTATCAGCATGTTTAGACAGAAAAAAGTCCTACGACCCCCAGTATTCCCCAGCCAGCATGGCTAGCTGGGGAATGATGGGCATTGTAGGGCTTTTTTCTGTCTAAACATGCTATAGGATTGCATCCTAATATTTTACATTTTTTCCCTCCAAGTCACTACAGAAAGATAGTATACATTAATTACAGTATAACGTATAATGCTTAAGGCACAATTATACAAATTTGTTCATCTCGTTGTGAAGGGTACGACAGTCCAGCTTGTTTCCTGCATGTTCACCCCTTGTGCATGAGCACAGTTCTCTGCCTCCAGGATGGATGCTGGCAGAAGGGAAACCTGTGAAGAAGGCAGCGGACATAGGTGGTGGACAGAAGGAAACAGCAGGGGACTCCAGCTTCTTTCTAGTGGGCCTTTACAATAAATATTCACTCATCTATTTTGCTTCGCAAATTCTTCTATACAGTAATGGAACATTAGCATTTGTGGAATAGTTTCAGTACTTGCCATCAAGGTTCTGGCTACACTACAACCCAGCGTACCAGCTCCTAGGAGAAGACACTTCACAGACACAACTTTCTCCAGGTCAAGAGTAGGCACTAGCCGCCAACACATCAATTTAAGATTAAGATCCACTGATGATTCAGCTAACCTACAGAGCAAAAAGATATACTGAATGGATTGGTTAAACATAGTGAATGCATGACTAACGTCCTTCATCGCTCTTTTCTGAAGAAGTCTCCTCTACATTTTAGTTTCAGCTTCAAATGGGAGCCTTGCACCTTCTTCTTTTATAAATACCCAGTACTCCAGACCACCATAATTTCCTCAGGAAAAGTGAGGCTCCAGAGTACAGAGTGCAAGTGCCACACCAAGTGCTATGCACAAAGGAAGATTGTAGGTTATGGGATCTATAGCTATCGTATCATGGCTTTCTAGAAACAATAGGCCAGAAATTGAAGTTAGCATCTAAGCCAGTGGTTCTTAACCTTTTTGGTGTCACACCTCCCTTGTGAAAAATCTTTTGACCCACGCCTCCCATGTATTATTTTAATGGCCCAAAATTTAGGCTTAGGCAGGACGAGTTTGCATTTTTTTAGTTTATGCTCTGTCTCTGGACTAAAAAAAAATGCATATTCAATTAAATGAACGGCGTAGCTCCCAAGATTAGTAGAAAGAAATAAGGTTGGGCCAACCGCCAAGCTGCGCTGCTATGTACTTGTAAAATAAACAATTTATAGTTGAGGGGCTACTCACCCCTCCCCTGGAGTCAGTCCAAACCTCCCCTGCGGAGGCGTACCCCACAGGTTAAGAACCCCTGATCTAAGCTAACTTTCATGGATTTAAGTGAATGAATTTAACTGTCGTGGTTGAGATCTGCCCATTTTCATGTGTCTTTGCACATGAAAGTGGTACAGGCAGCAGCAGCACATCAGATAATTGTGAATGTTATACACATCCCAAAAGAGTACAAGTGTCTGTTGTACAGCTTAGTCGCTGGAGAAAGCTGTTGGTATCATCCCAGCCCAGTAACAAAGGAGCTAGGACAAAACACTTCCGACTGTTTTATGTCCCAATATTTGACTAATATTTTTAATCATTCTCAAAAATGGCAGGTGTGTTTTCCATTGACAAGATTATTCATATGCAGTTGTAGTGATGCATTTCC
Organism: Shinisaurus crocodilurus; assembly: GCA_021292165.1. NCBI lineage: Eukaryota > Metazoa > Chordata > Lepidosauria > Squamata > Shinisauridae > Shinisaurus > Shinisaurus crocodilurus. The sequence goes on along the minus strand of CM037881.1, from coordinate 131,529,844 downwards.
CAGTAGGATCAGATTATATTGGTTTATAATGATACATACCTTTTGGGGTCCATACACTCGCTTAGATTGACCATTCTTGGGCCCATACCTCCCTTTTGATTTTTCTCCCATCCAACAGCTTTTGGACAATCTGCATAACCAGGGAAGAAGCATTACACTGAAGAATGTAAACATTGTGGAAAAAAAATCCTATTCCCTGTAAACTGCAAGTACTTAATAGCATGACCATCAGAATTATTACAGTTATCTGGAGTCACGATTAGCATTTCCAAGGTAGTCTCGTGTCAGTAATGTAAATAAATGATGTACGTGACCTATATTCAAACCCACATGCAACCAACTAAACTCCCCAAGTAGTCCAAACTACATTCTTCCCTAGCCTGTGAAGATATACAGCTGAGAGATCTTAACACACCGCATATACTCAAACCAGTTTTTAACCAGCTTTCCCCTTCCAAATGGATATGCCCAAAGCAGCTCAGAAGTATAAGCTCATAAAAAAATCAATATTAGCATATAAACAATAATATCATCCCCAACAACAATAATAAAATAAATTAAAGAGCAAAGCAAAAATACATCCGAAACTATGACACAGCAAGAGATACAGGCTAAAAGTCAAAGTGGCAGAAAATCAAAAGCTCACTAGAACAAAAAAAAAATCTCAAATGATAGACAAAAAAGGAGATAACCTCATGTGGCAGCAAGTGCCACATACTGACCCAGTTCAAACATAACAGGCAATCATGGATTAATTAACCCACAAACTGCTGGGCACGAGTGAGAGTGAGCGAGCTGCCTTCAGTGCGCTCGTTGTTTCCGCTTTCAATTAACATACTCCTGCCCCTTTCGTAGGTTGTTATTGTGACGTGCAAATCTGGGTACACAGGCAGGGATGTTGAAGAGTCCTTGGTCTCGAGTCACAAATCGAGTCACGAGTCTTTGGACCCGAGTCTCGAGTCCGAGGTCCAAAATGGTGACTCACGAGTCACAAGTCACTCCCAAAGCTGACTCCATGAGTCCCTATTAAAATCAATGGGGGGTTTTCCCAACAAAATAAGGCTACTTCAGATGTGTGGTTTAAATAAATTCTAGGCACAAGTGTGCCTTTTTATTTCAAAACTCTGCAACTGATTTTGGCAAGAACAGACCAGGCAGAAAAACCCAAAATAACCAGGCAGGCAGAGGAGGCAGGGAACCCCAAAGCAGGCAGGCAGAGGCCTTTGTCTTGGACAATTCAACTGTTGAACTGGTCAAGAAGAGACCAGGCAGGCAGAGGAGGCTGGGAACCCCAGACAGGCAGGCAGAGGCAGCCAAACCCAAAATGTCTGAAAGGTTGCATTTTAGAAACATGATTTAAAAAAATAAACTTGCTGTACTTCCTAAAACTTATCCATGTTGCATTTGAGGAACATGATTTTTTCTAAATGTTTGGCCCCCATTCTGGAACGGTGAGATCTCATCACAATTCCACCCTCACTGAACACCCGCTCCACTGGTGATGAACTTGCTGGAACCAGAAACACACTCAGAGGAGCCAGACAGAGTAATCTCAGGTCCTTCTTCTGCCTCTCCCAAGTACGCAACACATCAATCAAAATAAATCTTGTCACACTGTTGGGGCTGCACTCCTGGTAGCCATCCATAGTGGCCGAGCAGCGGCACACCTCGCTTCCCTGCGCTCTTCGCCGGCATTCACGCTCCTCTCCACTCCTTCTGGCACAGCCCAGGGATGTTGAAGAGTCCTTGGTCTCGAGTCCCAAGTCGAGTCTCGAGTCCCATTAAAAATATTGGGACTCGAGTCCGAGTCGAGTCAGAGGAGGGACTCAGTCCGACTCACAAGTCGAGTCCTCGAGTCCGAGTCCCCATCCCTGATACACAGGTTGTTTAGGGGTTAAACACCCAGAGTTAACCCATGGTTTGTTGTTGGGTTAACTCCGGGTTGTTTAACCCCTAAACAACTCGGAGTTCCTGGGTTTGAATGTCACGCTAACAACCTATGAATGGGATATCATTGTGTGATACGCCAGTGTGGCATAGTGGTTAGAGTGTTGGACTGGGACTCAAGAGATCTGGGTTCTAGTCCCCACTCGGGCCATGAAGCTCACACTGGGTGACTTTGGGCCAGTCACTGACTCTCAGCCTAACCTACCTCACAGGGTTGTTGTGAGGATAAAATGCAGAGGAGGAGGAGGAGGATTATGTAAGCCGCCTTGGGTTCCTTGCAGGAAAAAAGGCGGGGCATAAATATAATAAATAAATAAAAATAAATATCATAGGTTAATTGAAAGTGGAAGCGATGATCGCACCAGAGGCTGCACACTTGCTCCTGCTTGATATCAGCAAGTTGTGGGTTAACTAATCCACGACAGTCTATTATGTGCAAACCAGCCCACTACACGCCGTAGCAGAAGAGGCCCTCTTCATGTCACCACACTTCGGAAGGTGGTAGGAAACACAAAGGAGCCTCATCAGATGATCACACAGGGAAGATTCATATGGGAGGAGGCGGTGACTCAGCCCCAGGGCATGTAGGGCTTTAAAGATAATAGCCAGCATCTTGAATTGTGCTTGGAAAGAGACTAATGCAGCAGACATAATAAAGGCGTAACATGATTAATGATGACTCATTGATGTTCCTGAAGCCAGTAACAAGGGCTCCAAGAAATCACTAATGGGTTCAGAAGGCTTGGGGGGGGGGAATTAATTTTGGACAAAGCAGCACAAGAAGGGGGTGTAACTGCTAGCTCAAACGAATGGTCCATCAAAAATTAAGAATTCTAGTGGTTGCGCAAATCTAGTATAAGCATTGGCACTCAATGCCACAGAAACCACGCACCCTTAACCTTCACTCCTGAGAAGCTTAGTGTGAAATACTGCATTATTGATACACCGTGATGGAAATAACAGAAGCATGGGTGGCTTGCAAGTACAGGGGAAATTCTAAAAATTGGTATACAGGAAGTCCCTGAGTTAACACAGGTGATGATCGTCCCAATCCAGCCCAACACAGAGAGGGCCATGCCCATGATTTGGGAACCAGCGGAGGCCATGGCTCAATGTAGACAGTCCTACAAATTCGACCCACAGCGGGACAGGTTCGATTCCACAAGCCGGCAAGGCGTGACTGGGATAGATGAATCCCACAATACACCTCTGTTGGTAAACTAAACCACGGTGGGCTGTCAGGACATGCAAACAGGCCCATCCATTTTCTCCTTTGAGACACCTTCCCTAAGTGTGTGTGAATCATCGTCCTGAATACAGGCAGTCCCCGAGTTAAGAACATCCGACTTACAGACAACCCATACTTAAGAACGGACTTCTGGGTTCCCCGGCGCTACGTCGTTTACGTAGAGTACATAGTGTAGTATACTACACAATTTGCGTAAATGCCGATTTTAACGTATAGAACGCTATGCTGTTCCGACTTACATACAAAGACATGCTTAAGAATGGAACTCGTTCGTAGCCTGGGGACTGCCTGCATTTCTTAGATTAAACATATTTCCGAGGATGTCTCATTGAACGGGCCTTTACCGACGACGAGCTCTTGATATACACGGCCCGAGAGCAGGACTGCACTATTTTCTTCTCCACCGGTATTGTGGAAAGAGAAAAATGCCCCACAAACAACAATTTGAAAAACTCAACACTTCTAAACATTCGGCCCCAACATTCAAAATGGATTACCTGAACTCCGCATCACCTGTGGAAGCGTGATTTCAAAAACGGTACTGTGCGAAATGTCCCTTGCTCCCTGCATGGTCCTGTCTCTGAAGCAGAGCACTTCCACCGGACGGAGGTGGGCGCCCCTGTCGGGAGGAAGAACTCTGTTAATAGCAGCAGAGCCAGAAATGCCAGGACTGACGGCAGGCCATTCTTTACATGTGATGCCAAGAGCCTTTTCCAACGCAATTCTGCTTGGTGAAATATTCCAATCCCATTTGCCGGATATAAACGTATTCGTTGCAGTAAGGAACTGCAAAACGAACAAGCGTACAAGAAGCAATTCATAATGGCAGTGTGCTGTTCGGCGGTATATTATAATAATAATAATAATAATAATAATAATAATAATAATAATAATAATAATAATAATAATAATATTATTATTATTAATAATAATAGAAGAACCTAGAGGGATTCTGAAGATCTACTAAATTCATTAGTAAATTTTTGGAATGCAGTTCAGGTTTACCATACAAAACCATAATTTGAAGAAGCAGCCCCTTGCCCCGACTGTGGGAAAGCCCCAAACCTACAGATATTATAGGTGGCCTTACCAGGCAATGCTGTCAAACCTCACTTCACCCACAAGTAATGCTATCTTTATGATTACCAGTATAAATATTTCACATAGGATTTCACTGCAGTGTGTGTTTTGGGGTGGGGGAAGAATCATTCCCTCAATTAAACTTCAGCCTTTAGAACCGTGTTCTCCAACCTTGGGTCTCCAGATGTTTTTTGGCCTACAACTCCCAGCACGCCCCAGCCAGCATAGCATAGCTGGCTGGGGCATGCTGGGAGCTGTAGGCCAAAAACATCTGGGGACCCAAGGTTGGAGAACACTGCTTTAGAATATCATCATAACTACTGTGGGCGGTGAGAATTAAAAAAGATAAATAAATTAAAGTTTAAATAAGGTTCCACGATCCAGGGTATGGTGGGAAAATATCACTGCACTTGCCTGTCTTGTTACGCAGCCCACCTGACAGCAGTGCATCGGACTACATGTGTGGTGTCCAACGCAAGTATGTAGTCATTAATCACTTACAGTGAATGATTTCCCACCTTGGGATCACACACTAGGAGCCTCATCTGAACCATCCCAGAAGGACCCCACAGGCAAAGAATGCCAAAGCCCTCAAACACCTAAAGTCAGCCTAACTATCAATCCCCTAAAACACGGGCGGGCAACGTTTTGGGCCCGTGGACACATATGTAAATTTGAGAAGCTGTCCTGGGCACAACCATAAAATGGCTGCCATGGGTGGTCACGGCTGGTCACAAAGGACAAGTAGCCTGCCCAGAGTCATTCATGGGAAATTACGGCAGTGGCGGCAGCTCGACGCTCCCACTTCTCTTTGGAACAACCCCAGCTACCAGTATGGAAATATTAACATATCTTAAAATAAAAACTGAGAGGAGTAGGGAGTCTTGACGGGCACTAAGGAAGGCGTCTGGGGGCACACTGGTGCCAAGAGGTACCACGTTGCCTGCCCCTGCCCTAAATGTACACACACACACACACACACCTCACATCTATATGAAAAAAGAGAGGGCTTATGCTGCAATCCTATGCATCCTTACCTGGAAGTAAGCCCCACTGAACATAGTGTGGTTAATATCCGAGTAAACATTTATAGGATTGTGCTGCTAGATTCAGTAAAAGAGTTATCCATCCATTTAAAATATTGACAGCGGCAGACAATGCACATTTTAGGAAGCAAATTCAAGTTTGTGTCAAGAAAGCAAAACAAAGATTTACAGCCCAAACCTATACATCAGGGGTCCCCAACATGGGGCCCACGGGCACCTGATTATCGCCCCCCCCTTAAATATACATACATGAATTTTTATGAAATGCATACAACTTTCTAGCAGTTATACATGGACTTCAGCAAAAGTGGACCAAAAGTGGACCAAAAAAGTGGACCAAAAGTGGACCATCTACAGTATTTTTCCATGTATAAGACTATACTTTTTCCTAAAATCGCTAGACTAAAAATTGAGGGTCGTCTTATACACGGAAGTAAGCCAAGGAGAGAACCGTGCAGCTGCAAAACTGCCCAGTGGGGGGCGTCTTATACATGGGGGTGTCTTATAGATGGAAAAATACGGTATATGCCGTTCAAACACTGAAAGCGTTGTAAGGTCCTCAATCCATTGCATTATAGGAGGTGAGTGTTTATCCTTCCAGTGTTGTAAATATCAGTCTTTTAGCTGTCAAAAGGGTGCAGAGAATCCATTTACGCTGACCATTTGTTAATTTCCATGAAGCAGGTCAATAATTTAAAAGAGCGTGTATATCAGTGAATATTAAAGACTGTTCTAGTACAAAATTTATCTGGGTAATAGCCTCCCCCGAAAAAGAGGCAACTACTGGCCATTGCCAGAACATATGTTACAAAGAAGCATTAGCTGTATTGTACCACCAGCAATTAGCCAAATTAGACAATCCCTTATTAACGAGATGTTGTGGTGTCCAATAGACACGAAATAAAACTTTTTGCCATATAAGACGCAGCCTAAGATCCATAGATGCAACAGGTAGACACCAAAGCAGCAATCCACTGATTAGGCATTTTGTGGTGGTGCCCACAGCAGTTTCTCAAATTCCCAAATCTCCCCACAGGCCCAAAAAGGTTGGGGACCGCTGCTATACATGTATATCATAGAATCATAGAAAAGTAGAGTTGGAAGGGGCCTACAAGGCCATCGAGTCCAACCCCCTGCTCAATGCAGGAATCTAGGTCAAAGCATCTCTGACAGATGTCTGTCCCACTAAGTTCAATGGGACCTATAAACACATTTGTGTTTAGGATTGAGCCATGGAGAAAACCACATTCAAGGCATCATTCTAATATTACATACCATCTATGTGCTGCCAGGACCAATATATTTCTCAGTGGCCATCCTGGATATTGGGCAAAATTACATGGGTCATAAACACCAAGTGTCACCTGCAAGGAAGGGGTGGGAAAAAAAACCCCTACCATTAATACCAAGGTAAGGGAATGAGCATTTATTGAATGTTAATTTACATTTATTGTATGTTAATTTGCACCACAGTATCATCCAACAAATATGCAAGAGACGGGCAACTGAAGATATACAATCGCTCCCTCAAAGCACCATGTTGCTTCCTCAGAGCTACCCAATTCGTACATTTGCAGGCAAGCATCGAATTAAGGCTAATTAAGAATGAAGATTCCAAAGAATTGTGCGAATTCCATGTGTGCTACCTTGGATTAAAGCAGTGTTTCTCAACCTTGGGTCCCCAGATGTTTTTGGCCTACAACTCCCAGCATGCCCCAGCCAGCTTGGATTAAAGCAGGGGAGAGGAACCCCTTTCACCCAGAGGCCAAAATCAATTTCAGAGGAGATCCCGAGGCGGGGGGGGGACACGACATTCCAGTGGTAGGTGGGGCTGAAGGCAAAAAAGGGTGTGTGGCCAAAATACCAAGACCACCAGCATATTCTAGCTGGGCAGAGCGATCCTATGGCCCCTAGACAGCATCCAGGGGGCCACAAGATTCTTCGGATCCCCAGATCCGAGGCTGGAAAAGAGCTCTGACCTCGGAGCTGGGGACATGCCCTCAGACAGACAGACCCACCCACCCACCCACCCACCCCGCACACACAGCCGGCACAGAAAGAACAACACCATTCTCCAAGGTTGCAAGAGTGACCTCAGAGAAGGGGCAAAGGGCACGGCTTGGGGGGTGCTGGGAGGGGAGGAGACTGGGCCCACCAAGATACGGCATATCCTGGCGGCGCTGCCGCCTCCTTCCCTTCCTGTCCAAAGAGCCGCAGCTAGACGGCCACCCAGCTGGCTAGCGGGGCGTGGGGAGGTGGAGATCGCCTCTGCGCTCCTCCCGCCCGGCATAGGATGCCTGTTAGCCTCCAAGTTCAGAGGCTTACAGGCATCCCAAATGGACCGCTCCATAAAGATCTTCCTGCCAGTAATTAAGCTTTCGGAAAGGCATTTCAACCTGTAAGAATGATGCTGGCGGGGGGGGGGGGGCGACTTTAAAAAAAAAATCAGGAAACAACCTAGATGAGCAATTTTGGGGTGGGGCCAGGGAAAGGGGCGTGGCCTTCTGGGGAACCCCCGGGGGACAGTCTTGGCCCACAGGCAGGCCAGATTTGGCCCACAGGCCTGAGGTTCAATACCTTGGATTAACGAAACCAGATCTGCTTAAGGGAGAAGGCTCAAGCCTGTGCTGTGATGCGGCCCTTCCTCGCCAGCGAGTCCATGAGGAATCACCCCGGTCAAAAGGCAAACTTGACTGCTTTGTCTAATGACCACGGTCCAAATGAGACAGTGCTCCATGAAGATAGGTTTGCCTATATACCTATGAAGTGGGGGTGGTGGAGAGTCTGCTTTTCATATCCAGATGGCTGGGCAGGGGAGGGGAGCAAAATCCAATCCTCTCCCCATGGCTTTGCCATGCTTGACTTCTTTAAGACATTTCCCCACAGTTGACCCACTTTCAGTATCAGAGTTGGGCTGACGAGGGGCGGGAGGCGTAAAGCATCGGAGCCCAGTGAGGCAAGGCTGGGGCAGGTTTTTCCCCCACCGCCACAATCCCCTGAACAGTGAACTTGATTTTTTTTAAAAAAGCCTGACTCCCAAATGTCCCTTTATATCTTTTGCAAAGGTCCTTTCCTCAGATATCCAACTCGCCTAGGAACCTTTGCTCTTCTTCCTCCTGCCCCATCAACAAAAAGCTGAGGGTTCTAGAAATCATTTTCAAGTTCTGTGTGTAATATTAAAGCCCAAAATAAATAAATGGAGTCAAAGATGGGGATGATGATTTCAGTGTAGAATATTGTATTGAAAATGTGGGCGTTCTGTTTTTTTTTTTACCTTTTCCCTTTGATCAGGGAAGAAGTCATCCCAGTTTTTAAGCAAGGACACAAGAACGGAATCATCACGGTACTTGATTAAAAAGTAAGGCAGGGCCGTTAGACCTTCTTTCTGGCAAAGTTCATCATATGCATTCTGGAGTGCTTCAATCTAAAAGAAAACAAGAGTACAAGTCTACTTAATTGACACTATTCTCAACCCTATTTATTAGTGTCAGGAGCACTATAGAAAAATTAAAAATACAAATAAGATTAGGCAATAGCCTATATATAAAAACACATATGAAATGCAGGCTAATGTACATGGACGAACTCACAAAACTTAAATAAATATATCAAATAATTGTTGTCCAGTAACAAGCAACATCAAGGGCATTTGGAGCAGCCAGCATCAATTCCTCCATAGTGCATGTTGAAGGACATAGAGGAGTGCACTGGCATAGAAGTGAGGCTGTCTTTTCTTCTCCACACCCTCAGAGAACTGTGTCAGTTCAAAAGCCCCGTTTTCGTAAGTTTGCCTTAGATGTGCCGACTCCAGTCCTTGGCCTTTTAAGTGACTTCCAGGTTACCCAGTTCTCTGTGTAACCAGGAGCTAGACTTTCCTGGGGCTCCAGCCATTCCAAGCAGTAGGTGGTTCTTTCTTTCCTTCCACATTCTAATTCTAGCATCTCCCACGGTTTCTTCACTATTCACAGATGTTCTGAAGAAACGTTTCCTCGATTTTAATCTAGCAGGTGCAGGATGGTAACCAAAAAGTGGATGCACACTTGATGTAGAACAATAAATAAATAACAGTATTTTTAAAATGTATGTTCTGCTTTCTCTTTTGTAATAACTCAGAGAAGCTAGCCACATCTGTTAAAACTGGAAACATCAGCTATCAAAAAACAAACAAACCACATCCATCTACAATTAAAAAAAAGAGAGAGGCAGAGGGCATCAGAACAGAACGGAGCCAGATGATCGGCAAAAGAAGATTAAGAGCATAGCCTCATTAGAGCAGCAGAAGGAAACAAAATCACCCAGTCAGTTGCAAATGTCTTTCTAAACAGCCAAGTTTTCACTAGGCATCTAAGGGTGCAATCCTATTCATGTTTAGACAGAAAAAAAGTCCCACAACTCCCAAATGTCCCTTGATGTGGCTGGGAAATGCTGGGAGTTGTAGGACTTTCCCCCCATTTATTTATTTATTTATTTATTTATTATATTTATGCCCCGCCTTTTTTCCTGCAAGGAACCCAAGGCAGCTTACATAATCCTCCCCCTCCCCCTCTCCATTTTATCCTCACAACAACCTTGTGAGGTAGGTTAGGCTGAGAGTCAGTGACTGGCCCAAAGTCACCCAGTGAGTTTCATGGCTGAGCGGGGACTAGAACTCATATCTCCAGAGTCCCAGTCCAACACTCTCACCACTATGCCACACTGGCTCTATGCATGTTTCTAAACATGATAGGATTACACCCTAAAACACTCAGTGTTGGAGCCGGGCAGGTCCTCCATAAATTTGGTGCCACAAGGGATGGGCGAACAAGTGATGTTCGAGCTCACCTGAACATCAGCTCACTGCTGGTCTCTCCTTGATTTGCGCTCCTGTTTGTGACCACTGCTTGTTTTCGCGAACGGGAAAACTGCACAAAACAAACAGCTATCGAATGTGAAAGTTGCGAAAATTATTCCCAAATTTGCGCAAATTTCCCCCATAGGTTAAAGCATGGGTGATTTAAAATGTGCGCATTTTGAGAAAGTTGTGCATCTTGAGAAAGTTGCACACTTTTCAAGTACACATTTTGCGAACATGAAGGCAAGCTTGGGAGTTTGCCAACATTTGTGTCTGCACTCGGGATTGCTATTTGGACATTTTCAAGTGATTTGCAAACTGGAATGAAATCCTCATACATCTCTAGACTGCCACTACTTAGAAGGGCCTGCACCTCGAAGGCACCCACTGTATTTCAGTCAGCAGGTGAATACAGACAAGACCTCAAATAGTTGAATGGAGTGCGCAAGGTGGTACATACGGAAGGATTCAAAGCCATATAGGGCTTTAAAAGATAAGAAGCAGAACCTTAAACGGAGCCAGGAAATGAATATGTAGCCAGTGTCCAATCAACTAGACCTGGCCAACAGACTGGTGGTGGTTATTGTGCAGTACCTGAAATTTCTACACCTTTTTAAGAGTACATAGAACGTGTTACCATAAATCCAGTCAGGAGGGTATATTTATTTATGTATTTAATATCCAACTTTTCAATTAAAAAAGATAGCACTTAGGGCAGCTAATAAAAGAGATAAAACTCATAATTAAAACATTGAAAATCAATTAAACACTCTGCAATAAAAAAAAAACCACCATCAAATAAAAGCACGTTAATAAACAGTGTTCAATAATGGAGCTACAGGCAGAGTCCCTGTCTTCCCCCTTCAGCTCAGAGCAGAAGACGAGAAGCATGCGTGTGTGTGTATTTGTTTAGCTTCTGTTTGTGCATAATGGGTGCCCAGAGAGCACACGGGGTGCAGAGGTAGAACAAATTGACACGCCTGCACCTGCTGCCTTCAGTCTGGCTCCACCTTCCAGCAATTTAGTCCACATATTCCAGGGCACAGGTGGGGCTGCCTAAATTGCCCCCTCAGGCCTCCTCCCAAGCTAAACCAAGCACTCAACTGTGTGCAGAAGCCTCACATTCCACTTACCTGCATGCAGGCTGGTTGGCCGTTTAAATCTTTTTTTAAAAAATGCACACGAAGACAGACCCTTTGAGTAATAGGTCCTGTCTTTGATGCCAACCTTTGATGCCAACCACTGGTGAGCCCTCGCCAGCGGTACAGTTCAGGCATAGGTTTACACCTCAGCCGCTGCTTGTGAAAACTAGGCCTTCGCAGAGGGGAGGGGAGAAATTACGAGGGGAAAGTCAGAGCTCTTTGACCTGTAATAGTTGTGTAGAGGAGGATACAGGTGTGACAAGCTGAACCCATCAAAATCCCTTCTTCTTCTACACAAGTATTAAAGGCACACGAGCTCAGTCTTCCTTTGCATCTAGCCCAAGCTAGAAAGGGAGAAGAGAAATACCGATGCGCTGCCAGTTGGTATGAAGGGTGGGCCCCTGTGTCTGACAAAGCTGAAGACTTTTGCTCTGCACGGCCCCGTTACAAGGTACCTAGCCCTGCAACACAGGGGACTGGGAAGCGCAAGAAGCGGACACAAGAAGAGATCACAATCTGGCTAGCAAGCAGTAGCAGATTGGGTGGCAGGGCCGGGGTGGGAAAGAAGTATGGAGGCCTGAACAGGAAGGGCATTTCAAATGCCTGCACCTTAAACATGGATTGACATGCCCTGCCCATCAGCTGATTCAGGCATCAGTGGGTTGTGACAAATGATCAGAAATGTACTTAAACCACTGTACCAGCTTCATTTCATTTCATTTCATTTCTATACCGCCCCCCAGCCGAAGCTCTCTTCAAAGGGATGCAAAGGGGAGGCTCTCTTGGGAATCTGAACAGCACTCGGTTTGTTAGGCAAACCTCTGGGACTCTTCCTCCATACAATGTCGTAGGAACTTCAACTGGTCTTTTCTGTAAATCACCTCTCACTCCCCCTGGGTATTTGAGAACTGGTACAGTGTGGTGGGCCAGAGCAGGAGTGGGCAGAAAGTAAATCTCCAGATGTTTGGGACTTCAACCCCCAGCATTCCTGATCATTGGCCATGTTGGCAGGGGCTTCTGGGAGCTGAAGTCTCAAACATCTGGAGATCTACTCTCTGCTCGCCCCTGGGCTAAAGTGTCAGACAAGGACCAAGGAGACCAGCGTTCAAATCCCCATTCAGCTGTGAGGCTCAATGAGTGACCTTGAGCCAGTCACCATCATTCAGTTTGCAGAAAAGATAAAATGCATATCTCATTTTTTGATCGGGTAACCTCCCTTGTGGACTGTGGGAATGCTGTGGACATTATATACCTGGACTTCAGCAAAGCTTTCGACAAAGTGCCTCATGATATCCTGATTAGTAAGCTAGCTAAGAGTGGGCTAGATGGAACAACTATCAGGTGGATCCACAATTGGCTACAGAATCGGACTCAAAGAGTGCTTATCAATGGTTCCTTCTCAAACTGGGGAGAGGTAACGAGCGGGGTACCACAGGGCTCGGTCCTGGGCCCGGTGCTCTTCAACATTTTTATTAATGACTTGGATCAGGAGGTACAGGGAATGCTTATCAAATTTGCAGATGACACAAAGTTGGGTGGAACAGCTAATACTCTGGAAGACAGAAACAAAATTCAAAGTGACCTCGATAGGCTGGAGCGCTGGGCCGAAAACAACAGAATGAAATTTAATAGGGATAAATGCCAAGTGCTGCACCTAGGGAGAGGAAACCAAATGCAGAGTTACAGAATGGGGGACACTTGGCTCAACAATACTACAAGTGAGAAGGATCTTGGAATTGTGGTAGATCACAAACTGAATATGAGCCAGCAATGCGATGTGGCTGCAAAGAAGGCAAATGCAATTTTGGGCTGTATTAATAGAAGTATAGCTTCCAAATCGCGGGAAGTGATAATTCCCCTTTACTCGGCACTGGTTAGGCCTCATCTTGAGTACTGCGTCCAGTTCTGGGCACCTCACTTTAAGAAGGACATAGACAAACTGGAGAGGGTTCAGAGGAGGGCAACAAGGATGATAAAGGGACTGGAAACAAGGCCCTATGAGGAGACACTGAAAGAACTGGGCATGTTTAGCCTTCAGAAGAGGAGACTGAGGGGAGATATGATCGCACTCTTCCAGTATTTGAAGGGATGTCACACAGAGGAGGGCAAAGATCTCTTCTCGGTCATCCCAGTTTGCAGGACACGGAATAATGGGCTCAAGTTACAGGAACCTAGATTCCACCTAAACATCAGGAAAAATTTCCTGACTGTCAGAGCAATAAGACAATGGAATCAACTACCTAGGGAGGTGGTGGGCTCTCCCACTCTGGAGGCATTCAAGGTGCAGCTGGACAGACATCTGTCAGAGATGCTTTGACCTAGATTCCTGCATTGAGCAGGGGGTTGGACTCGATGGCCTTGTGGGCCCCTTCCAACTCTACTTTTCTATGATTCTATGACTGGGGGTGGAGAGAGAACCGAGGAAGGGCAAGATAAAAATGTAATAAGCAATTTCGTAAGCTGCCCAAAGTATTGAAATAACAAACAACAACAATGCAGTCAGTTTTTCCCATCATAATGGCTGGACCCAACATACTGTTGGGTTTTGCATAGGCAGAACGAGATTACCACCTGACATCGAGATTATCACCTGACCTGGTGGGTGTCTCTTGAGTTCAAGTACACAAGGTCTCTAGTCACGAGACATAGTCTCGAGGTGATATGACTCAGCAACCTTGGACAGGTTTGGAATCAACATGTTGATGAATAGGTTATACAACTGGAGTGAGTAATATCCTATTTATAGGTGCAGGCAGGGTCTGTGGTATAAAGCTAACACACTTGTTGATAGCTTCACTTCTTCTCCTCCTTGCTGTCTCTCGTCTCGACTGGACATGTCTATTGTTCTGGACTTCACTTCATCTAGCCTTACCACTGGGGTATAGGATTTGAGTCTGCAATGATGTAGTGAGTAGGAGATGCATTGATTGCCTTAATCCCATGTAATTGGGTCTTACAAATAAACTCTTTAATCTTTATTAACTGCTGTTATCTCCTCCTTCGGCCTGCGTGACTGGGACTGAGGGTCATTGGCTAGGGGAGCTTTTGAACCCGGGTCAGTCCAGCTCTCACACATACCTCAGTCTGATGTCCTATGTCACATCTAACTATGCTCTTTTCTAAGAGCTCCCAGCTCCTGCTTACCACGTATATTATCCAAGAGCTTGAGTTGTCAACTGAAATCAGGTGCTATTCGTAGTGTTAACTAAAATTAACTCTAGGGAAGAGACTGTGCCCTGCAGGACTGTTATTCATAGAAACGTGTCCTTCAAAGGCTTGAAGAGCAGGTCAATTAGTCAAGGTCAACTGCATCCTTATTTGGATTTACTAGGTCTGCAATAGAGGGAATCTCATTTTCACACTGAACATACTACTTAGCCAATTTTCGGACATGCTGGCTGGGGCATGCTAGGAACTGTAGGCCTTCTCTCTGACAAAACATGCATAGGATTGCACCTTTAGTTTTCCAATAAAAATTGACAGGCCAGTCCAAGAGTCATCTCTCTTATTCTTATAACAGAATTGCTCTTTGGGAGGCCCACACTGACCAAGGTAAAAATATAAGGTATTAAAATAAAAGGGAAATCAAATAGAATCATAGAATCATAGAAAAGTAGAGTTGGAAGGGGCCTACAAGGCCATCGAGTCCAACCCCCTGCTCAATGCAGGAATCCAGGTCAAAGCATTCCCAACAGATGGCTGTCCAGCCGCACCTTGAATGCCTCCAGACTGGGAGAGCTCACCACCTCCCTAGGTAGTTGGTTCCATTGTCTTATTGCTCTGACAGTTAGGAAATTTTTCCTGATGTTTAGGTGGAATCTGGGTTCCTGTAACTTGAGCCCATTATTCCGTGTCTTGCAAACTGGGATGATCGAGAAGAGATCCCGGCCCTCCTCTGTGTGACATCCCTTCAAATACTGGAAGAGTGTGATCATATCTCCCCTCAGTCTCCTCTTCTGAAGGCTAAACATGCCCAGTTCTTTCAGTCTCTCCTCATAGGGCCTTGTTTCCAGTCCCTTTATCATCCTTGTTGCCTTACAGGTATTTGATTGTGCCTCAGTGCTAGCACTTATGATGTTGCGCTACCATAAACTATCACTTGCGCAATGAGACTAGCGCTTACCAGGGCAATGGGGAAAAGCGACAATTTGCTGCTGAAATTCTACCCATACACATAGGCAGTTTAGGGCACAGTCCTATCAGGATGCCCGTAATCTCCTGAACATGGAGGTTTTGGGGCATCCAATGCAGAGTGGGAGGAGCGGCGGAGACGATCTTCTAGCTGGAGCATCTCGGAGGGGGAGGAAAGGAGACCGGAGCAACTGCAGGGGACTTTGTATCCTGGCCTCTCCAGTCCTCCCCGCCCTCCGAAAGGCCCACTTTTAACCCTCTCTGAGGCCAAGTTCCCAACCTTGGAGGGCAGCCAGTACAGTTCTTTCTGCACCGGCTGCAAAGCGATGGGGGAGGGGGGTCGGAGATCCGATTCCCGGGCCCGAGGTTGGAGCACTGCCTCCAACCTTAGAGCTGGGAATCCAAACCCTCCTATGGCCCCTCAGATGCAGTCTAGGGGCCATAGGATTGCTCCCTCCAAGAACTACCCCAATATAGTTGGTACACGTAGACCCTGAGTGCAGGCTACCCTGTTCATCAAGTATCAGGATCAAACACACGCAAAAGGATCAACCCGCGCAGAACTGCCCACCGATCAGGGTGGAAGAGGGGAGAAGTCATTCCGCATGCATTGGTGACCCCATATCCAAATGGGCTTGCCAGACTGTGGCCAACATGGCATTTTTGAAACAGCAAGAATAAATCTAATTTAAACTATATGCTCTTTAGGGACAGGAGCCTATACCTTTTTTTCTTACATATATGTCCCACCATTCTATGATACATCAAACTCAAAACTACTTAGAATAAAAATATAAAATCACAACAACATTCAAAGCAGCTGTAAAACATCTTCATAAATCATCATAAAAATCCACATCAACTGTAGAAGATTAAAAAGGATCAACTGAAAAGAGCCTATTTAGTAGCAGATACATCAGGAGTTTGACAAACCTCTTTTGGGAGTCTATTCCACAGTTTAGGTGCCACAACTGAAAAGGCCCCTCACCAGCCACACTTCTGCTGGCAAAGTGATGAGGAAGGACTCCAAAAAAGTGAGCACAGATCTCAAGCAGGTGCATACAGGTTATGAAACTCTGTAAAGTGCCATACACAGTGATGGTGCTGAATAAATAAATAAAAAATTAAATACCTGAGCTGGAGAGAACTTTGCACCTAGGCACGCAGGTTGCTGAATCAAAGGGATACCTTCTGGGAGGCACAATGCAGGGTAACAAAACCAGTAATAGAAACGATACCTCTTTAAATCCTAAGGAAAAACACGGTATAACTTTTTTTACAATACAAGAAGGATTTCTCTGCAAAACGTAACAGTGTGGAAGATGTTGTTTGAGCCAATTATTACTATCCACATTGGCCATTTAGAGAACGTACCAGTAGCCCTACCTGGGCACTCTTAGCAGCAGCCCTATTCAGGTGGAAGGGAGAGGTTTAGATTGCACCCTGTTCCTCCTCCACCACCCTGGGTCTGACCAGCTGCTTCAGCAGAATCTCAAGAGAATCCTCCTTGGCCACCCAAATTCCAGCCCTTATATGAGGTATATCTCACACATACTCCTTACCATCCCACAGGATGTGAATTTTTGTACCTTTTTTTTTTTTTTTTGCATGCTAAAAAGAAAGAGTATGGACACATTTGCCTACAGAAGAACCCAGATGCGCATGCCACCATTTTACAAGATGGTGCCAAGAAAAGTGATTTTTTCCAAGCAACAAGAGTTCAGAGCAAGCCTGAGATTTGTAGCTAGGGCTGCTAGATTCATGACCCATCAGCTAGTCTGCACGGACTGTCACGGCACAACAAAGTGAAACATTTAGGATTTATAAACAAAGCAAAAAAGTCAACAATACCATTTACTCACTGCAAATGTCAATAGGAGAAATCTGTTCAGCAAGACAGGATTTTCAATTGCATCCCCCGATGTTATTGAGTCCCATATCTAGGAGTGAAGGGTGGAAAATGTCAACCTCAAGTAGCATTCTAGCAACAACATTGAAATATGCTGCTCTTATATATTTTACGGATTTATTTTAAGTATTTTTAATGTGTTTTTTTAATCTTTGTTGTAGGCTCCCCCGAGATTTGAACCAGGGACTTCTTGATTTATAGCCCAGTCTCTTAGTCACCATGCTACACCAGCTCTCGGTTTCGACATACAATGGGTATTAGAGAGTACAGCAGAGGGACATGCGGTTTCTCAAAGTGGGACTTACTTCAAAGTAAGCTTGCACAGGATGGCACTGTAAATGGCTTCTCAAAACAGGAATACAATTGCAAGCCAGGGTGGGTTTTTCCCCTCAAACTATTTGTCACAGCCATTTCTAATCTAAGCTCTGGATTTCTGGAAATGCATTCCCCATTTTTATCTTACCTCATTTGCTGCTTGCTCAAGAAGAAACTTCTTGTCGCAGGATCTGAACGCTTCCAAGGTATTGGTGTTATACAATGTTCCAAGAGCAGGACAGCAACGCGCTGGCGTTGGGGCATTCCTGAGGAAGAGACAAGCACTCTCGGAACGGTATGCCAACAGCGGTTACAGCGTTAACAAACCAAAGCTGTCGGTAGGTACTACTCTGCACATTTCCCACTTCCCACCCCCACAAAGTCTGAAAACAAACTATGAGAAGCTGGATATTTTAATCAGTTATACAAGTCTGTCTACATGCGCTATGTAATTCCTCGTTCAGAAAGCAGCACATCTAGAATTTCTTTGCGTGGACCTCCGCTGTACAGGGCAAAGAAATGGACGTAGGATTAGATGGCCAATGGAGAAATAGCTATAGGAAGCTGAATAAGGCACATCCCAATCAGAAAGCAAAACACACTTTTTGCTCTGACTAGCCCACGGCTCTTCTTTCGTAAGTGTGTCCTCTTTGGGATGGGATGAGGCTCCAAAAACGACACCCGAAAGACATGTTGCAAAGCTGACCATGTTTTCTCAAGAATAACATGCCTACAAACCGAACAACTGAGTGGTCATGTTGATCTGCTAGAAGTCACAAAATCCAGAGATAGTAATATTTCTAGAACTCCACATTTATTACAAATTTATACTGCTTGTCAAACATTCATCTCTCCCTCTGTCCTGTTTTCCTGCTCACCATATTAGGCTCTTTGTGTGACTTTTCCCCTTCTCCCACTTTCCATCACTCATTTAGCTCCTCCTCTCCTCAGCTTGTGCCCACATTTTTTCAGCCCAGTGCCTAGTCTGTCCATTTCCTCCTACCACCAGGCCTTTTGAGGCTGTGCCCCTTAGTTTCCCCACCTCTCTGGACCTTGTCCCACTCCTCCTAAGCCTCTCCTCCTAGTACTTGAGCGGTCCTCGGGTGATTAAATGTCATCAGCCCAATTCGCCTTTCACCTCCCTCTGCAAACCACTAGCACTAGTTTCCTTCCCTGAATAGTTAGAACATACCATACAAGTAAATTACGTAAGGGTTCCCCCCCCACTCCATCTCCACCAGGAGCCAAAGAATACAGTCATGCCTTGGATGGAGAGCATAATTCGTTCCGGAAACGTGCTTGTAATCCAAAACACTCTTACATCAAAACGAAATGCCCCCCCCCAAAAAAAGATTTGTACAGAGATTTTTAATTTAAGCCGGGCTACAGTACTTGTATTGCAAGACGTCGCTTGTATATCAAGTCCAAAAAAATTAAATACATATTTAAAAATTTGCTCGTCTTGCAAAACGCTCTCAAGCCAAGTTACTTGCAATCCAAGGTATGACTGTAATTAGAAACTTCTCATGACCTGCCACATAACGTCGTTAGTTTTCATTCCATAAACCATGAAAGAACAACTATATTTTAACAACTTATGGAGGGTGCAATCCTGCACATGTTTACACAGAAATAAGTCTTACAACTCCCAGCATCTCCCAGGTAGCACGGCTGGCTAACACAAAGACATCATTGGACACAAGCCTGAGTATACGCATAGCACTTTCTTCCATGTCCAATGGATAACTTCAGTTTATTTGCACACACTCAGCATTAAAGAACAGGGCTTTCTCCCAAGGCAGGTGGAGGTCTCCTGTGCAAGTGTGAGCACTGGAACCTTCCTTTTGAGAAATTAGATACTGCTGACACCTTCGTGCACAGCACTCCAAAAGAAGCCAACATTTTTATAGCTTATGGTGGTATTCCTGAACCAGTACTAAAAGCATTCTAGTACTTTATACCATACTCTAGCCACTAATTTTCACCACTGAAACACAAAAAAGGCACCCATTATTTTTTTCTCACCAAGCTTGGGGGAGGGGGGGGGAGAAGCAGCCACAGCAATGATTGTGTCACATACAGGCTGTGTTTGCACAGAACGGTAAGCCAGTGCTTACCAGGAATGAGCTGCGTGATTTTGCATAATTGTTCACTTGGGTCCTACCATGAGTGAAAGCCATAAACAAACCTGAAAAGGTTCATTTCACATCTTATTCAAACCTGGGATTTCATTTCATTTATTTTTTCATTTCTGTACCACCCAATAGCTGAAGCTCTCTGGGTAGTTCATGACAATTCAATGAACAATTCAACAAACCAGGATCCCAGTTTGTTACTCCAAAACAAGCCCAGTTTTTGGCTTACGAACCCTGGCTTGTTTGGGAGCAACAAGCCTGGATCCTGGCTTCAGCCAACACACGAATCAAACCATGTCTGGTTCGTTCACCCATTGACACTAGTGGGAGGTGCCAAGAAAGAGCAAACACAGCACAGAGCTCATTCACAGTAAGATAGTTTTCACCACCAATCCTGGCGAATGCAGCGATGATGTCTGTCATGTTAATCTAGGTAGAAACCACTAAATCAGCCTTGCTATTTGCCAGTCTGTATGCCTGAAGCCAGTAGTAAACTGACCCTGAGCGAGCACTTCAATAGCCTTGCCCATGCCATGATGAGAGATCTACACATGAACCCAGATATTTTTATTTAAATTTTTATACTACCCTTCATCATATCAGATATCATATGTGTACAGCATAAAACAAATACAAAAACACAAAAAGCCCAGAAAATAGCAAATAAGACTTTAAAACAGACTAAAACTTGCTCGATTAAATCAATAAAAGCTATTAAAATGGCTGGTTATAAAAATATTTTTTGCCCGGCACCTCAATGATACCAGTGTTGGTGCCAGGCAAACCTCCTTGGGGAGGGCATTCCATAACTGTTGTGCCACTGCCAAGAAACCCCCCTCCCTCACAGATAATAATCATACCTCTGATGGAGGAGGTCCATAGAGAAGGGCCTGGGCAGAAGATCTTAAAGAACAGACCGGTCGAAAAGGAGTAGGCGCTCCTTCAGGTATTTGCATCCCAAACAGCCAGCATACACTTTGTGCTGTATTTAGCACAGAGCTACATACTATGTGGGCTGCACATTAGTTAAAAAGGCTAGTAGCCCTTTAACACCAAAAGAGAATATCACATGTAGCCTACATATCAAAATGCCAAGCCACGGTAGCTGCACGCATGGCCAACTCTCTTAAGATGAGTACCAAACCACTTCAGTTACCGGTACTTACATATCAAAAGCGCTAAACTCCAGTGTCAAACGAGCTGGCATACCAGCAGGATCTCCTAGAAGGAAAAAAAAGGGACCTTGAGAACAGCGATAGCTAAGGGCATGCCCAGATGATACATTTCTCCATCCAGGAAGCAACATTTTTAATACTCTAATACAGTCCTGCCAGGAAGATAGGAAGTTGCCTTATACCAGTGTTTCTCAACCTTGGGTCCCCAGATGTTTTTGGCCTACAACTCCCAGCATGCCCCAGCCAGCTACGCTGGCTGGGGCATGCTGGGAGTTGTAGGCCAAAAACATCTGGGGACCCAAGGTTGAGAAACACTGCCTTATACCAAGTCAGTCCATTGGTCCATCTAGCCCAGTATTGTCAACACTGACTGGACACAACTCTCCCAAGGTTTCAGTTAGGGGTTTTTCCAGCCCTACCTGGAGATGCCGGGCGGGGATGGACCGTCTGCATGCAAAGCAGGTGCTCTTACCTCTAAGCCATGGCCCCTCATACTATTAATGACTAGGCAGTCCAGATGTTCTTTCCCAGGGCCGTTTCATAACTGGTTCCCAGTTTCATAACACTAAGTACTGCATATGATAAAAAAAAAAATGATGCACTTCCCTATTCGTGTGGCACAAGGAACATTTCCTCCCCATCACCACCAGGCACCATGACAAGGAAGGAAGGCAGCCCCAAGAGAAGCAGTTTTGTGAGGGGGTGTGTGTGTGCCGATTTTCTTATCTGCTTTTTGAGGCACAAAAAGGTGTTGAGAGGTGTTGTTGGGCACATACCTAACAGGGAGGTGGGAGAAATATCAGCGGCTTAAGACGGGGAGGACAGGAGTAAACAGCAAAGCACAAAAAGGAGCGAGCTAGCCTCCTCAGCTTACAGAAGAGATGATGGGCCAGAGAATGACCTGAGATATACCACCCTTTATAAAGCTTATAATTTTTAAGCTCCATAATTACTTAAGGGTGTGCCACCCTTCATAAAGTTCATCCCACAACAGTGGCACTGAACTGTTCTTGGGGGTGGGGTGGTGCAGAAGAAGGACCTGGCTAGCTACAACTGTGAGCTATCTGTCTAATTTAAACTGCTTTGATTTAAAAAAAAAAAATAAGCGTTTCATCACTGGCTTTCCATATTCTTTTTCTTTTATTTCTGACTACTTCAGAATCTATTCACATGAAAGTGAATGGGTAAAGCAAACCCAGACCCTGCTGCAAACTGAAGCCTCCTAAGGAAGCCACTGTAGTGTAGTGGAGTTATACAGTGTTGGCTTGAACTGGGGAAAAGAAAAGAAAAACCGGAACTGGAAGTCCCACAGAATGGGGCTCACTCCCATGTAAGTGTGTAGAGTTAACTTCAGGGTACTTCAGAGTAAACATACACAGGTTTAGGCTAAACATCATATAGTGAAGCAATCACACGATTCGTTCAGCCTTACAATCAAACCGGGCTCTTTTATTTTATCAACCCAATTTCAAAGGATTTTCAGGATCATCAGAACGGGCCCTTCATCTATTTTACATAAACACAAGTCTGTGCTCTCTTAACTACACATAATAAACCTAATTTCTAAGACAACAATCCCCCTCCGGAAAGGGGGAAAAGGAAAGGAGACATGTTTACTAGAATGTACTCACCATTATAGTAATAGCCTCTGATCGCTTTTGGAGTCTCGTCAAGTTTGTACTCATTGAGTTTCTTCTGGGTCAGTTCATGCCAAAAGCCTGCATCCAAGGCACTGCTGAAGGGAACAAACTGCAGCTTCTTGGGGCTAGGAGGTCCACCCTCCTCTGCCGGGTTCTGCGTTTCGCTGCCCTCGCTTGCCATTACTATTAATCAGATACAGGTCTGTCTGTCTCTGTCTGTCTGTAGAAATCAACGCGTGACGAGAGAAGGCAAAACTCCTTCCTCTTATGAAATGTACGGAATCCGGGAGTTGTTTTTTTTAAAGATACTCTTTCACGGTTTTCCACGCATTCGTCAACATGTGCGTAGTAGGTCTAAACATGCACATGCACGTGTGCAAGCTACAGTGAAGTATCTACATGCGTAGATTACTCACGTTCAGCCGCGGTAGTACGCGCGTCGAAATGGAACTCTTCCGCGTTTGTAAAGGAACTAACCAGCTTGCTCTGCTGCTGCTGCAGCTGCCAGTAAAAGGAAAGAGCTTCAATGACGCTTATTTAAGGCATCATTGAAGTAATTCCCTTTTACTGGCAACAGAAAAGGATAGGCTTTGCCTGGCTGGGTCTGTTTCACTTCCTGAAACAGTTTCCTACCGTGGTTGTGGCAAGAAAGTTGCGTTATTGTATAACGTTGTTGGTCGTTTCGTTTTTCCCTGCACCGTGTCTTAACTTTTTAACTTCTTAGAATGAAAATAACATAAATCAGAAGAAATAAGAAAAGACAGACTTCTGTATTATTATAATAATAATAATAATAATAATAATAATAATAATAATAATAATAATAATAATAATAATAATATTTTATTTATTACCCGCCTCTCCATCTAGATCGAGGCGGGGAACAACAGAAAATATAAAATACCTAAACTAAAACAACACAATATATATTATTAAACATCTTAAAACATCCTAAAAACATCTTAAAAACATCTTAAAAACATCTTTAAAACATCCTAATATGTTATACATATTAACATATTTTAAAATTCTCACTTGTCACTGTTTTTAGTGAAGGTATGGCTTATTTTGATGAAGGCAATTCGCAGTGAAATCCTATACATGTCTACTCAGAAGTAAGTCCTATTGAATTCATTGGGATTTACTTCTACATAAGTGTGTATGATTGCAGCACTAAATGTGCTGAATGTTCATTTTTGAAATGAGTGTCCTCTCTTTGGAACAAATTTATTTACGTAGCTTAAAAGAATCTTTGAATTGAAATGCTTCTAATTTAGGATGCTCAAAACATATCCAAGGGGAATGCTGCTCTGCTCCTGCAGCAGGGCTTTCCTACCCGCCCATCCAACTGTCCCTGAGAAGCTGCTCCTGGGGTTTTGGGAATGCTTGGAAAAAGTCTGGGTGGCATATAGGGGTGGGGCTGTAGCTGTGGTAAGTGAGTTTTGGTTACTTTCCTTTATTTTAATGGGAGGGAGGGGTTAGTGATATTTTCAGGTCAGTATATAAAAACTATATATAAAAGTATCAAAAACTTTTTGATAGTTTTTCCCCTCTGCAAGGGTGGGGGACCTATTAAGATGGTCCACCCCTGGAGGCTAATGGATCCGGATGGTTTCCAGAAGGAGCTCTGGGGAGGTTTCCAGCTGATATGGCTGGTTCTCCTGTCATCTGTGGAATGGAGAAAGACCAGGCCAGTTGACGGGATTGCTCCAGAGTGCCCTCTCCAGAGCAGAGCTCTGGTATACTCCGTGGTATACTCCAGAGCGGAGAGCGATGAAGCAAAATAAAAGATGGCTAGAGTGCAGATGGAGGAAAAACTCCCAAGTGGATGCAATTGAACACTGGCGTGTGCCTATGGCTGCATATATTCAGGGGCAGTGGGGGCGGCAAAGAAACAACATCTTGCTGCCTCTATTGAATCCTCTATGTGCCACCCAGCAGAGCTTTCAGGATTGTCCAGGGCCTGTTACATGCTGGCCCTAAGGAGGATACTATTGATCCATCTCAGGCCCACTATAATACATTTGCCAGGCACTTCCAGGACAAAATATCTTGCATCTGCCGGGGCTTAGACTCCAGTGTTATAACAGGTGAATCAGGTGAAGTATCCAGACCATAGTCTTTTCCAGTTTTCTTGGATGAGTTTCCATTGGTACAGCTCAAGGACACTGACAAGGTTTGTGCAACCACTTCCGTATCGGATCCTTGCTCATCTTGGCTTACAAAAACTGGCCGGGAAGGAACAACCAGCTGGGCCAGGGAGGTGATTCACACCTCCTTGTGGGAGGGAGTGGTCTTGGGCTGCCTGGAAGAAGCGATGGTGAGACCACTCCTGAAGAAACCCTCCCTGGACCCGGAATATCTTAATAATTTTAGGTCAGTGACAAATGTTCCTTTCTTGGGCAAGGTCCTTGAACCCGGTAGCCAGCCGAGCCCTAGGCACTCTTGGATGAGACTGATTATCTTGATCCATTTCAGTTGGGGTTCAGGCCAGATTTTGGCATGGAAACAGCCTTGGCTGCCCTGTATGATCACCTATGTTGGGAGAGAGACAGGGGAATTGTGACCTTGTTGATTCTCCTTGATCTCTTGGTGGCTTTTAATACCATCGACCATGGTATCATTCTGGGATGATTGTCTGAGTTGGGAGTGGAGGGCACTGCATCGCAGTGGTTTTGTTCCAACTTGGATGGCCAGCTCCAGAAGGCGGCGCCTGGGGAATATTGCTCAGCCTCATGGATTCTCCAGTATGGGTTTCCACAGCAGTTGATGTTGTCCCCGGTGCTATTTAACATCTACATGAAACCATTGAGTGTGGTCAACTGGAGTTTGAGTGTGCTGTCATCAGTATGCTGATGACAGCAGTTCTATTTCTCCTTTTCATCTTCATCAGGTGAGGTTGTGGATGTGCTAGAGTGGTGCCTGGCCACGACAATGGGCTGGATGAGGGCTAACAAACTGAGGCTCAATCCAGACAAGACTGAGATGCTGTCAGTGGGTGCTCCTTCTGACTGGCTGGTAGGTGCTCAACCTGTTCTGGATGGGCTTGCACTCCCCCGAAAGAGTGAGTCTGGTAGGGATGTGTGCGGAGCTCAATCGGGGGGGTGGAAGTGGGGCGAACTCGCCGGCCTCGATCCCCCCGCCCGAGCTCCACGGGACTTACCTTTCCCTGGCTTGGCTCACGTCCTCGTGAGACAAGCTGGGGAAAGGAAATTCCGGGTCCCCAGCGCTACGTTATTTATGTAAAAAAACAGGGGAAACCTCCTTAAAACGGCTGTGTTTTGGCATAAGCGACGCTTTGTTTTTTATGTTAAAAAGAGCATAAAATACGTTATATTCTAACGTATTTTATGCTGTTTTTAACATAAAAACAAAGCGCTGCTTACACAAATCATGGCCATTTTAAGGAAGTTTCCCGTTTTTTTACGTAAATAATGTAGCGCCGGGGACCTGGAAGTCCGCCAAGCGCCTCAGCCAGCACATCAGCTGGCGCTTGTGGGGTGCTCAGGGCAGATCGCGTGGCAGGGGTACTCGCCGAGCGCCCCGCAAGCCAAGCGCAGGGGTAAGTGCACAACAACCCTAGTAGCTTGGGGGTTCTCCTGGCACCATCTTTGTCACTTGAGCCTCAGGTGGCCTCAGTGGCATGGAGTGCCTTCTACCAACTTCAGTTGGTAGCCCAGCTACGCCCCTGTCTGGACAGGGATAACCTGGTTACAGTTGTCTATGGTCTGGTAACCTCCAAGCTAGATTACTGCAATGTGTTCTACGTGGGGTTGCCTTTGAAGGTGGTTCAGAAACTGCAACTTGTGCAAAACACAGCAGCCAGGTTGAGAACAGGGTCCAGAAGGTACATATAACATTACATATAACACCAATTCTGGCCCGCTTGCATTGGCTGCCTGTATGTTTCCATACCTGATTCAAGGGGCTGGTTTTGACCTATAAAGCCTTACAAGGCTCAGGACTGCAATGCCTGATGGAGTGCCCCTCCCAGCATGAACCTGTACACTACGTTCATCATCTAAGGCCCACCTCCAGGTGCCTCCTCCAAGGGAGGCCTGGAAGGCGGCAACAAGGGAGAGGGCCTTCTTGGTGGTAGCTCCCCAATTGTGGAATGGAATCATCTCCCCAACAAGGCCCACCTGGCACCAACATTGTTATCTTTTTAGTGCCAGGTTAAGACCTCTCAGGCATTTGGCAGCATACAATGAGGTTTTTAATCAGGTCTTGAATTTTTTCTTGCTGAGTGTTAAAAATTGTTTTTACATATATGTGTGTCTCTCTGTGACTGGGTTCGCACAACACACTAAGTCACAGTGGCTACAGTAAACCCTAGAACAAGTCATGGCTTTGAAGAGTGGGTTCGAAGCCATGGCTAAGGAACACTCACTGGGTTCACCATCATGGCTTAGCGTGTTGTGCGAACCCAGTCTGTGTTGTATGTTTATACGTTTGTATGTATATGGTTTTTATAATGTATTGTTAAGGTTTTAATCTTTGTAAACCACCCAGAGAGCTTTGGCTATTGGGCGGTATAGAAATGTAATAAAGGAATGAATAAATCATGAAAAAATGGCCCCCAGTAACATATTTTTATCATTTTTGTCACAATATTTGGAATTTAGATAGCACTTTACAAATTGTACATCTCCTCTCAGATATCTTTACAACAGATCTGTAAGATAGGTTCATGTTAAAATGGCTTGCTTTGTCATAATGCACTGTAACATAGCTGCTTTGGGCAGCAGACTCCAGAAGAGGGCACTGTGCTCTTGCCTTTGACCGTCAGATTTGTCTAGTCTTTGTGTATGAGCCTGGACGCAAAAAAGGGAGGGCTGCAGAGAGATGATCCATAAACATTTTCCTCTCAAGTTCTGGATACACTGTAGATGAGTGGTATTCCTCCTATATGAGAACAAGTCAATTTTTTTGAAGAGTTTTGCCTCTTCAGCTATACGTAGTTCCATTCTTAGGCCATAGTGTCCATAAAAAGGCCTCAGGGCACAATCCTATCCATGCCTGAAGATGCTATAGGATTGTGCCCTTTTAAAATATCAGGAACCTGTATTAAGATAATTGAATTGCAGCTGCCCTACCTCCTGCCTGGGACAAGTCACTGATTTGTAATTCAAATCAATTAGCTTTTATTATGTAAAAAGTTACAAGTGGGCCAGTCTTGCTTCAGGCTACACAGCAGGTTGTGTTACAAAGAATTGCTACACAAGAGTCAAGCTGTTCTAGCATCCTATAAAGCCAGCTTCTAAAGCTAATGCAGTGGATTATAGAGTTAAAAGCAAACTACTGCACTGGGAAATCGTTAGAGCCCTCCCAATCAAGCCAGGCATGTTAAGGAAGCTCTACCTGGGGTCTCTAATGCCTACTCCCTCCTCCTCCTCCTCTTCACTTTGGCTCAGCATTCCCACCATTTCAGAAGGGCCTATTGGACTATCAGCGCCATTCCCACCTATCTCCAACTGCTGTGGCCTTGAGGCCTCAGCCACCTCTTCTTCTTCCTCGTAGGAGTCAGAATCAGACCCCACTTCTTCTTGAGACACCTCTGCAGAGGTGCTGGGCTTGATGCTTGCAACTGGGACCTGTTGAAAAATCCTACAGTAAGGTTGCAAGTTTACCTGGCGGAAGGTTCCACTGTAGTCTATGAAACTAATACCTGAGTAAACATGCTATAGATTGCACTGTAAAGAAAATGAGAACATATGTAGAAAGAAGCAAGACTCTGGTTGCCCCAAGAATATAACATTAATATTCTGAAACTACAGTAGCGCAAAACACAGTGTTCTTTGTTCTTCAAAATCTATATTTTCACAACCCTATTGTAGAGCAGCAATAACACAGCACTTGGAAATCTTCACAACCTATGATGAGAAAAAGGAAGTGTGAGAAGGTTTTAAATGATTTCTCAGTGGACTTTGCCATTGCTGCTGTATGTTGTTGTTTTCGCAACAAGGGGTGGGTGGGTGAAATAATCTTGGGATTTATTTCTTTGGGCAATAGACCCCTGTATTTGTCATTATCAAATGTACTACTATTTGTTTGTACTTCATATAACTGAGTCCATTCATTGCTGTGAATACCTGTTATATTTACTGTATGCAGAGGAGCCAAAAGCATCTAATCTTTTGGAGGGCAACCGAGCTGGGCTCTCTGAACCCGTGGGAATGCAGGCCCCTAACGAGGAGGAGGAGTGGGAATACAAGACCCAAGAGTTAGGTGTCAGATAAAAAGGGAGGGGCGCCTCACCAGTGTGGCGTAGTGGTGAGAGTGTTGGACTGGGACTCGGGAGATCCGGGTTCTATTCCCCGCTCGGCCATGAAACTCGCTGGGTGACTTTGGGCCAGTCACTGCCTCTCAGCCTAACCTACCTCACAGGGTTGTTTTGAGGATAAAATGGAGAGGAGGAGGACTATGTAAGCCGCCTTGAGTTCCTTGCAGGAAAAAAGGCGGGGTATAAATATAATAAATAAAAAATAAATAAATAAATAAAGGGTCACACAGCACTCAGAGACTTGCAACCAGGGAGGAGGCCCTGTGGAACGACGCACCTTGAGGGAGGGACTTGGTAGCCCGATCAGCTTCAGAACGGCGGGCACTGACAGTGTCAGCCTCCTAACAACTCTTTCATGGTGCTCTAACCCAGGGAACTAACTGAAGCTTATGAGGTACTGGCTGGGTTCGCACATCATTTTAAACCCACAGAGGTTCTGTGGGCTTAAAGTTACCCCAGTCCTGGCTGTGCGCAACTAATGGTTTTAACCCACCCATGCTAAGGTGTGTGGCGGTGGCAACGGTGAAGGGCCATGCACTGTCACAGAGAGAATGAGCCCACAGTGTCAGAGAAGGTCAGTGAGCCCTCACCCACTGCAGGAGTCGCAAGATGTCTCCTCTCGGGACTCCTGGTGAGGGCTCATTCGTCTTCCCTCCGCCCTCCTTCCCCTTCTCCCGGGCACCACTGTCAAGCAGCACCTGGGAGAAGGGGGAAGGAGGGCGGGGAGAATGAGAACTGTTCCCTGTGCTGGGTTTATGTAGAAGTAAGCAATTTAAAATGCTCCCTTCTGCTGGGCTTACTTCTATGTAAACCCCGCACAGGGAATGGTTCCTCCACTTTGAGCCCCTTGGATGACCATTTTCCACTGAAGTTCTTGGTTTGAAAGACAATACTTCTGGTAACCCTAACTTCTGCAAGTCACTGTCTTGGATTGTACTTCACCCAGACTCTTCCTTCATCTGTAAGGCAAGCTCTCCTTTCTTAGGTCACAAGATCTTTCTGCCCCCTTTTTGTGCAGACTCAAAAACCTCCCCAGGGAAAGATCTGGGACACCCTTGTTGTTAGATATCTAAAATATGAGAGGCGTTGCAGAGCAGTGATTATATCTTTGTTCCTTTCTGCGAAAATTATTGGGAAAGATGGTTTATTAGCACCCATATCTGAAGCAGACAAAACATTGGAGAAACAGGTGCCTGTAATTGGTTATTGGTAAAAATGTATTGAGTCTGGATGAAACTTAGCATTGAGAATGATTAATGGAAAGGAACCAACTAAATGTGGATTAAAATTTGGGATGTGAAGAAATGTGGAAATGTGAAACTATTTAAATAAAAATGAAATATTGTTCAAGTAGAAGGATTATTATTTATGGTTAGGAGTAAAGTGCTGTAAGATTTCGAGGCTTTGTGAATTTTTGAAGTTGATAAATACGAGGGGGGGATATGTTTTTTTTGCTTAAGAGAAAAAAAGAAAGCAATTTCTTTATAATTATATAGAATATTTGATGTTACTTATACTTGGTTGTGGAAAAATTGGAAGTCCTTTTTCGTTTAATGTCGTTTGGTCTTCGTAGTGTATGTTTGTTTGGTTCTTGTTTTGTTCTGTTCTTTGTATTTTGTTTTTATGGATTTTAAAGTTCAAATAATTTTTTTTTTTTTTACCAAAAAAGGAGAAACAGGTGCCTGAAGGGAACTGTTAGCTCAGTGTCTTCGTAGGGGAACATCTGACAGACATTTTTAGGGCAGCCACCTGGTCAACAGCTTCCACCTTCACTAGTCATTGCAAGGCCGGGAAGGGGAACCCCAGAGGGCCACGCTCCCTTCCCCAGCCACACCCCCTTTCCCCCAGCCACTGAACATTTGGTGGTTTCCTGGCTTTTCTGCATTTCCCCTCTCCATTCTAAAAGATTGAAATGCCTCTCCTAAGATTGAAATGCCTCTCCAAGTTAATGGCAGTAAGAACTTGGGAGCTATAATACACTGTTTGTTTGTTTTTAAATCTTTGGCTACACCCCTTTTGCCTTTGGCCCCGTTCCCTTCATCTTCATCCCCGCCCACCGTTGGACTGCAGCCTGAGCGCCTCTCCAAAACTGAATTCGGCCCTCAGGCTGAAAGATATTCCCCACCCCCTGTTATAACATATACCGTATATACCTGGGCTTTTTTGCATCACTCCAACGGGGAAGCCTGCCTTAGTTAAACCTCCCCCACCCCCACCCGTTTCAAAAGCACTTTGCAGTATGGGATGGAGGGCTGCTGATTGAGAAACAGAGCTCAAAGGTCCATTCGCTGTGTGGAAATAGTCATGCTATTCTTTAGATCCACGTCATAGGAAAATGGGAAAGAGATCTGGGCATTAACATAACAGATAAGTGGAATATATAATGCATGTTTAAATTACGTAGCAAAATTGCCTGAAATATAAGAACTTTTATAAACTGGTATGTTGGTATTTAACACCTTTGTACAATAAAAAACCTTATTTATTTATTTATTTATCATATTTCTGAATCGCGCATCTGGCCGGTGACCCGGCCACTCTGGGCGATGTACAATATATATAAAAACACAATATTCCTTTCTACCTCCCTTGCATTTCTAGCAGTAACTGACCCCTGTATGACACCCTGGAGGAAAGAAGTGAAGTACAAAGTTAGTTCTATGGGGCTCCCCCCATCCCACCTACTTTCCTTGGACTGGGATAGTGCAAAATCTTTAGTTAAACAAAGATTACGAGACATCGATCTACAAGAACTTCATTGAGCAGCACGGGGCCTGTGTTCTCCTAGTGCTTTGGGTCTATCAGGCCCCTTCTCTAATGACGGAATGGCTTACTTAAATTGGTTATCAATTCCCAAATATAGGAAAGCATTCTCCCTGGCTAGGTTTAACGTCCTCCCGTCTAAACCTTTAGAGGGAAGATACTCTAGAACAGTGTTCTCCAACCTTGGGTCCCCAGATGTTTTTGGCCTACAACTCCCAGCATGCCCCAGCCAGCGTAGCTGGCTGGGGCATGCTGGGAGTTGTAGGCCAAAAACATCTGGGGACCCAAGGTTGGAGAACACTGCTCTAGAACAGCAGTAGATGAAAGGTGCTGTCCCTGTAACAACGTTGAAGTGGAATCTGTGATACATGTTCTGTTCAACTGCTGTTATTATCAGGGGGTTAGAGATGCATTACTACTCCCAATTACCCAAGCCCTTCCAGGTCGGTCCTCAGAATCTCTTATGTACATTTTACTTGAAAGATCTAACAGATTAATCACTGAGCGGGTTGCTAAATTCCTGAATGTTGCCATTCTGACCAGATCTTCTCTGGCACTGTGATTTAATATTTTTATATAGAACAATACATTTTAATGTTATGTATTTTTGTATCCGGTTGGTGGTCAGTTGACCGTAAATAAAGTTCATTCATTCAGTACATAAAAACACAATAAAACAAAATATAAAATCCATACATCTATTAAAATCCTAACCCACCCCATATTCCCGCCTGAAGAACCATGTTTTTAATGCATGGCGGAAGCTCATCAAGGAGGGGGCATGGTGGAGGTCACTGGGGAGAGTTCCATAACTTGGGGGCTGCCACAGAAAAGGCCGCCATATTTACCAAACTAAGGTAGGATGCTGGAAATGTGGGTTACAAAACACAAATTATTATTATTGCTTGTGATTATGTCAAAGAATTCCAAATTCTGGAGGAAAGTCTTGAACTTAACAGTCTTAACTTGATATATAGAGCAACAGTGCTGCTGCTAGGTTATTTGCATGGTAAAGTAGAAGCAGATGATATTGAATTGTATTAAACACATTTAGTGCTAGTAGAAATCACTTCCAGATCCAAACCCCCCAGAAATCCCCAAAAGCAGATGATATGAAAAATCATAGATTGAGAAAGAAGGCTAATTGCAAATTCTTCTAATAGAAAATGTAATTTATTTCTTAGATATTGGAACCATGTATGGGAAAAGATGACTCAGATTCTTCACAATTTTATGAATGTATGTTATATTTACATATAGTACATACTGCTAATATAATAATAAAGAGGAAAGCTTTAAGAAGTTTCACATCTTACAGTTTTAGGGGATACATTTCACTCAGCTTTGTAACATATGAACTACCATAAAAAGCAGCACAGAACATTTAACATTTTTAGTGTCATACATGGAATAGCACATTTTTAAAAGATGCATGTTTCAATTAGAGCATATTCTTTATTCACTCCACAAAATATATGTTGCAATCAAAAGATGAGGAGTGTGATCCAAAGAAATAGATGCACTTTCTCTGAATTAAACACTTTTAATTATTGGAACTCTGGAATATGCCCTTTCAAAGAACAGTTTCAATATGCCCTTTCAAAGTTTCAAAGAGTCGGAGACGGCAACCTTGATCGGTACCGTGGGTGATAGCGACCTCAGGAACAAGGGGAGTCATACCCCTCCCATGCAGATCTTGCACAGTAGGCATAATTTCCCCCATACTGTCAGTAATGTTCACGGTATGAGCGGCCCCCAAAGGAGTCCGCTGAGTACTTGGATCCGACATCGTACATGGGGGATCGAGACTGGTAGCGTCGGTCTCTGTCTCCCATGCAAAGCAGTTGGTATGTACGTTGTAGGCTGGGCAACTCTTGGCGCACATCCGGATGGGGTTGATCATCTCTGGGTTGTTGATATCGAGCGCTCCTTGATTCTCTGGAGCTCGAGCAGTGATGTCCTGGTGGAGTGGAGCCCGAGGGGTCACCGCGAGGGACTGCGATATATGGAGACTCGACTATTTCCCCCTCTGACACCGAGAACACAGGAGCCTTCGAGCTTCAAGAGCCCCTCGTGTCGATGAGCAAGAATGCCACTGCTTGGTCTGGACAGATACTGGTGCCGAGGCAATCAGTGTTTGGAGCGGTCCAGTTGTTGAGGTTGATGGGACTGGAGAGGCAGGTTTCTTAGAGGGCGAGCAGGGTGGCTTCTTCTTCCCCTTCCTAGCCTCCTTGATTTGTTTACGTCACTCAGAGTCCTCTCTAGCCTTGCATGCCTTCTTGGTGAGCTTTCTAGCTAAATGGGCCTCCAACAACTTGCCCGGAGTGGAAGGGCATTCAGTAATGCTTTATGAGTGGGGTTTTCAGCCTTGATGGAGGAGGCGGCATCGGATCCGACAGTGTTGATACTGCCTCAAGGGCCTTATCAGCCTTTAGTTTATCTGCCCGATGCTTGCGGGCTTGGCGGGTAAACACCTGGCAGTGGTGACAAGAGTCCACCACATGGTCGTCTCCCAGACAGATTAGGCATAATGAGTAATCATCAGCGGGCGGTAGCTTTGCCCTGCACTTCGCACATTTGCAGAAGGCTGCTATGAGAGCCATGGCGTCTCAGAAAGAAGCGAGGAGGAGAAAAGAAAAAATAGAAGAATTTTTTTGTTTTCTGTTACAGGCCTGTGGCTCACGCTGGCTCAGCTTGTCTGAGTGTGGAAAGCTAAGCAGGGTCAGGCCTGGTTATTACTTGGATAGGAGACCGCTCCTCTAGTTTCCTGCATTGAGCAGGGGGTTGGACTTGATAGCCTTGTAGGTCCCTTCCAACTCTATGATCTATGAAAACTATAAGATAATGAGAAAAAAGGGAGCGACAAAGAGTAGAATCGGTGAAAAAACACTCAGCTATCAACTGTAAAAGAGCAGAAAGAAAGAGCCTCCTGACAGCGACTGGCCGCAATTGAGGTTGAAGAGGAACTG
This sequence comes from Shinisaurus crocodilurus, assembly GCA_021292165.1. Taxonomy (NCBI): domain Eukaryota; kingdom Metazoa; phylum Chordata; class Lepidosauria; order Squamata; family Shinisauridae; genus Shinisaurus; species Shinisaurus crocodilurus. The sequence goes on along the minus strand of CM037881.1, from coordinate 131,495,229 downwards.
AGGGATCAGGCGGGAGCCGTGCTCAGGAGCACGCCCGATTTTCTTCAGCTGTAGAACTTTCCCGAAGTGGTCTCAGTGCAGGCGCAGAGCCCATGTGTGTGATGCACAGAGACCATGAAGAAGAATGTAGTGTTTTAAACACCTCCAGAAAACATACAGGTTTACTCAAGCTTTCCCTGGCTTACAATTAATTATCATGATTCTGCTTCATTTTTCTGTCCCTCTTATTGTTTCTCTTGATTTAACATTTGTTGTTGAAAGTTTAAATGTTTTAGTGTGATGCCTTTTAACTTTGTGTATTAGAGATTTTAATATATGAAGTATACAAGTATCACTAATAAATTAATTAATTAATAAACAATGTGTGTGATCTAGATGTTGGTGTGAGAGAGAACAACAGACACATTTTTAGAGACAGGCAGAAAGAGCTGAGCTGTGGGCTCTAAATTAAAAGCATCTTGGGGCACAGAGATGCCTCTCTTTGGGAATCTATGGTGTGGTGGATTTGTCTCTTGTAAGATGCTATGCTGTCCGTCTCCACCTGTGCTCAACTTGTACATTTGCAAATAAATCCAAATATTACAAACACAGTAAGTCCCCAGTGATTTCTTCCAGAAGAGCAAAGATTCAAGTGAACACTGCCATGAAACTTCCCACCCCTCAGAGAAGTGGGGAGCATGCAGCAACATGAACATACAGCTGGACAAGAGGCTGTAGTAGCACACTGAGCATTGGAGTCAATGAATCTTGGCTTCACAAACCAGATTACCTACCGACATACTTCATACTGTCTCAGTCTCTTTCTGAACAAGGATTTGCAAATCATCCCAGCACCCTGAAAAAAGCCTGTAAAAATATTTACAAATGAATAGCAACCCTGAAGCTGAAACCTGAGGTTATAGGAGACATGGTAATTATCTGTTCTAGTATCAATTCTTTTTAAGATTACAACTTAAGCATGTATCTAGTAGGGGAAAATGTGTTTATTTCTTCCTTTTAAATGTCTTTCTTTCTCAAATGTCTTCTTTCTTTCTCTTTTCTTCTTCTAAAATCATCTGCTTTATCTGCAATTCTTCTGGGAATTCTATTTTTCTTTCCAGAATGATGATGCTGATCCCCCTGCCCTCATATATTTCCCAAGATAAATTAGATTTTAATATGAAAGATCTTTTTGAAAGCTTTTTTGAAGTTCTCATTACAGAGTGGGTATATAAATGGATTTAATGTAGAATTCACATAGCCAAGCCAAATAGTAAACATGTGAACAGGGCGATTGTAACAGCTTTCACAAAAGGCCATGACCATAAATAATACAAAATATGGAATCCAGCACAGTATAAAGGCTGCCATTATAATGCCTAACTGTTTGGCTGCCTTTCTGTCTCTGTTCATGCGCAACCCTTGATTTCCGCTAATGGAATGAGCACGCAGCCTCCCCCATGTCTTTTTCAAGTAGCGGAGACTTGCTGTGTCTTTTCTATTGGTATACTGAGGGAAACACCCTTCTGTGTAAGAATTTTGCTCCATAGTGGGATCAGAATCATTTCCAGAGGAAGGCCTCTTTGCAAAAATGTGTTCCTCTGATGTTTTCCTGAACTCATACTCTTGGGGACAAGGGCCTTCTGCATTCTGCATACTTTCATTGACACAGGCATACTTCCTGTCTGTACTGCCTATTCCTTTGCCATTCTGCACTATGGCTGGAGCAAAACTGCTAAACTTCACTACTTTATGGTCATCTCCTCTAAGAAAACCTTTTGGGATTTCATCAAAGTTACTTGATGGATGTTTAGCCTCCATCCTTTTGTTCTGATCAGAGTTGTCATTTTCTCTGGAGGCATATCCTATATATTTACTCGCACTTTGAGAACAAATCGTTTGCATTTCTTGCAGCTTTCCATCATGCACATCTGTTTTTTCTGAGGCAGGTCTAAATGACCCTTTTATAAGTTCTCGATGCTGACAATGCTTCCGGACAGCCTTGTATATTCGTGCATAGAACCACAGCATCACTAATGATGGGAGATAAAAGTTGATCATGGCTGTCAAGATTTTAAACCATGTGGTTCTGCAAAAATCTGTTTCACATATGCTTTCATCATCAGTTCCATTCTTAATAGTTGTGCTGCTGTGATTTGTAAAGTTACGCCAGCCAAGAATTGGGATTACCCACATAAAAGAGAGGAACCAAGCTACTGAAATCATGACAGAGGCTCTAGTTTTGGTCCTGTACTTGAGATATTGCAGTGGCTCTTGGACAGAACGGTAACGATCTATGCAGAGTATGAAGAGACTGAATATGGAGGCTGTGCTGGCCACATAATCCATTGACAGCCAAAACAGGCAAGCATTTCTAGCCAGTATCCACTTATCGTTCATCAGGTACACAATGTTTAGTGGCATGACGGCTGCACCAACTATAACATCTGCACATGAAAGGCTGACAATATAAAGATTGCCAACTGTCTGTAGTTTCTTTTCTGTTTTCACTGCATACAGAACCAAAATATTCATGATGACTGTGATCAGTGAGATACTTCCTAAGACCAGTCCTAGGACAGGTTGAACCTCTGCAGAATTTTTGTTTGTGGTTCTGTCAGTCACACACATCTTTTGCCTAAAGCTAGAAGGGGGAGGATCAAAGTACTGACATATTTCAGTCTTGTTTGGAGCACTCTGGTTGGTTTCTTTGTAGTTATCTTAGTGAATCTGTAAATGAAAAGAAATATGTAAAGAAATATTTTCAACAATAGGATAAACATCCTGACAGTATTTACAGCTAGGCAAATAAAAGTAAAGAGTGAGCTAACTGAGGGAGGATAGATGACAAAGGACCTACACAGCAATATCTGCAATATCTCTTGTGCTCAATTATTAAGTTTTTCCATCATTCATATGACATGTAATATCTATGACTAAATTTCAGACAGATCCACAGAGAAACTTCCAATTTCAAGAATTCCCTTCTTCGATAAATTCCTCATTTGTGACTGGGTTTTACTCTCCACATCATAGCTTTCTCTCTCTCTCTCTCTCTTCCTTGATCCATAGAAATGCATCCAAACATTTGAGGAAATTGCAGGGCTCTTGCCCTTCCTATTTTTGTGAAAGTTCATTTGTAAATTTTGATTAGTATTTATTTATTTATTTTATTTATTTATTATATTTATCAATCGCCCATCTGGCCGGCCACCCGGCCACCCTGGGCGATGTACAATTAAAATACAGTAAAACACAATAAAATATAATAATTAAAACAATATAAAAAATTCTCATTAAAAACCTAACCCACCCCATATTCCCGCCTGAACAGCCATGTTTTTAATGCACGGCGGAAGCTCATCACGGAAGACTAAGTATTAGTCTTAATTAAGGGTACAATCCAATCGAGATGCCCATAAGTCTCAGAACTTGGAGGATGACAGGCATCCTATGCAGAGCGGAAGGAGCGGTAGTGATTTTCGCCTCCCCGCTCCTCCCACTCTGTATTTCTGCTAGAGAGCCGTTTTTGGCCATCTAGCTGGGGCACTTTGGAGGGGGAGGGAAGGCTTCAAAAGACACAGGATAGGTTGTACCCTGGCCTCTGTGGTCTCCTCCCCTCTCCGCCCCCCCAACACCCTGTTTAAGCCGTCTTGACCTTGGAGAGGCAGCCGGTGAAGTTCTTTCTGCACCAGCTGAGAGAGCGGAGAGGGGGATCAGAGTGCAGATTCCCAGGTCCAGCTTCAAGGTCGGAGCTCGGTCTCCAACCTTGGATTTGTGAATCTGAAGTATCCTATGCCCACAGGATCATTTATTATTGCCCCTATGAATGTGTACTAATGGGCTAACATGGGTACCTGATATTGATTTGGTGAGTGGAGTTTGATTTTCTGTTGCTTTGCACTATCAAATATATTAATGATAAATCAATGCAGAGATATTATCTCTACAAAATTAGAATTCTTATCTGGCGACTACATACTGTATGTATGGTTTGACCCTCTGTGGAATGTGCCTGTCCAGTTATATCCTTTCATTATTTTAAAAGTGTGAAAAATATGCTTTAACAGATCCATTTAACTCTTTGGCAAAAATTGATATAATTATTATTGAGAATTATTCAAAAGTCATAAAAATTAATACATTTCCATTTTAATGAGATTGCAAGACTCACTTTTTATCACAGCATGTGAAAAATACCAGACTTCTGAGGAAGTTCTAGGTTAACTCTTAATTTCCATATCCTTTATTTGAAAGGAGGCCCTTCCTAGTTCAAATGTCTCCTCTTCACATCCTCATGGAAAGTTGTGGCATTTCTTTCAGAAAATCTCAGCTGTACTGAAGTTCATAGCTGCAGTCCCAAGTGGTTTCCCTATATTCGGCCCAATCTAAATGTGACAAGGAAAGCAAAATGTAACTTTCCCATGAAGCATTTCATGTACCTGGAACCTCATTTAAACCAGACATTCAGCCAATATGTATGAAATGTTAGTATACCAGCACAGCAGCCACCCAGGCCACAGATCCCTGCCAAGCTAGAGAAGTACGTGAGGAAACTGGATTTAAATGGGATGGTGGGCATGTGGAACTCTGCACAGGCGCTTCTTGTTCTCCCAGTCTCATCTTTAAATTGAGTCATAAAAACTAGAATTGCGCAATATGACATCTGATTTTTATAAAGATTGAAATGTAAGAGCAGCCAAAACTGAGACACAGTGCTGTGGAATTCTGGGTTACATTGAAATTACTACTATATGTCATTTCTATAAGCCACTAGGGGTGCAGTCCTATGCATATTTATACAGCGAAAGTCCTACAACTCCTAGTATTTGGGAATGCTGGGAATTGTAGGACATTTTTTCAGTCTAAACATGCATAGGATTGTGCCCTAACTCAATTTTAATATTTACTAAACCAAAATTCTCTCAGCCTTTAACAGTGCAGCAAGGAACAATGTTTTCATTAAGCTTCCTAATTCTGTGGAGTCCTGTGGTAAAAAAAAATAAACATTTGAAATATGATGAGTAGCAACAACTACTAGTTCATATATATGAAATAGTAGCCAATGCCAAACCAGTGTCTTTTTCTCTGTTTTACTGAGACAGAAAATACACATTAAGTCTGCAATTCTATCCTGGCAGGGTGTCCAAGGGGCCATAACATTTGTTATATCTCCCTCTCAGAGAGTGCCCTCCAAGGGTGCCCTCAGATATTCTCTCTCTCTCTCTCTCTCTCTCTCTCACACACACACACACACACACACACACACTTTGAAAATCCTTTGTGATGCTGGAAGGGGTAAAATAAGTGTACTGGGGAGGGGTGGGTATGGGGCATGCTGGGAAAGGCTGTGGATCCACAGCTCTCCTGCCCCCAAACCAGCTGATGATCTATGCCAGCCCTGGAGCTGGCATGGATCAGTTCCCTTCCACTGCTTTCAATGGGAGAAAGAGATTTAAGAGAGATCCCCCCCCCCCAAATGCCCTTGGCAGGAGGGAAAAAGTGGAAATGCCACTCCTCCCTCTGTTCCACCTGCTGGGCTCAAACCAGCAGGGCTTTGAATATGTCGGAGACTCTTGCATGGAGCTCTCCACTGCTGCAGGTGGTAGGAGTGAGTGTTCCGCCCTGCTTATATTATTTATTCTAGGCTGGTTTATGTGCTTAAAGACATGAAGAAGAGTCTCCCTTTAACAGCCAATTTATCAACAGCGATTTAGAATTCTGGGTGAAGTAAAAGGTTATTGTCCTCTTTAGAGAATTGCTTTTATGCTGAAGAACTTAATAGTTTAATGCTGGAAAAGGTTTGGCTATAGAACCAAAGGTTTGGCTATAGTATAGAAATGGAATGAATGAATGGTTCATGGCACCTCTTTGGAGATCCCTTCTTCTCTAAGTACATTTCTCCACAAATCTAACAGGAAGAGGAGCAACTGAAATGAATGTCAATGGGAATAAAACTCCTCAAAATGATATACACATGCCCTGCCAGTGACAGAATGCTTCCCATCACACCAATATATTTAAAATTGTTATTTGTATTACTCAGTAATCAAAGAAGCTCTTCCATAGGTACCATAGTAGCAGGTGCATGCCTTGTAGCTTTCATGTGTTTACTGTTGCTAAGGCAACCACTTCTTTGGCATCCATCAGAGATGGAGAGGTGTTTGTCATTCATTCCTTGCAGCCTTGTGGGATAAAAGTATCAAAAGTATTAGTAACTCAACAACACCTGTCACTATAGTATATCTGGGGTTAATATCAGCAATCTCAAAAACACTGTAGAAAACATATGATGAGCACATGCATAATACAATAAGTATATGGAAAAAACAAATTTTATATTCAAATTATATATTTCAGCATGCCAGGCCAATATCTGAAATCAAATAATGGACCTGATTTCTCCAGCAAAATCTGAATGCATTTCAGAGAACCCAATAATGTAAGAGAAAATGCAACTCCTTAGTTATTACATGTATAACCCACCATTCCTCCATTGAACTCAAGGCTGCGTGTAAAGGGTTCACAGGCAGTTCTCCCATCCAGTCACTGATCAAACCCAGAGGCTTCACTTCAGCAAGGTTGCTATATCATGTGCTTTCAGTCCATCACAAGGCTTAATTTCCCACTCATCTCAGAAGTTGGTCACATTCAAACTCCCTCCACCACTAATGAATAACCTATTGGCAAAACTAGACTTTTCCAAGCCAGGTGTGTGTGTGTGTGTATTATATATAATACACAAACACACACAGAGCTGGGTTATAGTTAGAGCAATGATGCATCCAATATAGCAGGAAGATTATGTAAGCCGCCTTGGGTTCCTTGCAGGAAAAAGGCGGGGTATAAATATAATAAATAAATAAATAAATAAATAAATATTTATCTTTATTTTATTTATTTTATTAAAATGATTTTTAGGCTGCCTAAAATATAAAATATTACAAACACTATAAAAACAGATAGCATCAATAAAACCTGCAGCCCACTGATTATGAAAAGGACAGAGAAAGTAAGTGGGTCTTTGGAGCTTTCTTGAAGGTCTGCAAAGAAGGAGCCTGACAAACCCCTGATGGAAGTGGATTCCGGTCCGGAGATGCAGGGCCACCACTGAAAAGGCCCTCTCCCTTGCACTCCCCCCCAGCCTAACCACCCTTGGTGGCGGGAAGTTGAGAAGGGCCTCTGCTGATGATCTCAGAGTACAGGCAGGCTGGTACAGGAGAAGGTGGTCCCACAAGTATCGTAGGTCCAAACTACTTAAAGCTTTAATTAAAGATTGAAACCAGCACTTTAAAATGGGCTTGGAAACACATTGTCATACGAGCAGATCCCACCAATATTCGGGAAGCTACATTCTGCACTAGCTGAAGTTTCCAAACCATCTTTAAAGGCTGCCCCATTACAGTAGTCCAGCCTGGATATCACCAGAGTGTGAATGACTGGGTAAGATCCTCCCGCTCCAGATAGGGTGACAGTTGGTGTACCAGCCTAAGCTGGTAAAAAGTACTCCTGGCAACCACTGCCATCTGAGCTTCCCCTGTAAGCACAGAGTCCAGGAGCACACCTTGGTATATTATCATATATTGTGGGTTCATGTGAGCCCCTCCACATGTCCAATGTATGCAAGAATGTATATTTTAATTTATTTTTGCAGAGTGAATAGGAAATATGGCTGTGAGCTTGAAATAATTTAATATCTGTAATTAGATTTTATGTTTAGTTTCTTTGTTCATGTTGTTGCATGTTTGAAAAAATAAGACAATGACATCTTAGACACAACAAACAGCACAATCCTATACAATGTATAGTGTAGATTAGTGGTAGTAAATCCCACTGATTTCAATGGGGCTTTCTCACAGGTAAATGGGTATAGAATTGCAGCCTTAGATACAATACAGCACATGGTGAGTAGTTTCTATACCAAAAAGCATATTGAATAGAGTTAACAATGCAAAAATTGCAATGATTACACAGTAATGTCCAGACCACTGTATTATTGAATAGGAAAGAAACAGGGACAATATGTTAGGGGAAAAACTGTAAGGTACATGAAGGACCAAGTACTACTATATCTAAAATATAAGCTTTGGTGCTTTATTCATTCCTTTGAAAAGAAGGAAAATGTTCCAAACCACAAGCATTAGTATACTTAGGACTCAGCAACCTCCAGTACGTTTTCAAAGATACAGACAAATGAATCATATAATTACAGACAAAATAAATCCTCTGAATACAAAAGAAAAATGTACGAGCAGGGAAAAGCCCAAACCAAAAAGTGCACATCCATCTCCATTATAATTTTTGTTCCCCGAAAAGGCAACACTATCAAGAAAAATATGAGCCTATTAAAGATAATTTATTTCCAGATGAAATATTCTCCGCACACTTGTATACATCCTAATTGTATACATCCTAATTGTAACATCTGGTTACACTGTAAGAGTAAGGTGAATTACTTGGTCCTCATTCTTAAAAGAAGCATCTAAGAAGTTTTGAAAGGGAAAGAGCTGAATTGTTTGCCAAATTGCCCTGTTTGATAAAGTTTGAATGACAACCAATTTCAATAGCAAGGTAGTTAACCAGAAATACCATAGAAGAGAATGATGTATTCATTGTCACCCATGTGAGTTCAAGAAGTTACTCAGAACTACCAGCCAGATATTGTGCAGCCTGCTATGAACAGTGATGTAGTAGAGGCAGAACCTAGCAGAGTGCAACTGTGGGACTTTATTCAGAGCAGGGTTGATGATTTATGTATTTATTTATTTAATACATTTTTATACCGCCCAATAGCCGAAGCTTTCTGGGCGGTTTACAACAGTTAAAATCATAAAATACAATATAAAATATAAAATTTAAAGCCACAGATTAAAAACAAACAGCAGAGCTAGCAGCAGCAGTTACAATAATGGAATTAAAAACAATTACAAGATTAAAATGATTAAGATGATTAAAATGATTGAAATGCCTGGGAGAACAGAAAGGTCTCCACCTGGTGTAGGAAAGAATACAAAGTAGGCGCCAGGAGAAACTCTTTGGGGAGCTCATTCCATAATCGGGGTGTCACAGCAGAAAAGGCCCTCTGATGTTATCAGATGGAGTGTCAGTGTGATTGATGGACCTTCCTTGTTCTGGCAAATGAATGAAGTCATAACAAGGCTTTCAGGTGTCACTGTTGTTTGTGACAGATTAGCATAAAAGAAGTCAGAGAATGAGAAAAATAGTTGAACATAGCTTGGTTCTTCCCTCCTTTTCTTTGATGGAGTTCCTACTTCGCACAAGCTATTTAAATGGTAACACTTTGCAATATTGTTTGCATTTCTAATTAAAAGCTAAATGTTGCATTGTAGTGGATTTAGGATCTTTTGTAAGAACTCAAAGTGTTTTGCAAGTTGAACCTATGCAGTCAGAAGGAAGCACCACTGAATTCAATGAAACTTACTCCCAGGTGAGTATGCATAGGATTGCAGTCATGCTTCATAAACTTAACTGTGAGATTTTATTAGTGGGTTTGTTTGTTTGTTTGTTTTGGATGCCTGTGTTTTATGATAGAGATTTAATGAGTGTTAGCTCATTTGCATATAAATAATAGAAAATCAGATCTCTCATGCTCTCTCTCTATATATATATATGGAGAGAGAGAGAGAGAAGAGACGTTGGTAGATGACTACGGCTTCTACTTCAGTTATGGTGGCTATGGGGCCCGTCATGATGAGCTCTTGAACTTCAAAATTTACCACTACACCACACAGGATATATTTCAAGGTGCACTTGCTTGGATAGAAGCAATAACAGCTAGAAAAGATAATGGAACATTTATTTTAGGAAGTGTTTCTTCATTGGTACACTGTTCTTCACAGACCATGAAGAACAGTGTACCATGCCCCTTGATCTTTCTGTTCATAATAAGACTATTACACAGCTCTTCAAAAGGCATGTTACTCCACATTCAAAGTTCACTAGTTTCTACCCGACAAGTAAACATTTGTTAATTCAAACAAACATAAAATAACCTAGTGAATATGTTCAGTATTTTGTGCCCAAACACTTTAAATTAATGCAGTGTTTCTCAACCTTGGGTCCCCAGATGTTTTTGGCTTACAACTCCCAGCATGCCCCAGCCAGCATAGCTGGCTGGGGCATGCTGGGAGTTGTAGGCCAAAAACATCTGGGGACCCAAGGTTGAGAAACACTGAATTAATGTATGCCTATGTACTCCAGTTGTATGCCTATGTACTCTGGGAACATGGGCGGGAGGATGCTGTTGCACTCGTATCCTGCTTGTGGGATCCTGTGGGCAGCTGGTTGGCCACTGTGTGAACAGAATGCTGGACTAGATGGACCCTTGGTCCGATCTAGCATGGCTCTTCTTATGTTCTTATGAAATGCCTACCACTAATCTCCTCTCTCTCTTGACAATGTAGAGTAGGCAAAAGGCTGAAAAAGAAGCCAGAACTATTTTTCTGTTCTGATGTACTGATGTTGCAAATAAAGTATTGGCCCAAACTGGCTTCTATTGCTGCATTACAAATATAGAATAATTATATCACCAGGCAGAAAGAGGCAAAATAAAAGCATTGGGATTGCATGGGCATCTTATATGCTCATGTTAGCAAATGCCTCAACTCCTTAGGCTCATTGACAGCTTCAAGAGAAATGGAATTTTGTTTTATATTGACAGCTACAAGAGACACAGAGCACAATAGATGTGAATTTGTTTTATAAGACAGACAGGGCTTCTGAGGAACAGCAAGAAGCATACTATTCATCAAGCATCCCTGCTAGCTGGGCTAATGTGGCAAGTTACTGCAAAGTGGTTGGTGCAAATTGGTGAGGCTCCACTGAACTTCCCAATTAGCATCTGCAGAGGATGTGCTCCAGAGTTTGACAACGAACAGTATTAGAGAGTTTTTCTACACAAGGCATTTGTTGTCATTCCCTACTCATGGTTGTTTACAGGTTCTTTAGACGATATTGTGACCCTCCAGTTTCACTTCTGTTTGTAAACAGCACTTTCTGTGAGCTTTTTTAGAGCAAGGAAAATGGGGTATTATTTCTTATGGTGAAAGAAAGTGTGATTTCCCCTTGTGTATCTGCTCTATTCTGCTATACCACAGTGCCACCTAGGGGTTATGTAGCAGGAAAGACAGAAAGGAAATGCTCATGTAGTGCTCGGCTCTCAATTCTGTGATGAAACCGAAAGTAGATGCAGCGGATTAACAGCCTTGTGTAGAAAAACCCATAGTGTTTCCTACCAATCTGAATAAGCTTATCTCAACATGTGTTTGTATGGAATTTTCCTGAAGAAATCTGGTTTCAGTAGTCAGGTTTGAAATTAGTTATAATACTGCAGCCTGACTAAGAAGTACGGTACTTGATTTATATGTCCATAAATATATATTTGCTAAATGCAGGGCTTTTTTTCTGGTGGAACTCACCGGAACTGAGTTCCAGCACCTTTTCTTCTATTAATTGCATTACAATTTAATCGCCATCTACTCCCGAGGAAATGTAATCCAAGAGTTCCGGTACCTTTTTCTCCAGAAAAAAAGCACTGGCTAAATGTATAACTAAAATAAAATGATCCAAAATCCACAGTTGGGCAATACCTTTATTAGGACTAACCAAAATGCCACAAAAGAGTATGTAAGCTTTCAAGTTCTCCAGCCGGCTAGATGGTACAAAATCTGGGGGGAAGGGAGGAGAGAGAAAAAAAGTACAAAGATTGGACCAGATGATGTGGTCATGAAGTCTGCAGTTTAGCCTTAGTCTCAAGATGGAGACCGCAGACTGAAATAATGAGTCACTGGTAGGTGTCACAGGTATCAGATTACATCAAGCATTCTGTGACAAAGAAGCAATGGATAACCCCCATTTCTGAAGACATAAAAACTGGCTCTTGCCTTCGGCGAAACACATAAGTAAAATATGCATCCAAATCCAGCATTCAGATAACAACTGAATGGACCTATACACCTAAATGCTATAATCCAAGGTTCTTTGGGTTTCTCTCTTGTGCAGTGGGAATGTATGCGCTGAACACACTGGGACACTGAAATGATGGGGAAACCCTTGCTCTCAAGGAATTCCATGTGAATAGTGGAGGCCCTGATAGACACAGGCTTACAGATATAACAAACATTTGGCTTAATCACAAATAAAATACAACAATTTATCAATCACCGTATAACACATTGTCCTCAAGGTGACTTATATACAGATACAACACAAATGAAAATCCAATAAAAGCCTCATACGTAAGATCAACATCAAAAGCATCCTGCACACAAAAACTATTTAAAACCAGCAGAGACTAGAACATAACAGACAGCAACCACTAAAACTCGAAAGCTTTCACACATATTAAACTACTCTGAAGATGCAAAACAGACAACAAGAATATATCTCAATTTTAAAAACCCGAGAGAATGTTCTTTGCCTGGTACTGTAAAGACATTAAAGGTGCACCCTAAGGTAGGTGGGCCTCCCTGGCGAGGGCATTCCATTCCTGTGGGGCTAAAGGCCCACTCGTGGCATGAGCAGGAATGCAGGGGAAGAGGCGGTCCTTCAGATACTGTTCCCAAGCCGTGAAGGGCTTTATAGGTGAAAAACATATTAATAAAGATGGTGCTTAGAGAGAAAGAAAGCCGTACAGACAGTGCTTTTTTTTCTGGAGAAAAGGGTACCGGAACTCTTGGATTACATTTCCTTGGGAGTAGATGGCGATTAAATTGTAATGCAATTAATAGAAGAAAAGGTGCTGGAACTCAGTTCCGGTGAGTTCCACCAGAAAAAAAGCCCTGCGTACAGATATTTGGAATAAAGACTACACACTTAACTTGGTAGGTAGAGTATAAAACTAAATTAGACTAGATTAGGCAGATAGAGATGAAAGTCCATGATCTGAGCTCAGTCTGGGGGCTGGTAAAGTATAACTCTAGTTTCATTAGCACACTGAACTCCTTTTATGCAATTTGAGTCATAAAAACAATTGTATCCATTTTACTACTTACTTAAGGTGCAATCCTATGCATGTTTAGACAGCAAAAAGGCCTACAACTCCCAGTATGCTGGGTGGGGCATGCTGGGGGGTTATAGGCCTTTTTTCTGCCTAAATATGCATAGGATTGCATCCTTATATATTTAGTTTAAAAAGATAGTATGCTAATCTAATGAAATAATTAGTTTATACTTTCATATAAATAGAATTCTCTTAGAGCCTGTTCAGATGGGCAGTACCACTGGTATCCACCAAAAGGGAACCACTTCTGATAATGGACCAGACCACTACTGTAAGATGCTCCAGGAAATTAATCCCCTTCTCCCTCTTCAGGGCTAGAAAATAGCATGGCCATTGATTTATCCTAACAGGAGATCTCTCCATCTGCCCAGTTATCAGGGCACTGGCCCAAGAAATCTTGCTGTCTGAGGCGAAGGACAAGATAGCACCCCCATCTCATGTACAGAAGCTGACTGGACTGGCAGTTAAATCTTACTTCAGTGGTGAAGTACAACATCCTCTGCTGCACCTGAGGGTAGCAGGCTAATCTTAATGGATATAGCCAGGCTGGACACAGCCCACGCACCTCCGTCCTCCAAGTGGAATGGCCAGGAGGCTGCCACTGCTGTCTTCCACGCACCGGTCGCTACTGTCTGAAGCAGCTGCCTCACTCCGCCTAATAGAAGGGCTGGCCTGCCCATTACGGTATACACTCTGCTCTTCTATTTATTTAACGATATTTATGAATCACTTATATTAAAGCAATTTCTAAGTGATGTACAAAAACAGGTCTTCATACAGAGGTGATTATCTTCCTGGGAATGCTTGATTAGTCTACTAATTATTCTACTAATGTAATACTTATAAAATGAAGACTCCGTTCATTAATGCAGATATCAGTTAGAGAGAATCCTTTTCTCCTGGAACGTTGGCTGGAGATGAATTGAAAAGCTCTCAAGGTAATAGTCGGTGGCACAGCAACATCTTAAATCATGGTACTATTCGGAGGTGCAACCTTTTTGTGAGTGCTCATCCTGATGTGTTTCCCTTTTCTCATAAGAAGTCACAGTGGAATTTTAAAGCAAAGCAATAGAAACAACAGCTTTCTATTTCAATAGCAACCGCCAAGTTGACAGCATGTAACCTTAACAGTTTGGGTAATTTGAAAGGAAACATGTTTTACTTAGCAGAACTATGTTTAAGAAAATATTCCATTTTAATTCACAAATTGCTTTTACTGGCTCTACAGTCTTTCAGCCAACTAGAAAGAAAGAAGACAAATGTGAAAATATAAGTGCTTAGTCCCACATTGTTCTATTATACATTTCAACCAGAGGAACAAAATAGCAGAAATTCCACTACACGGTAGTTTTTTTCTTCAAAAGATTTAAACTTAGGCCCCCTTTCTCAACTACCGTACCTGCAGCTTTCTGGCCCCACCACAAGTTAGAATTTCCTTTATTCATCCACTAGCAGAACAGAACCACTGGCAGAATGGATTCCCCTCCGGAGGAGGTCTAGAAGCTGTTGGGGGCTGCAGGGAGGGGGAGAGCAATGGGAGGTCCACTCGCACGACATTTGTTAAGCCATAAGAAGTGCTTTTTAACTGTTGGGCCCAAGAAATATATAGTGAACAGTCCTACCACAGATGGCTTAACTTCTAATCCTTTGCAACCCCCAAGGAGGACCAGCACCCCCAATCTTTTAGAAACATTGCTATTAGTAATCTGAAATGAATATCCAATCTTTCTCTTTCCCTCCTCACCGTGCAGCCTTCTGTACCTTTGAAAGCCCTCTCTCACTGGAGCAAGGTCCTTCCAGCTGATTTCTGGCAATTCCCCCGTCCCACTTCAGCCCCATACAACTGCTCCCCCAAAACTGTTCAGAAAGGTCCCTGGCTCTCTGGCAAAGTTTTAGGGGGTTACAGAAGGCTGCAGGGGAGAGGGAAAGATAAATATTATGTGAGTTGCCTTCCAGTTTTGCAACCACTGGATACATCCCAATGTATTTGAGGGCAAAGACTTTGCTAATCCATATCCAAGCTGGCTCTTCGCCAACTTAAGCATAAACTTGCTCACCAAGGAACAGCTCCCCCCCCCTTTTTATAATGTGATAGTCTTTTCCAGCAAGAAGAGGACTTGCAGAAGGAAGTAGAATATACTTCCTTCTCAATCCTCAGTCAATCGAGACCTTTAGGGCAGATACAGGGAAAGAGTAGATCCTGCCCTATGAGGGCAGGTGACTGGTGGCATAACAAATACAAAATATGCTAATGCTACAGTTGATGGTCTTTGTAAACTGCCCTTAGATAGTTTCAAGAGATTATGAAAAATATGCCAAAATAAAACTGCATTTCTATATAATTGGTCTTTCTCACTTTCCTCCTTAACAAAAGAAAAATAAGAATATCTCTGGCAGTGTCACAACCATTGGACTGTCTAGCCAGCCATAGGATAGGTCGGAGTCCCAGCTCTGACCTCAGAAATTCATTCCAAGGTTGAAGCTAGGACTGCGACTGCGGAGTGCCCTCCCTCCACCCGTGCAGCTGGCATTGTTCTTTTGCAGGGTGAGGGAAGCACGGAGGCAATCCTTGCCTCTGTGCTCCTCCTGTGCGTGACTCGATGCCTGTAATCCTTCAAGTTCGGAGGGTTATAGACAGGCACATTGGATGGTACTGTAAATGCTTGTCTGAGTGTGGAAAGCTAAGCAGGGTCAGGCCTGGTTATTACTTGGATGGGAGACCCCTCCTCTAGTTTCCTGCATTGAGCAGGGGGTTGGACTCGATGGCTTGTAGGCCCCTTCCAACTCTATGATCTATGAAATGAAATCTAGACAGGTGAAGTAGTCAACAGAGGCCTTTAAATCAAAGCATGCCTTAAATAAGTTTCTGATCATTCTTGGAGCACAAGAAATACCCATTTTGTTAGGTTGGCTTAGGGGTTTTTTCATAGCTAAGTCCTTTCCCACAATTTCTTGGACTGGTCATAACTTTTCATTTATAAAATTGCTGAAAGTAACCAAGAACACTTTCATATATATAAAAAGAAGAGCCATAAAATCACCACATATGTTACTTTTTTACTGCTAGTAGAAATGGAATGAATCGTTCCTAGTATATTCACAGGAAAAACAGCAGGTGTGAAATTTGGTTTGTGAATTAACACCTAAATACAATTGCTGTGACTCAAGCTCAGGTGAGAATATTGACTCACTGTGATGTTTTCATTCAGACATTTTCATTTGTAAGACTAGAGATATAAGAGGGAGTTGGAAGAGCAGTGTTACACCAGCAGGATTGGACAAATTAAACAATGGTGGTGATTGATTTACACATTAAAGGAGGATCAGGAAGAACAATGAGCATGTGCAGTCCTCTACGACTACCAATGAGTGTGATAATGTTGGAGAAAACGTAATGACACGCAAGCAAATAAGTACATTTTCTTCCCTGGAGGACAGTCTATCAATGCAAATACACAGTATTAAAAAGATTAAGATTTTCAATGGACTTTATGGAAGTAAGATTGCAAATATTACTGAAATTGACTGGGAGTCAGGCAGTGTAATCCTATACATCAGGGATGCAGAAATCTTCCAGCCTGAGGGTCAAATTCAATTTCACAGAAGCTCTCGAGGACCATGGGGCAAATATATGAAAAAATACCAGCATGTTTAGGTTAAAGCTGTTATTGCCAGTAACTAAGCCTTAGGAGAGGCATTTCAACCTTATAGAATGGGGAAAAAACTGCACAAAATCACCGAACAATCAGGGAGCAGAGGGAAAAGCAGGAACAACCTGGTGACATGGGGAATGGCCATCTCGGAAACACTGGAGGGCCAGATTGGAAGCCCAGGCGAGCTGGACTTGGCCCCTGGTCCTGAGGTTCAACACCTCTGCTCAGTGCTGGCCCAAGACATTTTGCTGCCTGATGCAGAACAGCAAATGGTACCCTCCACTCACCCAAGCCAAGGTTCATAGTAACCAAAATCAGCCAAGTTGCTTTGGCACATGAAAGGGAAAATCCCACAAGCACCTCTCCCCATCCCTGGCAGTAAAAATACAAGAATAACAAATTAAATCATAAACAATGTGCTTCTCTTTTATGACACCCTAAATCTGCTGCACTCTACCTAATGATAGGGCCAGCACGGCCCCTGCTACACATACATGTCTACTCAGAAGTAAGCCTCATTCAGTTTATTCCCAGGTGCCTGCAGCTGTCCCTTCTCTGGTCAATGTATTATGGGGCCAGGTTGGTCTGCCCCTTTCCATGTTTATCTTGGGAGGCATGGGGTGCAGCCTCCTAGTGGCCCTTGGTTCTCTTCTGCTATCATTTTTTGTCCTATTTGCTGTATGTGTCATTCTTATGGCGTCATTTTGTATTTTTGGAGGATTGGTCCAATTTTTTTCCCATGTTGTGTTAGCTGTTTAGAGGTCTTATATGAGAAGAACATGATATTGTTGTGACTTCCTACACTGAACAGCAACTGGGCTCTGCCTCAGATGAGGAAAAGCCAGCCAGCCAAAGGTGCTGGATACAAACTTGGGCTCCAACAGCATGGCTAGGCCTGGCCCAGAGTCTAAGCCTATCTGTCTGGAGCCTCTTGAGACAGGGACCCCTGAGTTGGGACCTCCAGAGTCTGTAACCATTGAGCTTGCACCTCCAGAGGTAATTGAAGTCACCCATTATTACAACAATTCCTCGTTTGGATGCCTCCCTGATTTAATTTTCCATCTAACTGACATCAAGGGCCCTGTGGGCAAGGAAGAGGAGTGAAGGCGGCAGGCGCAGGCATAGGGAACATCAGGGCCTGCTCCAGTTGGACTGCCCCCCCTCCAGGGCTAACTGACGCTCTGTTTTTTCTTGTATTTAATTAGACTGTACATCGCTCAGAGTGGCCGGATGACTGGCCAAATGGCCGATTCAAAAATATAATAAACAAATAAATAAAATCTCAAGGTCACCCTTTGCATTCTGGTCTCGGGAATGATAAGCATGTTCCTAGCATCAAATTACTTTTGGAGCCTGGTATTGTCACCCACAGTGCTTCTGTGGAGGAGTCTACCCCTTTTAGGTTTTCTAATCTGCTTTATACTATGCCCTCTTTGATGCACAGAAGACAGAATGGCATCACCTCCAGTACGCTCTTCCCTGCCCATCCTACAGAGTTTATATCCAGAGATAACTGCATTGGTACAGATAGATTGTACTTGACTTCATTATGAACTAATTAAAGCACTACATAATGTCAGCTACAGATTTAGCCGAGTTATAAACTTTCCTTAAATTTTACTAACTCTTCCTTACATACAGGGATGGCATACAAAATACAGTATCACCTAATAAATATACTTTTGCTAGGGGTGTGAGGTGGATATGGATGAAGCCCTATGCCTGCTGCTGTGCAGAATTGAGCCACTTTCATCTGGTTCTGGTACTTTCTGAGGCAAAGTGGGCTTCCCTCTGAAACCAACAGAACCAAAGCTGGAGCTAAAATCGTCTCTCCTGCAAATAGCATCTTTTAGTTTTGTTTTTCTAAAATAATAAGCAGGGGATGGTGGGGGAGGGAAGAGGGAAGGAGTGCAGTTGAGTAACTGACAAGTCCACCTTCTAATCTTATAGCACAGCACAGCATGTTTTACCAGGGACTTCAATTACTGCGCTTTAGAGGAGGAATTTAGTTCAGTTAAGTGTTTCAATAACATTCACGCTGTCTTCCGTTTTCTCTCAGTTGTACCGTGAAGCCACTTGGGAGTAGGAAGTGAAGTGATAGGTTTTTGTGTGCAGGGATGGAGTCACTTGGTTTCAAGTTGTGTTTGTTCATGATTTCATTCTGTTTTAACTCAGTCCTTCTCTCAGAAGACTTCCTGCAAATTCTTTTTCTTTCAGTCAATCAGTCATTCTGTGTTGTTGTCTCTGTGTGTCTTTGTATAGAATTAGGTAGTGAATCCTTCCCATCACCTAGTTAGAATCTTTTTTAAAAAAAATCTTTTGAATTTAGTTCCTGTTTCCTGCAGTTTTCCCCATGTCTCTTTCTGTCTGTGTGTTTTATATTATACAGTAATACCTTGGATTGCAAGTAACTTGGTCTGAGAGCGTTTTGCAAGACAAGCAAAAAAATTTAAAAAATTTTGACTTGAAAAACAAGTGACGTCTTGCAAGACAAGTCACGTAGGGATGTAACCGCTCGCCTTGAGCGGGCCGAAATCGGCCCTGCTCACACCCGCCAGAGACTCGCTTTGATATAAGAGTGTTTTGGATTACAAGCACGTTTCTGGAACGAATTATGCTCTCAATTCAAGGTATTACTGTATTTCTAAGACACAGACAGTATATAAGTAATTTTACTAGACACATCTCAATTGATTGATTTATCAGGTAATCAGATTGTCCTAGTTTATAACACCGGTGGGTTGATGTCTCAGTTAATAGTTATGAAAGCCAATTCCGTGTATCAACATAGTATAAACCTGTTACTATTTTTACACTTACCTGATTACAAGATTTTCTACTCCATCTTTCTTCATCAAGTATCCTCAGGTGGCTCACAAGAACACTAAAACAATAAAAACAATAACACAGGAAAATAAAAGATGAAACTTGGGAACAATAAAATATAAAAGAGACCAGATCAATAAAACAACACAGGAATAAAAGATGAAACTTGGGAACTGTAACCAAATCATAATGTCAAATGAATGTTGATGATGCATACATACTTATATATTACTGAGGTACTATTGTTTTTATCATCACAATTGGCAATTATTAACATAATTGAAAACAATTAATTGAGAAAACAAAGCTATGAGTTTTGAATTAGAAACCTGAGTATGAAGATCTTTTTTGAGGAAAGAATAGCCTAAGGATTAACATTTTCTGTTTGACAACTGTTGGAAAAGCTATGAATACAATCTACAAACAGGAACAAGGAGTGGACCACCATAGCTATTGATGGTGTTGGAGTTCAAAATAAAAAATGAAGTTCCTCCATTTGGAACCCACTGAGCCTATTACAAGCCAAGGCCAAACGCCCTCCATGTTTGGGGTCCAGCTCATAACGGCTTCAACCCATCACCATCCCTCTCTGACATATCTGCCTCCTTCCCATTCAAACTTATCAGGTGGCTGCAGTGGGGAGACCTCTCTGTGGGGCCTCCATTAGAGCTTCAGGACTGCCACGGCAGCATCCTGAGACATATTTCCCATGGATTGGGGTGACCTAGCATAGTCATGAGGATCCATGGGAATCACATTGCAACTCAGTGGTAGAGCACATGTTTTGCATGCAGAAGGTTGCAAATTCAATCCCTGGTATATCAGGCTGGGAATACTGTCTGAAACCCTGGAGAGCTGCTGCCAGTCAGTGTCGATAATAATAGGCTAGATCAGTGTTTCTCAACCTTGGGTCCCCAGATGTTTTTGGCCTACAACTCCCAGCATGCCCCAGCCAGCTATGCTGGCTGGGGCATGCTGGGAGTTGTAGGCCAAAAACATCTGGGGACCCAAGGTTGAGAAACACTGGACTAGATGGTCCAATGGTCTGACTCAGTATAAGGCAGCTTCCTATGTAAATCCTTGTGTTGCATATGTTCATGACAGCATCCCAGCTTCAAAGATCTGTGGGAGATGTAGTTTCATAGATCTTGAAAATCCTATTAGGATGTCCAGATCCATAGGAATTAAATTTCCCATGGACAATTGTGCCTGCGATGGCTGTCACAGGGCTGAAGGACTAGCGGAGGCCCAGCAACAAGTTTATCCCATTGTGAAAGGATGCTGTCACCCCAAAAATGTTTTGGAAAGAGTGGCAAGGAAGGTTAGGGTGGGGAACCCTCTAAGCTGCATCTCATTCCCAATTACATCACTAGAAATACAGCAGGGGTTAAAATGGGGGCCAAGCTTAAAGGACTGAATCTGAGTCAAGTTGAACCCAAATTAGCTCTCCTTAGCTGAGCCCATTTCAAACCAAGGCTGGGGGAATTTGCCCATCACTAAAGTCAGTTGTACAAGCCTGGCACCTGAATGGGATTTAGTATAGCGATTTTAAAGACCATAAAGGGAGAGTCTGAGAGGAGCCACACTAAGCCTGGAGCAAGCTATTAAAATTCTTCTAGTAAAATTTAAGGCAAAAATATGACAATGCTTAACCATACCTGTGTGTGTATGTGTGTGTGTATCATGGTACTTCAGTTTACTACTTGCAAGAATGTTCAGGCAGATTTTCTGTGGTGAGACCATGGCAGAAAAATATTGGGAAGGATCTGATCCAGTTAGTGTCATGTGTGTGCTCTTACATGTCAGTTTATTTTTGCTAGTAAATTCAGATCAATACTATTACCCCTTGGCATTACCAGCCTGCATCAAGTAAAAGTTGGGCTTAGCATGTAGGGATCTATCCTCTGCATGAAAAGGGAAGAAATATAAAATAGTACTCCAACTCATGTTTACAGATGCCAGTGACTAATTAAAAGAAAATTAATTAGTATACTTAATCAGAATTGTGGGCAGATTTTTTTTTTGTTTTTTTGCCTAGTACTTATTTAACCCACCTGTTCTAGTGGACTTGGTGAAACAACAACAGCAATAAAAATCAACAGATTGAAATGTGTGCTAAATATGAAATTCGCTATCAAAGCAAAATTAATCAACTGTAACTTTACATCAGAAGGCAGCATAAATAGTAAAAGCATACAGCATTTTAAAAAAATAATATTTTAATTCATTTTTTTCAAAATACAACAATATAAATTAACAATGTGGGATCATATTCAGATCATTTGTTTATATATTTTGGGCTTAAATACAACATACTTACAGTATTTATATACATAGAAGAACTCTACGAAGTGTTTCTGATCAATAAATTCTAGTTGTCTCCAGTTAACCTAACAAATATTTCCAGAGTGCCCCATCTGTTTGTGCGGGTTGACTTATTTCCCTAAGTTGAATAATAAAATCTGCACGGAAGGGGGTTTGAGGGTATCACCCAGGTTAAAATGTCCTCTTCAACATAGTGCCCACTTATTGGCCAGATTTTCCTATCATTATAGATTGTCAGAAGCGGGGCTTTAGCAGCCCCTCCCCTGTATTTAAGATGGTGCACAGGCTGGAAGACTTTGCTAGGTACGTTGTCTAAACTACCCGAAACACACTCTCACCTGGACTTTCCATGAACTCTTGTCTGCCTGTGTACCTTTGTCTTTGATTACCCAGAATGCTTACTTGCCTGGACTTATCCTGACTCTTGGGACCCTTGACTGCCTTGAAACACATAACATAGAGATTCTGATGTAGAATCTATTGATCTCTGACCATGTGTGAATTCTAGCCTTGGAACTTTCTCTTGAACAAAGTCTTAACTGCCTGACTCATCATAAATCTTGGACCTTTGTCTGTTTGAATCCTGTACTGTGTAATACATAATCTGAACTATCTTGCTCGACTATGATTGTGAACCTTGGACTCTTGTCTGTTTTGGATCTTGTGCCGTGAGTCCTTCATATAGATCCATTAATCTTTTTCTTTCCAGCCTTCAAATTGCTTAAATTTGTCTTCATTATGAAACAAAGGATACAGTAAGAAGGGAATAATTACGATGGATAAAGCATAAGCTTATTTCTCAATTTATGGCCTTGTTAACAATGTACATCTTAAAAAGGGGTTATCTAATTCATGGATGCATTTCAATTTTGTTTTCCTGTATATTAAGCCTCATATGTTGGTTTTCCTTCCCCTTTATAATTGTGTCCAAAAGCTCTCTGAGTGGACATCCAGAAATTGCATCAGTTGTCTGAGTTAATATGGTGCATAATAAAGATTCTCATGTGGAATCCCCAAGCTTCCATTTTTACTGTGTTGGAATAGTATATTATTTGCATATACTATTTGCAAGTCTAGGGGTTTTTT
Organism: Shinisaurus crocodilurus; assembly: GCA_021292165.1. Classification (NCBI taxonomy): domain Eukaryota; kingdom Metazoa; phylum Chordata; class Lepidosauria; order Squamata; family Shinisauridae; genus Shinisaurus; species Shinisaurus crocodilurus. Next base: position 131,472,339 of record CM037881.1, on the reverse strand, counting down.
GTTCCCATGAATTGTGTGAATAATTTTTGCCACTTATCAAAGTACTTTTTGGAAAGATGAGTTGGAAGGGTCTGGAAAAGATAATTTAGTTTAGGTAACATCCTGATTAGGAGTCCGGGTCATTTAAGTCTTTCGTGGGTTTTGGGATTAAGATTATTCTTGAAGTTTGCCAGAGCAGGGGACTGGATTATCCTCCAAAATGCAATTAAACATTTTCAGCAGGTAAGACGACAATTGCTCCTCAAAAACTTTATAAAAGTTACCAGTATAACCAACCGTACCACGTACTTTGTTACTTTTCAAGTTCTTTATGACCTCATGTAGTTCCTCAGAAGATATTCTTTGGTTAAGAAATGTTTGATGTTCATTTCCAAATTGTTCAAGTTGGATATTTTGTAAACATTGGTGTATTTGGGTTATATCTGAAGAGGAGGTGGAATAAATATTTTTATAAAATTCCTGAAAAATGACATTTATTTTTTCTGTATTATATTCATTATTTTCATTTTTATTTTAAATTGTCATTATTATGTTTTGTGCTTTTTTCTTTCACGTGTAATTGGCTAATACTTTTGAATTTTTGTTTCCAAATTCATAATATTTCTGATATGTATATTGTAAATTTATAATTATTTTACCTAATAATTTTAATTCATTGCTTTTCCTTGTCAGTGTTTGTAAAGGGTGCCATGATCCAGATCTTTTGTGTCAGACTTCAAAAAATTTATTTCCTGCAGCAATTGATTTCTTTTATTTTAACGTACTGTATTTGCTTTCATTGGCTCAATTCATTAATGCAGTTTCCTGTAATCATAGTTTTCATAGCATCCCATATTTCATTATAGTGACAGCTGGGGTGTCATTTTCCTTAAAGTAGTTTTTTTAATTCCGAGGCTATTTTATCTCTTGAGTCCTTTCATAGCAATAAAATTGGATTTAATTTCCATGTGTATGATTTGGGTTGAGATTGGCCTGTTTTGATTATTGCTGAGACAGGGGTGTGCTTTATAAAGCATAGGAAATTGCTTTATTTCCTATGCCAGAGTTAATAATTTTTAAAGTCCAATAATCAGAGATTAGAATATAATCTATTCTAGAGTACGTATGTCGTGTTCTCCAACTATCAGTTAGGCTAAGTTCTCTTAGGGTCTGCAACATGCCCATTCCCCTCCTGTTAGGTTTTATCTTTGCTTTCCCACTTCTATCCAATATCTCATTCGCCACTGTGTTAAGATTACATCCAAGTATTACCTCCACTTTTTAAAGGTGTCTAAGATCTGTAAAGTAGTCTGGAGAAATTGGATTGGATTGCCATTTGGGCTATATATAGCTCTGATTGTCAATTTCTCTGTTCTTATGCTTTCTTTAACAAAAATATATCGACCTCTAGGGTCTCTAAGTGTATCCAGGGAGATGGTTAATTCTTATTGCTCTTGCGATTAAAACTCCACGGGCTTTTGAGGAGCCGGAGGGCTGTGTATAAATCACCCATGCCTGGATAATTAAGAATCATTATATGTCTGTTTTTCTGATGAATCTCCTGTAGCATAATGATATCTGGTTGCTCTCTTTTGAGTAAATTTTGAACCCTGTTTCTTTTGGGGGGGGAGGGGGTACCCAGACCATTAACATTAAAAAATAGAACCTTAATCTCTGACATTTTTTTAATTTTAATTTTTTTGTTTTTATATTTACTTTTTCAAATGGAGACTGCATTATTCATTTTATTATCTGATTGTCATTGTATTATGGACCTTTAGTTATATCCCATGATAATATTAATAAAAATCAACCCTATTATTAACAACAATACAACATAACTTAAGCATATGGCAATTTCAGAAATATACTAGGATTTAGAAATTATCTTTGTGGCCAGAATATTTGTATTCTTCTATTTGTAGTTGTGTCAACAAACAGAGCAAGTAAGAATAAAATTTATTTAGATTGATGAGAAATAATAACTTTATTTGGTCTGTGCACAGAATCCCCAAATATTTCCCAACTTTTTCCAGAACATTAATATTTCCTTTCAAATTTTCCACTCCTTCTGCAACAAAGGGAAAGCCTGCTCCATTTTCAAATCACTTAATTATCAACTCCCTGTTGACAGAGATGCTCCACAGGACGGAACTGAATTTGAAGAATTTATTCCTATTTTCTCTGAACACTTAACACGCTCAAAGCAATAAGACTTTTCTTGCACTCATGAAGGTTTCATAGCAGCAATATCATTTGTTCTTAAAAGCTTTCCATGCCTTTAACATATAAACAACCAGTTTCTTGAAGGGCAACTTGCCATTTCTCTCTCCCCCCACCCTCCCGTTCTCCTCATTGACACCATTAGACTCTGCACTGGATTTTACAATATTTAGGTGTTGAGTCTACCATTCCCACACAAAGCCAGTTTCAAGAGTTTCTTGTAGTAATAGCTTCCTATGGGTGTTTTATTTAGTACTGAAACTGACAGAATTGAGCAGGTCTACTGTGCACTATTCAAACTTATAAACAGCCAAACAACCAAAGACAGACGTATGCAAAACTTTGCCTTTATTTTATATTCCTCTCCATAATATTTCTACGTGAGCCAAAAACAATGGTTTGTATCCAGACTATGCAGTCCACCAGTGCCAGCTTCCAGGGATGGGGACTCGGACTCGAGGACTCGACTCGTGAGTCAGACTGAGTCCCCCCTCTGACTCGACTCGGACTCGAGTCCCAATATTTTTAATGGGACTCGACTCGGGACTCGAGACCAAGGACTCTTCAACATCCCTGGGCTGTGCCAGAAGGAGTGGAGAGGAGCGTGATTGCCGGCGAAGAGCGCAGGGAAGCGAGGTGTGCCGCTGCTCGGCCACTATGGACGGCTACCAGGAGTGCAGCCCCAACAGTGTGTCAAGATTTATTTTGATTGATGTGTTGCGTACTTGGGAGAGGCAGAAGAAGGACCTGAGATTACTCTGTGTGGCTGCTCTGAGTGTGTTTCTGGTTCCAGCAAGTTCATCACCAGTGGAGCGGGTGTTCAGTGAGGGTGGAATTGTGATGAGATCTCACCGTTCCAGAATGGGGGCCAAACATTTAGAAAAAATAGTGTTCCTCAAATGCAACATGGATACGTTTTAGGAAGTACAGCAAGTTTATTTTTTAAAATCATTTTCCTAAAATGCAACCTTTCAGACATTTTGGGTTTGGCTGCCTCTGCCTTGCCTGTCTCGGGTTCCCAGCCTCCTCTGCCTGCCTGGTCTCTTCTTGACCAGTTCAACAGTTGAATTGTCCAAGACAAAGGCCTGCTTTGGGGTTCCCTGCCTCCTCTGCCTGCCTGGTTATTTTGGGTTTTTCTGCCTGATCTGTTCTTGCCAAAATCAGTTGCAGAGCTTTGAAATAAAAAGGCACACTTGTGCCTAGAATTTATTTAAACCACACATCTGAAGTAGCCTTATTTTGTTGGGAAAACCCCCCATTGATTTTAATAGGGACTCGTGGAGTCAGCTTTGGGAGTGACTCGTGACTCGTGAGTCACCATTTTGGACCAAGGACTCGGACTCGAGACTCGGGTCCAAAGACTCGTGACTCGACTCGTGACTCGAGACCAAGGACTCTTCAACATCCCTGCCAGCTTCAAGTTTTTCAGGGCCCTTGGACAAGACACCCTCAATAGGCTACCTCCCTCATTGACTCTACCTCTTCACTGCCATCGTCACCAGTCCACCGCTCTTGCTCCTCAACTTCTTTTTCATTATTGCTACCACTTGTATGCTTGACAGGCAAAGAGCCAGTGAGCAAGTTGGCAGTGGCTCCTCCTCCTCCTCCTCCTCCTCCCCATCTCCGTTGCCTGGGCCAGAGCAAGAGGTAGGTTAGGTGAACAAGCAGGTTGCAATGGTGAAGATGGAAGGTGAAGAGCAACTCCACTAGGGGTGCTCTTGTTTAGTGGGCCCCTGCTGGGTGTGGGCTTTTGGTAGGTACCCAACCATACCTACTGCTTGATGCTGGCTCTGCCTTCCATGAACAGAAGGCTTTTGGTCCAGTGGAGTATTTCTACTGACAGAATAGGGGAGGAGGCGATCTTTGCCAATTCCCCCTCCCCCTAGATCCCCAAAACCTGCTCCAGAGGGTTGGGTGTGCACTCTGGAACAGTGTGGGAGGTGGTGATGTGGGCTGCAGGGGAAGTGGAGAATCAGAGAAAATCTCCTCCCTTCCTGACAGCCAAAGTGACCTGAGTGGAGGACTGCTCAGTGAGTGCTACTGCTGTGGAGAGCAAACTCTGGATCCAACCCAATATTTTATTTCTATTATTTACACTTTGTCTTTCTATAAAACTACATAAGATGGCACTAGGTTCCTTCGGTGCTGCTGAAGAATTTCATTATCAGCTAATTGCTGAAAAGCAATTAAAATGGAGGTACCACAAACTGGAGAGGGTTCAGAGGAGGGCAACAAGGATGATAAAGGGACTGGAAACAAGGCCCTATGAGGAGAGACTGAAAGAACTGGGCATGTTTAGCCTTCAGAAGAGGAGACTGAGGGGAGATATGATCGCACTCTTCCAGTATTTGAAGGGATGTCACACAGAGGAGGGCAAAGATCTCTTCTCGGTCATCCCAGTTTGCAGGACACGGAATAATGGGCTCAAGTTACAGGAACCTAGATTCCACCTAAACATCAGGAAAAATTTCCTGACTGTCAGAGCAATAAGACAATGGAATCAACTACCTAGGGAGGTCGTGGGCTCTCCCACTCTGGAGGCATTCAAGGTGCAGCTGGACAGACATCTGTCAGAGATGCTTTGACCTAGATTCCTGCATTGAGCAGGGGGTTGGACTCGATGGCCTTGTAGGCCCCTTCCAACTCTACTTTTCTATGATTCTATGATTCTATGATAATACAATAATGCTATATTATCTGGCTATCACCAAGATCCTTCTATAACGAAGGAAAGGTCTGAATGGGACTGTCTGCAACTTTCTCCTTGTGGCTTCTGACTCCAATAGTGATATTTTGCAATAAAAATTAAAGAAAAAACAATGAGAAGAAGCCAATAATTATTCCCTCCCATACTGGGGAATAGGGAACAATAGATACCACAAGGAGGAAGTTTCTAATTAAGGCACAATAGTTCTGAAAAGCATTTTGCCAACCTATAATGGACAGGCTGGTATTGCAACTGCATTTTAAGTGGGGAAAAATCACCACTAATCAGATTTGAGAAACGATAAGATACACAGAAAACACTGGAATGCAAAGAGTTGGCAACAACATTGTTTGAATTCCCTGTAAGTGATGGGTGGCAACTGCAGGTGAGGCAGCTAGTATAGAAGCAGTCCTAGAGTGCCTTATGCATCTATCAAATTTCTCTACCTCTGATATTTCTTTGGGTTAGAATTGTGTGGGGGTTTTTAAATAGCCCTGTGCTAGGGACATCCTCATTTCTATTTTGTCTGGTGGAATACAGAGGACAGCTTCATAAGTTTCAGGTTCTACATCTAGGTAAGGGCACAGTGGTGGCAAAAAGTAGGATAACTAATGTTAGGTGGACCCAAGGGGGTGCAGTAGGCAAATCCAACTAGATTTAGTTGGGTTTGGGGAGAGAGGATGGAATGTGTTATCCTGGAAAAGACCTTGCCTGGGCTGCTGGAACACTGAACAGAAGCACATTCCAAGATTAAAAGTGTGTGTGTGTGTGTGTGTGTGTGGGGAAGGTTCAAGCAGAAACCCATTTCACACAGAGGCAAATTGATGCAAACAGACATGTCTCCTGAGTAGACACGTATAGGATCGCACTGTGAATTGCAGCTATGCTGGAAGGAAAGGCACTTAGTTTGTACCTGCTTAGAGGCACTCATTACTTCATATAATGAAGGACCAAGTCCTGCAACTGAAAATAACAGTTAGTGGGGCTTACTTTTGAGTAGGCATGCACAGAATTGAGCTGTTAGGAATGGAGGGAAGGAGGAGGAGGGAAGGTAACAGGCAGAGAGAGCAGCAGCAGCAAGCACAATGAGGAACAAATCAAATGTGCATACAACTGAGAGGACAGCAGCAGCAATGTCTGCTGCCTGCCATGGCAGTGGGCCAAAAGCACTCCTGCTGGGGCAGGCAGCGGGGGAGCAGGCATCGCTGCCAGGGCCGGATTAAGACCATTATGGGCCTGGTGCTGAGGATTTTGTCCCCACCCACCCCCGGCCAGCCTCCCCCAACCTGGCGCCCTCCAGGTGAACTGGACTGTAGCCCCCATCACCCCCAGCCAGCACGATGGGAGTTGTCGTCCAACCCCGCTGGTGGGCACCCAGTTGGGGAAGGCTGACCCGGGGGAGTCCGTCGGCGCCCAGCCAGAGAGCCGCGCACGCTGCTGCTTCCCCGCCGCCGCCGGCGCGCCAGTCCTGCCACCACTGTGAGAACCGGGTCAGAGGCAGGCGCGCTGCGCGCGCGCGCGGACAACCCTTACCGGAGTCGCTGGCTGACTCTCCGAGCCGGATGAGGCGAGGAGGAGCTTGCTGTCGGCGGAGGCGGGGAGCTTGCTGTCGGCGAAGGCGAGGCCCGGCAGGCCGAGGCGGGTGGGGCCGGGGGCGGGCTGGGAAGCAGCTGCCTGCTCCGCTCGAACTTCTCTTCTTTGAAGTTCCTTCCACTTCCAGAGATGTCCTCCTCGCTGGTGGGTGCGCTTGAGGCGAGGCTGGCAGTGGCGAGCGGTGGAAGTCCTCGCCCTGCCTGCGCCTCGCGCGGGTCGGCATCGGCCCTTCTCCGAAGTCTGGGCTGCTCCGCTCTCTACAGCCCAGCGTGGTGGCAATGGGCGGCAACCTCTGCTCCTTGGCGTGCTCGCCTCCGGCAACGCCCCGCACAGGTGAGCGACTGGACGTTACCTCGCTCTGAACGAGGTGACGTCCTCATTTCCCCGGCGCGGCGCCGCGCGTGCGGCGTCCCTATTTGTTGTGGGCCTATTTTGGGGTAGGGGCCTGGAGCTGCAGCTCCAATAGCCCCTATCTTAATCCGGCCCTGATCGCTGCCACCAACTAGCGAGACAGCAGCTCCGAAAGGGGCTCAGCATGGCAGTGGGCAGCGGAGAAGCAGAGATCTGCGTGGCATTACTGAATTTTCCTTACAATTGTACATACACAGTTGCTTCACACAGTTGAGACCCCTGTGCAGTTGGAGGTCCTGGAACACCTATCGCCATTCCTCCTTTTCATACAGTCCACTCAATGCGCAGATATTGGGGGTGGTGTAGCGATGTCAGAGACAGTTTAGTGTACATGTGGAACATGAGTGAATAGGGCAAGTAAATGTGGAACAGCATGAAGTGTTGGGAAGTTGCCACGATTTTAACCATTGTTTTGGACAAATAATTAATGAAGGAACAGGTGGTAGTAGTCTAGAATCAAATGGCTTGTGGGGACCCTTAATTCATGCTCTGTGACTATCAGAGCCAGAGGGGGTACAGGACTTCTGAACTACCCCCACCAACACACCCAGGATACCAACTTGAAAAAATGGAGGCAAAAATGGGGGGAAAACAGAACAAAATTTAGCGAGGGATAGGAGTCTCCCAGGAATCCCCACCCTTCACAACTACTCCCACACCCCGGAGGTTAAAAAAAAAAAAAGGGAGGGGGAATAAAAAAAATTCCCCCCTCTTTGTTTTTGTTTGTTATTGTTATATTTGCTTCTTTAATTGCATTCTCCTCTGCCAGCATGAGTCTCTGCTGGATTGGAGTTCCTTCCATGAATGGAAGAGCCCTTCTGTTAACAGAAAGACAATTTGGGATCCATGCCTATGTGTGGTATGTTGGGAATATTAGGAAGATGGGAAGCTTCTACTGAACAAGACCACTGCTCCATCTAGCTCAGTATTGTCTACACTGACTGGCAGTAGCTCTTGAGGGTTTCAGGCAGGATTCTTTCTCAGCCCTACCTGGAGATGTGGGGGATTGAATCTTGGACCTTCTGCATGCAAAGCATGCACTCCAGTCATAAGAGCATAAGAAGAGCCATGCTGGATCAGACTAAGTGTCCATCTAGGCCAGTATTCTGTTCACACAGTGGCCAACCAGACTTTCCCCAAATGTTGGATGTCACAGTCACAGTCTGTTCAAACAGGATTTTCCATATTCAGAATCATTGCCTGGATCATAGAAATAGGCTCTTGTACAAAGAAGGGGAGTGGCATCATACAAACAGATACACTTAGCACCAGGCCTCAAGCAAGCTGTATCGCCTCTTAAAATAATTTAGTTATGATCTGACAGAAATGTTTCATGTCTGTCTTTTGCAAATACGTAGTCCAACCCTGTGTATCTCCAATATTATATTTTCTAGTGCTGCATCTTTATCCACATGTTTGAATTGTGGTTTGTTATATTTCTCTGCAAAGTTCTGAAGGGCAGGATCTGTTTGTTTTTAATGTGTTATACAAATGCTACAGAGTGCTCAGTTGGATTGTACACAGAACCTAACTATTCATGTATTTGAGATCTTGCTCTTTTAATTCACAATTATTCATTGCTGAAGTTGTAAACACTTTAGCTGGAACAATCTACCAAAATATGTTGCTCAGTTTAGTTACAGGCAGAGTAAATGGCAACTGGAACAATAACTAACTGGATGGACAGATACTTTTTTGTAGGGCAATATCTCAAGAGAGTGATTGGGGTCTAGTTGGGTTAAAGCATGGATATATTTAGCATACGTGTTTCATATGTTGTCAGTCTTCCAAGCTTAATTTGGAATTATTGCCATTTACTCCTATAGGAGAAAGTAAACCAAAACATGGGGACAATTTGCAGTGAAGGCATAATCTACACTCTACCCCTGACACCGGGTAGCCCAACTCCTATGACAGAGATCTCACAAGAAGGCATACCTTACATTAACTACCCCATCCCCACCGATGCTTATAAAATACAAGCTTATAATATACAAGCCCTATCCACACACACTATCCATCATAATGATGGCCATTTTGCTAGTCATATAGCCACTTCTGCTTTCAATCAATGTGAGCTTCCAGTATGGAAGGGCCAGTGGGGCCAAGATGTGTTAGTGGCAATAAGCTACGGGGTTCACTAGATCATACTAATGAAGGAGGAATTGAAAGCTTTTAAACTCAAGCAATTATAAAATGTACAGTGTATAACAAACAAATGTTTCTAGAATACTACTGCCTGTTCCTTCATTAATTATTTGTCCAAAACAATGGTTAAAATTGTGGCAACTTCCCAACACTTCATGCTGTTCCACATTTACTTGCCCTATTCACTCATGTTCCACATGTACACTAAACTGTCTCTGACATCGCTACACCATCCCCAACATCTGCGCATTGAGTAGACTTTATGAAAAGGAGAAATGGCTGTAGGTGTTCCAGGACCCAATTGTGTGAAGGGGTCCCAATTGTGTGAAGCAACTGTGGATGTACAATTGTATGCACATAGGTGCTTTTTTCACATGTGCAGATGTTTGGGGCAGGCTGGGGCACTGTGGCACCATCAGGAGTAGAAACAGCATGCATGCGTGTGAATATGGCTTTAATGTGGGTTTAAATAGGACTTGTATGTCGAAGAGGACTCAAGAGCTGATTATCATGCTACAAATTCTGCACCCATTGTGTCAGAAGAGGTGCCTAAACAGCTTTCCTTTCTCAAATTTCCAGGAGAGAAGTGGTAGGCAGAAGAGAGGCACTTGGCTTCTCCCCTGCTTGCCACTTTCCCCCTTGCAACCCTTTCCCTGCTGTTCCTCCCAGATTTAACAGTTCCTTGGGGGGAAGACAGCTGATGACACAGTAATGTTGCAGATTAGTTTCTGGCCAAACACAATTAGCTTCTGCGTGATTTAGAAATGCACAGAGAAATTATGCTTGTTCACAGAGTCATTATCATCATTTCCTCTGTGCTGAATTATCATTGCAAAGTTAAATTTTGCATGGAATAAACACATCAACAACTTCAGAATAATTTTATCTACTTCCTGTTATTTTGGGGCAGGTTAGTCTTAGACTGTGATAGAATTGTTAGAACTTCCAAATCTTCTAGTTTTAAACTTGCAATAAATCCACAATATAAATGTATATTGTGTTGTATCCAATATTAGTCTAACTTAAGTTTCATTCATTTCCATAGGTCTAAGTAGGACTAATGTTAGATAAAACCAATTGCGTATATTCACAATATATGCTAGTTGATGAATTAGTAGTACAAAGTAAACTTCTAACTTTTGTCTATCCATATACTTATGAAAAGTCTCTGATATATTTTTGAAACTTGCACAGAGACTAGCGAGGAAATATTTTCTGCCATAACTTTTTCAGCACTGATGTCACGATGTTGGCATGTGTCCAGTCACTTCAGTTTGATGATTTACATTTCCTTGATTCTAGAGAAGAAGCTATTGCATACATCATGTGCACAATAATTCAACACTGAATTATAATTCAACACAACACAAAATGGATTGACTAGTGGTATACTAAAATGCTATTCCTTTTACCCGTGACAAAATACTTGCAGAACCGCCTTGCCAGGACCATGCCTGAATCAGTTATGAGAACACAATGTAGGCTGATGGGGTACGGTAATTCTGAAGTGTGTCTGTTTTAGTCAGCATAGCAAACCAAAGGGGGGGGGGGGAACGTAGGAGACTAGCTGGGTTACTGTGGTACCAGATTCCTGGGCATCTAATAAAATAAGCTGCTGCTTGTGAAATCAAGTAATCTGCATATCTCTCAGTCAAGTGCAATGAATTTCGGAAACATGGAAAGCACAGCAACATTTTACAGATTTGTGTGGATGGAAGGGGTGTTCCTCAGGGTTGGCGCCAATGGCAGTTTTCCTCCTGGGGTGAATAGCAGCTTGGGGGGAATCATCTCACTGTGGGGGGAAGGTCCTCATCCAGGGACCCCTGCAGCTGCTATTTAAAAAACACAGAGATGGATGAAATACAATCATACCTTTCTCGTATTATTTAGTTTAGCCCCCAACCAGGGCAGGATTCACTCCACCTACACCCCATACTCAAGAGCTGATTATCATCCATTCTCAAAAATCCTCTGCAGGGGACAGGCTGAAAGTGCAATGCTTAGCATGCTTACTCAGAAACAGGAACAGAGGAAGCTGCTTTATACTGACTGGGTTCAGACAACACGATAACCCCCACTCAAGGGTTGAGTGCGTGTTGTTGTTGAACCGTGCGTGGGTTGTTGTCGAAACATGGGTTATCGTGTTGTCTGAACCCAGTTGCGCTAACAAGCCATGGCTTGTTAACCATGAACAAGCCATGAAGAGAACCCATGGCTTGTTGTTGGGTTGTGAACTGTGGGTTCTCTGGGTTCAAACAACACAATAACCCACATTTCAACAACCCATGGTTCAATGACAACCCACACTCAAACCATACTGAACCCTTGAGTGTGGGTTATCGTGATGCCTGAACCCAGCCACTGAGTCACATTATTGGTCCATCTAGACCAGTAGTGTGTCGCACTGACTGGCAGCGGCTCTCATGCGTTTTTCCAGCCCTACCTAGAGATGCTGGGGATTGAACCTGGCACCTTCTGCACGCAAAGCATATGCCCTACCGCTTACCTATGCCCCAAATAAGTGAGCTTGGTGGGGCTTACTCACGGATAAGTGTGTTCAGGATTGCACTCTGGTTTCGCCTCTGTCGGTTTATTTCCCTCCCGAGGGCGTTCCCTCGGCAGAGTAGGAAGAGTCCCCCAGCCCGGTAGTCGCCCTCTGTGAAAAACGGGATTTCCTCCTCTCCCCCCTCCCCCCCCCCGGTTAAAGTTACTCACCGGCCTCTTACGAAGGCTGAGAAAACAGAGGAGAAAAGTTTGCCTCGCTGTGAGGAACGGCTGGGCGCGAAGAACAGTTTCAGAGACTCCGAAGCGGTCCGGGAGCGGCAGAGCACATGCAGACAGCCCGCCAGGGACAAGAGGGAGGGAGGGAGGGAGAGCTGCTTGTTGCCGCCGGTCCTGCTCAGGCAGGCAGGGTCGTAGTAGCGAAGGGAGAGAACGACTCCGTCCTGACGGTCCAAGCGAGACCTCCCGCCCCGCCAAGCTCTGTTTGCTGCGTCCGGACGCTTCTCCTCAGCCGGCTACTACAAGCCAGCGCCCTCGCTCAGTCCGCCCAGGCAGGCAGGCAGGCAGGCGGGCGGGCGGGCAGGCGCTCCCTCTTGGCTCCATCTGCGCGCCCCGCGGTGGAATTTGGTGCGTCCGCGTGCGTGTGGCGGGGAGTTTGCGTCGACGCGCAGAAGAGCGCGGCTCTCAACTTTGGGGCCTGTGCCGGCTCTCCGGACTGGTCCAAGCCCCTAGGGGCTTCCCCCCCCGCCCCGCGCCCCGCTTCGCTCTGGTGAAGGGCGAAGAGCGGCTGCGTTTTCTCAGTTAACCGCTCACAGGGGCCGTCTTGTTGAGCACCGACGCATTTGCCAGCGGCGGCGGCGGCGGCGGCGCTCGCGCTCACTGCACATTACGCACTCGGGTGGCTCATTTCTCGCCGCCTGACCACCCTCTGCGTTACGGTCCCTCCCTCCGGTGGCCTTGCATGGCTTCTCTCTCTCTCTCTCTCTCTCTCCTCTCTCTCCACGCCACCCCCGTGTTGTTGTTGTTTAATCAACCGGGGTTAGGAAAAAGCCCCCCCCCCGGCTCAGCACACACATACCTTTTCATGCCCACTCCAAACGCCTTCCGAAAGACCATACAATCACTGCACCTTTTTGTGATTTGATTTTTTTAAAAGAAAGATGACCCCGTTTTCGGCGGATTCTTTAATAGGGGAGGGATTCGTTTTACCTTTTCAGATAAACAGTGACAAAACGGGGGTGGGGCGCTTGCGCAGGATGCTGCAAATGGGGTCGGTAGGTATCTTATAGGAAAGGAAAATCTTGGGCTTTGAGCAGGGCCGGTGCAAGGCAGTTTGGTGCCCTAGGCAAGATCAGATATTTAGCGCCCCCCCCTTCCCACTTGAGCCCTCCCTCCCTATATTATTAAATGTTTTAGTATTGTTTATTCACTTTTCAATGCTGAAAAAAATTGTGAAATTCCGTCTACTACAAGTCAGGATATGATTGGTAAAACAAACTTGGTAAAATATGCATTTTTAGCACTGTATTTTTTTCCCCCAAGGCATTTCTGGTGCCCCCTTTAGCCCTGAGCCCTAGGCAGCTGCCTAGTTGGCCTAATGGTAGCACCAGCCCTGGCTTTGAGGCCAGATTCGGAAAGCAAGTTTCCCTCACGCTCTGCACTTGTTGAGGGTTTGCTCCAGTTGTCTAGCATGACTTGTATTTCACTGTTGGGAAAACTGTGGCCTTGGTATAGGGGGCAATATTAGGATCCGCACAGCTTCAGATAAAGGAGCAGGAACAGGAACCTCTGCCAAAGCTCCCTCTGTGACCGTGCCAAGTTTGCATGGGTTGTCATTTTCCTATAGGCACTATTTGTTCGAAATTCCTTAAGGTAGCTGACCGCTGTTTTGAATCGCTCCATAGGAAAGGTCCCCCGGGACTACATAATGGAACCCTAGCTCCCCCAGGACTACCAGCTCCCCCGGGACGTCCAGCTCCCCCGGGACTGCACAATGAAATCCCAGCCCCCCCCCCCCCCCGGGACCACACAATGAAATCCAATCCCTGCTCCCCCCCCCCAGGACTACACAGTGAAATTCCTGTTCCCCCCCCCCCGGGACTGCGCAATGAAATCCCTGCTCCCCCCCCAGGACTACACAATGAAATCCCAGCTCCCCCCCCCCCCGGGACTACACAACAATGAAAGCCCAGCTCCCCCCCTTGGGACTACACAATCAAATGGCTCACGCTGGCTCAGCTTGTCTGAGCGTGGAAAGCTAAGCAGGGTCAGGCCTGGTTATTACTTGGATGGGAGACCCGTCCTCTAGTTTCCTGCATTGAGCAGGGGGTTGGACTCGATAGCCTTGTAGGCTCCTTCCAACTCTATGATCTATGAAATCTATGAAATCTCTGTCCCTCCCCCCAGGACCACACAATGAAATCCTGCTCCCCCCCAGGACTACACAATGAAATCCCTGCTCTCCCCCCCCCCCCCCGGTCTACACAGCAATGAAATCCCTGCTCCCCCCCCCCGGGACTACTCAACAATGTAATCCCAGTTTGCCCCCCCCGGGACTACCCAACAATGAAATCCCAGCTCCGCCCTGGCTGTGGTTCAGATGAACATTCTGTTTTGACGCAGGAGAGATTTGCATATCCGCTCCTGATTGGCCCCTGTGGCAGTTCATACGAACATTCTATATGCTGTTGGAGCGATTTGCATAACCACTCCTGAATGGCCCCTGCGAACATTCCAAGTGACGCCATTGGCTCTCATCTATTTTGGGCCGTACAGGCGCAGTGAGGGTTTTTTTTGGAGATTTGAACCTGCCAGTCTTTGTCCTTGGGTGATGGAGAGTATGCGTGCCAAGTTTGGGATGGATCCATCAAAACGTGATGGAGCCTATGTGACGACGCCCCGCACACAGCAGTCATTCAGTCAGGCAGTTATTTAAAAAGTTTCCCTCCCTTTTCACCCCCTCAGAGAACATTCTAAACGGTGAAGGGGAGATTTGCATACCCACCCCTATGGCCCCTGTAGGAATTCATACGAACATTCTAAGTGTCGTATGGGCTATTTGCATAACTGCTCCTATTGGCTCCTGCAGGAATTCTGAGGTGAGGCCGATTTGCATAACTGCTGCCCTGTTGTTTTGCCCATAGGAGATATGAGAGTGGGGCGATTTTGCCCCCTTTTTTCACCCCCTTATGGACGGAATTTCCAAAAATCCTTCCTTAGTGGGGCTCTATGTCATAAAAGCAATGTTCCTGCAAAAATTCACGTTCCTAGATTAAACGGTTTGAGTTGGGCGTTTATGAGTCAGTCAGTCAGTCAGGACACTTTCTCATATATATATATATATATATATATATATATCCCTAGTTCAGCCTTCTCCAGCCTGGTGCCCTCCAGATGTTTAGGGCTACAACTCCCAGCATTCCCTGATCATTGGTCCTGCTGGTTGGGGCTGATGGGAGTTAAAGCCCAAAATATCTGGAGGGCACCACATTGGTGAAGGCTACCCTAGATGGTCAGTCCTAATCACATAAGTATCACACACACACACACTCACACACACACACAGCAGCTACTATGCCACAACCATGGTGTATGATCTGGTCCACTGTGTATGGGGATTTGTGATAATGGGCAGGGAGCATTCTGAGGAGGCAGTACCATGATCTGTGTCCATTGCCCCTGAACTCCCCACCGGGTACTGACACCTAAGAAGATATGCAGGTAAGGGAGGTGGCCTGTCTAGTTTGTCCCCAGTTCTTCGCACATAGTAATACCTGAGATGCCCTAGTTGCTTGTTTGCACCTTTGTAGCTGATTCAGAGGGCTGGAGCCCACACCACTCTGTAACACAGCTGCCAAACTGCCTGGCATCTTAGGAGGGTTCAGTGGCACTGATCAGCAGCCCCTCGAAAATTTGGGCTCCGTTGAATAAGTGGGGGCCTGCTCTGTGTCTCCTCCTCTCTGCGGGTGGCACAGCAACAGGTTACCTGAAGGATTGTCTCCTCCCATATATAACTGCCCAGACCCTAAGATCGTCTTCAGTGGTCCTTCTCCAGGAGCCCCTGCCAAAGGAAGTGAGGTGGGTGGCTACTAAGAAGAGAGCCTTCTCTGTTGTGGCACCCCGGTTCTGGAATGAGTTTCCCAGAGAGGCTTGCTCACCTGGAGCCTACATTGTGCTGTTTTCAGTGCTTGGTGAAGACCTTCTTAGGGCACAGTACTTAGGGACCTTCTTAGGGCACAGTACTATGCATGTTTGGACAGGGGGGAAAAAGTCCTACAGTTTCCAATATTCCCCAGCCAGCATGGCTGGCTGGGGAATGCTGGGAGTTGTAGGGCTTTTTTCTCTCTAAACATGCATAGGATTGCACCCTTATTTTCCCAAACATTTTAGAAACATTCAGTTTCTATTGTTTTAAATCTGTTACTGTATTTTAAATCTTTGCACTGCTGCTAGGTTTTATTCTGGTTTTTATTTTATACTGTAGTTTTAAACTTGTCATCTTTTATATTGTATTTTTTTATCCTGTTGTATTTCATGGTTTTAATTGTTGTGAACTGCCCAGAGAGCTTCAGCTGTCGACCAGTATAAAAATGTAATAAATAAATACCAGTAGATAGACAAACAAACACCACCACCTCTTTCTCCCCTTCAGACTCAGAGGACAGATGGAACAAGGTTGCTCCTCCTGCTGCTGCCCATTCACCCTCTTTTTCTTGAGACAGTGCAGTGAAGAGAGGTAGAGCCAGTGGAACAGCCTTGAAGGAGTAGCCTCTACCTCACTTGCACAACATTCCCTTGGCTCCCTCTGTGGGGGGACTGGGCCCCGTGGCACTGCCCAGAGAGAGGGGGGCGGTGTCTCTGCCTGCGTGCTCAGCCTAGGTTTGCAGTGTTATTTTTAATGTTCTGTAAGTTGATATGTCTTCTTTAAACAAAAAAAATTCTGAATGTAATCCCATTTCCTTGCAAAGACTTCAAGGTTTTGGCTTCAACTCACATACACTACTTACACTGCAATAGAACCACAGACAATTCCTGACAGAGACTCTGACAACCCATGGCATGGGCCGTTTTAGGGGTGTGGATGGTTCGTTAACCACACTAACAACCCACCCTCGTTGGGTTCGAACATCACAATAAGCCACGGTGACCACCCACTGGCAGGGTTCAGACAACACAATAACCCTGAATAACCCACAATACACTGAAGGGTTGAGTATGGGTTGAATGTGGGTAATTGAAACGTGGGTTATCGTGTTGCCCAGCTGCATTAACCCATGGCATGGGCTTATTAACCATGGACAGCCCATGAAGAGAATCCATAGTTTGTTGTTGGGTTGTAAACTGTGGGTTGTTCACCATGGTTTGTTATCTTGGCTGGGTTCAGACAACACGATAACCCACAGTTCAGGAAACCCACGGTTCAACGACAACCCACATTCAAACCATACTAAACCCTTGAGTGTGGGTTATCATGTTGTCTGAATCCAGTCACTGCAGCTTGACTATTCAAAGTGACCACCGGCATGTGCCACACAACCCACCGTGGCTTAAATATGGACTGCAGTAATTGTGCGAACCAGGAGAGCAGGACTTACTTCTGAGTAGATATTTATAGGATCATGCTGTAAATATAAATGAAGCCTAGGCATTAGCAGATGGTTCAAAACTAGTTTTTCCTGTTACTTGAAAAAGCAGCTTACTTCAGTGACAAACACAGGACCGAGCACTCCCCTTCCCCTTTGGGAATACTGTTCATAGGAGGAAAGTAAATAACCTTTGAAGTGTTTTTGTAGGACTCCATGCTTCTGCTGCTGTTCCTCATGACTTTGAAGTCTGTTGTGTAAGGATGATGTGAAGATTGTATTAGTCACTCACTACACCTCTAAAACAGGCTGACGTCCTTGCTAATCAATATAGCCAACTCTGAGAACTTAGCAAAAGTAACATGATCTCCCCTCTCCCTGGAATTCAAGACACTGCACACACACACACACACACACACACACAGAGTTGGATCCAGACGTAGTCATACATAGAGCAAGTGTCAATGGGGCCTAAGTTAGTCATGAGTTAAATACCATTGATTTCAATGAGTCAACTCAGATAGATAGATAGATAGATAGATAGATAGAGGAAGGAAGGAAGGCCTTGGTTTGGGGGAAATCTCCATGCATATCCTTGGGCCAATATGACTTAATAGAGTGAGCAGCTTTGGCCATTGCATAATGAAGAGGAAGAAAAAGCTTAAGGTGCTCATGCTTCTTTATAAAGTCCATTGAATATTTATTACAGTCATTGACCAGAACCAACAATAACATTAAAAACAAGGAAACAATCAATCAATAAAACATGCATTACTACTATACACCATTACACCAGCATACATATCAAGTTCACAACAAAATTTTATATCAAAATTATAACTGTCAAGCAAGGCCAGACTCAGAGGTTAAAAAGGTGCGGCATATTATGGCAGTCGCACAAAATTTAGCCACTCTATTAGTAATATGAGGAACCGTGTCAGCAAGTAACAGGGAAATATAGAATTTATCAGTTCTACCTGGGCAATTACATAGGATAGGTAAAGTCTTTATAAAGTCTGAAATTGAACTTTCTCATCTTCCCCTGCAATCAGAAGTCCTTACACCAAGAACTTGCATATCTGATTGATATTCAACCTAAGACATTGAAAGACAGGAAAATGGGAATCATGTATCACTTTCTTTCCCTGCCACATTGTGTAACTTCTGAAGTCTCTGTATTTTCTGAAGACATTCCACTTATGAGAAAGGATGCTTCAGGGTAGATGGTGGCTAAAGAGAGAAACTCAAGGCACTAACTTCCTGATAATGTTTTTAGTTGAATAATTGTGCAATTATTGTTGCAATTACAAGAAATCCAGATGTCTTCTTGGCTGTTGAATGTGGACATATAACTTCTTCCTAGCATTCAAACAATAACTGCACTCTGAAAAAATGCAGCCGCCTACCCTGGTAGTGCATATATTGTAATTGTTAATGATGTTTGGAATGTGGTTTCATGAATATCATGGGCACCTGCCAAATGGGTATCTGTAACAGCAGCAGTGATGAGAAACATAAATACTTGAAAAGCTATAAAGGGCCAAATTAAGCCTTTTAAGGGTACAATACTATGTATGTTCAGACCGAAAAAAGTCCTAGTGGGATTTATAGAACTTTTTCCAGTCTAAACGTGCATAGGATTGCACCCTAAGTCACTCTGTTCAGCCCACATGGTCCTTTGCTTCCTGACACCCTCTTCTGCTATACTTCACTTGGATTACCTCCACCTCTTTCTCTGGCAGTGGAAGGGAGGAATTGCTTCCAAGATGGCATCATGCATGAGCACTACACACAGGTTTTCTAGATCAGCTGCTGTACGGCTGTGTGCCATCTTGTCGATTTTTGAAAGAGAGAAAGAGAGAGAGAGAGAGAGAGAGAGATCCTCACTGGTTTACTGCTCAAACACAGCAGTGCTCATATAAGTAACAGTGACAAACACCAGTAACGCCTCTCACAATACCCCATCATTTTAGTGCATTATTTATTTATATATTTGTAGGCTATGTGCCTTTTCTCTAATGCTGGAGTGCATTCTGTTGCTTTTAAAAATGAATAGCAGCATGGCAAGCCCTCTTCCTGGAAAACTATACCTCATGTAGGAAGCAAGTCTCCCTTCCCCCACCCATCCACCCCCTAAGTTCTTTCCATCATTTCAGGACAGGTTATCATACTACTGACACCAGCTCCTTGACTGGTGCTAATAGAAAGGCACTCAGAGGCAAGGTATTTATATCATACTGCCTACCCTAAGTGGTCTGGTTGTCTGGAAGGGGCGTTTGGGGATAATGGTGTACCCCTTGACCTGAAATAAGGTAGTGAATATGTTCTAGATTCTCAAATATCTGGGTATAAAGAATAGTTCTGATGACAACAGTAACACCTATAGGCAGAGATTCTGTGAGAACTTCCATGCTTGTCATGATCTGGAGCTGCTCGTTTTGAAGAAGTGAAGAGACCTTTGCCTTTGTCTCCCTGGATGCAGGCTGGAAATTAATAATTAATTAATTAATTAATTAATTAAACAAACTCCCCTTCACCCTTATGGATGCCATGACAGTATATAAAGGGTATGACCAAAACTAACCATGCCAAAATAAAATACAATAATACAATTTTTAAAAACTATCCAGTAAAAACAAATGTAAAACAGTTAAATCCACAGAGCAGCTAAGAGATTAATAACATGTAATGCCTGGGCAAATAAACAGGGATGAACCTGAAGCCAAAAAGACTGTAGTGTCAGTGCCAACCAGTTGTGCCTCTATGGAAATTTGCCAAGACAGGACATGAGCAGGCCTCCTGTACTCCAGGCTTAGCAGGCTATCTGTGTTTAAGTTTTCCAACAACTCAGAACACAGCCGTTGCAATGAGGGGTGGGCGGGCCCCTGTTCCTTAACTCTGGAATTTAAAAGAAGCTACAATAAGAAAAGAAGCAAAATTATTGCTTCTCAGCAATCACCCAAATTTACCAAATCATCACTATAATTAATCATTCCTGCCCTGATTCTACATGATAAGGAATTAAAATGTGTCATGTGATTTTATTCCAATTTTTATTGTTGTTCCAAACAGAAGATAAAAGGTTCTCATCTCCTGCACTTGGAAATAAAAAAAATCAGCTGTAGAGAATCCAGTATGAACAGATATGTCTCTGAGGATTTGTCCCAACTGAGCAAAATGGAAAATCTGCTTTCCTTCCAAAATGAAGCTGCTTTCATGATGAGCCACCTGCATGCATCTTGCAGCCTTGAATCTATTTCTGGAACCAGCAGGGCATTCCGGAACAAATAGCATGAGGATAAGAGAATTACACGCACAACATCAAATTAAAGCAGAGGGAGATGCCCAGAGCTGCCTAGATGCTAGAAAGCTGATAACAAAACTATTGTTGTGTGAGATTGCACAAGCATTGGCTTTACATTCTGGATTACTGGAATATCTGGCAGCAGAACCAACATGGGAAATTAATGATCGATACAATGCAATAGAAAAGATCAAGGAATCAATAGATCACATTCTTTTTTTTTTTTTTTTAAATCATTTTACAAATAAAGAAACCATTTATCTAAAGAAAACTAATAAATGTCAGGAAGCCAGATAGTGTATAAGGGTTGCCACCAAATTCTGTCTCCCTGTGTATGTGTGTGGGAAGTTGCAGAATAGCCGAGCAAGACTTCCTATTTACTATGGAATTTTAGGAGGCCTCAGCACAGTCCTATGTTTACTCAGAAAAAAGCACCTCTGTGGTTGGTAGGGCTTACTCTCAGGTGAGTGTGCAACCAAAGAACTCCACAGCAGATTGCGTCCCCACTACCTGCAGAGGTTACAGTGAGCTTCCTTCTGTTTTTGTATAGTTCCCATCATAGTCCAAAAGCCCATGTCAAAATATTTACATCATAAGCTACAAAAAGTTTGGCTATCTAGACATCTTAAAAATGTTCTGGCATCTCTAGAACTGCCAGTCTTATGTGCAATTGTAAGGCCCCCAACCTCTTTCTGGTGCTAATAATTACATTATAAGGTACAATGATGAAACAATCAGTATCTGTTGGGGAGTTGTGTACAGGATTCCAAACTATGTCCAATCTGACTGACTTTGTTGAGGCATACACCCTTTCTGACTGCTCCAGAAAGGGGTCATGAGAACCATTAATCATACCATAAGCTATATGACTGAAACAGGTACCACTAGGTAGAGATCATCTTCCTGCGTCTTAAATTATCCAGTCTGATTGCCTAACATGGGGCAAATCCCAAATCAGACCATTAAATATGGTTGGAGCCATAGCAATTTCCATAGCACAGAATCGTAATGCCTAGTTTATTTATTTATTATATTTTTGAATCGCCCATCTGGCCAGTCATCCGGCCACTCTGAGCGATGTACAGTCCAATAAAATACAAGAAAAAAAAACAACAGAGTGTAAAACACAATTAAAAACAGTACAAAACTTAAAAATCCTAACCCACCCCATATTCCTGCCTGAAAAGCCATGTTTTTAATGCACAGCGGAAGCTAATCAAGGAAGGGGCATGGCGGAGGTCACTGGGGAGAGAGTTCCATAAATTGGGGGCTGCCACAGAAAAGGCCCTCCTCCTAGTCCCCACCAGCCTGGTTTCTCTGGCTGATGAGACAGGGAGAAGACCATCCGTGGCAGATCTTGTTGAGCAGCCTGCTTGATGTTGCTGGAGGCGCTGCTTGAGATAAACTGGACCGGAGCCGTACAGGGTTTTAAAGGTCAACACCAACATCTTGAACTCAGCTCGGCAAACAACTGGTAGCCAGTGCAACTCTTTGCAGCTCCAGAAATATACTGGTACTTCTTCAGTTTACTGTGGAAAGGAATGTGCATAATCATCATCAGGCAACAGAGGGTGAAGTTGCACGGAATTTTAAGGCAATGATCATATCAGACATATCAAAGAGGCCTAGCTTAAAAGGCTGTTTGAGCCAAAGTTTGCTTTTGACCTATTAATGGCAGGAAGCTTGACCTGGGAAAAAGAGAACATTACAAGAAAATTCTTGCTCAATAAGGTTCGTGCCCAAGATAGGTCAAAGCCACAGAGAACGAGTTGGAAAATTTCTACAGAATGGTAAGTAAATCATCATCATCATCATCATCATCATCATCATCATCATCATCATCAAATATGAATAAATATGAAGAGGCAGGATTAAAAGAGAACTAACCAACCAATCAGAGTAGAGTAAGGAATCATATATCATGTTCAAGTGTAAACCTATAAAAATAAAGGGAAGATACCAAGTGGGGTTGCTCCTGGCAGGGGATGACCTCTGCTAGCAGAAAGTTATGTTGGTAATATATGTACTACGCTTGGTCTTGTTTGTTCTCTTTTCCTATTTAACCTTTGTCAACCAAAGAACAAATCCTGCCAGACTAATCTGATCTCATTTTTTGATCGGGTAACCTCCCTTGTGGACTGTGGGAATGCTGTGGACATAATATATCTGGACTTCAGCAAAGCGTTCGACAAAGTGCCTCATGATATCCTGATTAGCAAGCTAGCTAAAAGTGGGCTGGATGGAACAACTATCAGGTGGATCCACAATTGGCTACAGAATCGGACTCAAAGAGTGCTTATCAATGGTACCTTCTCAAACTGGGGAGAGGTAACGAGTGGGGTACCACAGGGCTTGGTCCTGGGCCCAGTGCTCTTCAACATTTTTATTAATGACTTGGATGAGGAGGTGCGGGGAATGCTTATCAAATTTGCAGATGACACAAAGTTGGGTGGAACAGCTAATACTCTGGAAGACAGAAACAAAATTCAAAGCGATCTCGATAGGCTGCAGCGCTGGGCCAAAAACAACAGAATGAAATTTAATAGGGATAAATGCCAAGTGCTGCACCTAGGGAGAGGAGACCAAATGCAGAGTTACAGAATGGGGGACACTTGGCTCAACAATACCACAAGTGAGAAGGATCTTGGAATTGTGGTAGATCACAAACTGAATATGAGCCAGCAATGCGATGTGGCTGCAAAGAAGGCAAATGCTATTTTGGGCTGCATTAATAGAAGTAGAGCTTCCAAATCGCGGGAAGTGATAATTCCCCTTTATTCAGCACTGGTTAGGCCTCATCTTGAGTACTGCATCCAGTTCTGGGCACCACACTTTAAGAAGGATGTAGACAAACTGGAGAGGGTTCAGAGGAGGGCAACAAAGATGATAAAGGGACTGGAAACAAGGCCCTATGAGGAGAGACTGAAAGAACTGGGCATGTTTAGCCTTCAGAAGAGGAGACTGAGGGGAGATATGATCGCACTCTTCCAGTACTTGAAGGGTTGTCACACAGAGGAAGGCCAGGATCTCTTCTCGATCATCCCAGTTTGCAGGACACGGGATAATGTGTTCAAGTTACAGGAACTCAGATTCTACCTGAACATCAGGAAAAATTTCCTGACTGTTAGAGCAATAAGACAATGGAACCAATTACCTAGGGAGGTGGTGAGCTCTCCCACTCTGGAGGCATTCAAGGTGAAGCTGGACAGCCATCTGTCAGGGATACTTTGACCTGGATTCCTGCATTGAGCAGGGGGTTGATCTCAATGGCCTTGTAGGCCCCTTCCAACTTTACGATTCTATGAACCAATACCATGGTATTAATTTCTTTCTATAATTGTCTTTAATACATTTGCTTGTTGTTAATAAATGTTTTAAAGTATAATCTACGAGCATTTATTTATAAAACTGTGTTGTCTGTAAAATGACTCAGTCCTTGTCAGCATCAGGAAGGAACTTGGCAGGGGTGGAAGTGCTCCACTGGATTCTGGCCTGGGTTTGAAATTAACTTACAGTGTGATCATAGACACATCTTCTCAGAAGTAAATGCCATAGAATTAAATAGGACTTACTCCCAGGTAAGCATGAAAGTGTTGCTCCCAGATAAACCTTAGTTAGCTAGGCTGGATGTTTATTTCATTTACTAGCAACATACTGATATGTGTTTCCTCTTCTGCTTAGTATGAGTGTCATTAACAGATGTTTTGTGGTTGTTTTTAATGATAAATTAGGTGACTCAGATTGTTGGCCTTTCTGGCTTATAATGAAACCCCAAGGTATGTTCCAAGAAAAAGATACGTATTACACTGCATTTTCCTGAAGTGACAAAACTTTATTGAAGAAGAAGGAAGCTGCCATCAGGGCTGAGGAAAGAATGTAGTGCGGGAAGCCATGGCTGTATTCCATGTTTGAATACAGCACTGAATGAGTTGCTCTACTCTAGAGTCCTGGCAAAGAAAGTTTCCATGCTTTTGAGACACTAATCTTACATATGGCTTTAGTACAATACACCTTTAAGGCATCAATAGCATTTCTGATGAGCGACACTTTCACATGTTGGCATGTTGAGTAGTTTTCGGAATCATATTTTACAATGAAGTTTTCCATTTTAGCTTTCCGTACAATGTAGACTTTTTAAAAATATGTATAATTTTAATTCCATCTCAGTCCAACATGCATAGAAATTCAGGTCCTCAGCTGGCAGCCATGATAAGATTTGTATTTTAGAGCCTTTGTAAGTGTGAGGTGCAAACAACTTCTATTAACTTGCAACTGTCCGAGCATGAATATGTGGTAAGAAAGTGTTCCTGTAGTCACCATTCATGTTCAGTAATTTTGACAGAGGTGAGGAGTTAAATGCTTCAGTAACTCTCTGATAGGATTAAATTGAGTGTGGCTCATTTTGGGAAAGTCATATTCCCCAGAGGCTTGGACTATCTGTTGTGTTAAATGCAATGCAATCAAGGAATTAAGAATTTTTCTTAAACAAAAATGGATTTTTAAAGTTGAACTCGGGAGCTTGTGGTGGGAAACACTACATTTACAGCACAATGCTATGCATGTCTGCTTGAAAGGAAATGAACTGTGGAAAGCCCAAGGAAATGTGTATATTATTGCAGCCATAATTAAAATTCTAAAAATACCCATCAGCCAAACAGAAACATACCATCGGCTTCCTTTCATTTATTACAAAGTTGGTCTTAGGAACAGAGAGATGAAGATCTTCACGTTTTTCTGGGGTTGGACCTAGATTTGGGTGCATGCAACTGGCTGGCAGAAGCAAACATGTCCTCCCCTTCTCCCGGCCTACGGCAACCCCTCCAGCCCACTGAATGTGCTGCTCAGAGGGTTGGGGGACCTTGCCAAATGGGGTGACCAGTGGTGCGGTGGGAGGAGGGATTCCATAAAACTGGGCAGTGACACCTTCCTAGAGCGGAGCCCTTCCTGGATCCAACCCTTGGTATGTATGGGATTGTAGGATAAGCCTCCCACTGGTGTCACTCAAAAGATTTGTTAAAGGTTGAAGCTAGAATGAGGTAGATTAGTTCTGCCCTTGATGAAAAGCCTGAACTTGAAATATGTACAGACTTGATTTCCCAACAGCTGATTGAGAGAACCTGTGGCATTTGTTCCCCCCCCCCTTTTTTTTTTTACTGTTTTACATAACTGTAGAAATTATGACTGTAAAAAATATAAGCTTAGACCATAATGAGAGTAAATCATAATTGCTTTAATGAAGTGGCTGGACATTGTCTTGTACTTTACCGTTGCAATACATCCCAAACTAAAATCTGTTTTCTTAGGGTTTTTTGTGTGTGTCCATTAGTATTGCAATAGTATATTATATCGCTTATTTATTATGGTTATTGTGCTATTGTCTATGATTTTTATTTTTTATGGCTATTGTGCTACTGTATTTAAATTGTTTGTTCTGTGAACCACGTTGAGCATAATGTATTTGCGGAAAACGCGGTATACAAATAAATAGACTATGACCATTAGTCTTACACTTCTCAAGAATGTGTACTCAATTTGATCACAGAAACAATATCGCAGACCCTTTTTCTATATTTAAAGGTAATCTTTTCCAGATTTTCTGACTCCACTATCTCTTCAGATAACCAAACAGAAAGACAGTGCTTCTAATGAAAAACTTACTTTTCTGTGGTTTTTCTCCATGTGGCTAAGGACACAGCTTTCTCCCCCCCCCCTCTTGCTGTAGTTATATCTGAGTAAATATGCTTAGGATATACATAAGGCTGCCATCAGTTTTTCATGGAAATAAGTTCTACTGAAATTAATAAGACATTTCTGTTTACATAAAAATCATGACGTACGGCTGTAATCCTAAACAAACTTACTAGGTAATAAGTTCACATAACACGCTAAACCTCAGTAGGTTAATCCCTACTGAGGTTTAGCGTGTTGCCTGACCCTTGCGGGTTGTGCTTTAGAAGCCAACCTGATGTGGCATGACAAAAGCCATGGCTTGCGGTAGGGTTATGCTAACCCTAGTAGGTTTAGCATGTTGCCCAAACCCGGATGACACGCTAACCTACCCACAAGCCAAAAAGGCACACAGCCCATGGCGGCACTTACGGCACTTGGCCCAGCTGTCATTGGCTTCCCTGTGCACTTCTGAGTGATGACGACGACGTGCCCCCTGAGTCCCACTCACCGCCGACCACTGCTGCCTCTGTTGCCACCGCTGCCGGGGTCTGCCAGCCCCCCCTTCCCCAGCAGGAAGGGGGCGAGCGGCAGACTAGGCATCAGCATCACACTCGCTGATGCCGACGCTGTGGCACGGCGGGCACCACCACACAGCGTGAGAAGGCGGGCCGCGGCGGGGGAGGCACTTCTTTCTGTCTCTCTCTCACATGCACATGCATGCCAGGGACAGAGAGAATCAGTGCCCCCCCCACATGGGACTCCCAAGATCAGGAGTCTCTCTGTCTCCAGCACATGCGTGCACGCCGGGGACAGAAAGAAGCACCTCCCTGCCTCTGCCCCTTCCCTTGTTCCCACAGCAAGAGAAGGGGGTGCTGGTGGAGGGGGGAGGAGGTGCCTTGCAGCTCCCTCGCAAGGGTGGGTAACCGGCAGGAGGACTGAGTGGGGAAGACAGGCAACGTGGTGCCTCTGGACCCCTGCTGTGGGGATGATGGTGGCGGGAGGGCTTGGCTGCGCACTGTCAGCACACAGCGAATCCCCCGCACCGCCATCGCCATGCAGTTGCTAGGGAGCATGGGGATGATGGCTGTGACAGCATGCAGGCATGTCCCCTCGCTGCCGCCACCACAATGCTCCTTCGCCAGGGCAGGTTCAGCCTGCCCTGCGAAGGAGCGTGGTGGCGGCAGCGGTGCTGAGGGGGTGTGCCCTCATGCTGTCACAGCATGTGGGTAGGCCCCCTCAGTGCTGTGGCTGCTGCTGGAATCAGTCCCCCCCCCTCCAGGACTAGCTAGTCCTGGTGTAGAAAATGAACCATATACGCGTGGAATTTAGACCAGGGAACCATATGCGTCAAATTTTACAACAGCAATAGCAGAAGGAAGTGTGATAGCATATAACAAAGCAGCAATATAGGGACCATTCTTTATGGGGGACCCAGAAAATGTGAGGAAACCTCTTTCTCACCAGAAACTACCAAAATCATGTGTAACACCAAACGCATATTAAGAACCTGTGTAAATTTTCACTGATTGACCTTCTGTAATAAAGCAGGTTCGGGTGAGAGCAATAAGTTCTGCAACCTGTCAAAGACTGGAGATGAGGCAACGGGTTGGCTTCTAGAACTGTGGTGGTGGTGGTGACAGCGTAACCTGCAACACAAGTACCTGGTGCAGAAACTCTTCCTCTCCTCCAACTTTTTCAATGATGAGATACAAATGGGTGGATTCGCTGGCATCTAGGCAGTCTATAGCTTGTTCCTGATGTTGAAGAGGGACGTTGAAAAACACGCCATCGGGGGCGCAATACATTGTGCATCCGAGTCTGCAAAGCAGATCACAACCTAAGAGATTTACTGGAGAGGTAGGGCTTAAAAGAAAAGCATGGTCAGTGGACAAAGGGTCAGTTGAAACAGCCAGAGGTTTTGTAGTTTGATGCAAAACCAAAGCATTGGCAATGCCCACAGCTTGTACGTGTACAGCTGTGAGGGGTAATGCAGGGAAAGTGTGTTGTGGCAAGGTAGATCTACTACTAGCTCCAGTGTTTCTTCTGGGGAGGCAGCGCGTGATGTGGCTGAGGTGGGTGAGAAGGGCATTTCTTTTTTTAATGCCTAGGTTGTTTACAGTACAGTCATGCCTTGGATTGAGAGCATAATTCGTTCCAGAAACGTGCTTGTAATCCAAAACACTCTTATATCAAAACGAAATCCCCCCCAAAAAATGTGTACAGAGATTTTTAATTTAAGCCGTACTACAGTACTTGTATTGCAAGACGTCGCTTGTATATCAAGTCAATTTTTTAAAAATAAATATTTAAAAATTTGCTTGTCTTGCAAAACGCTCTCAAACCAAGTTACTTGCAATCCAAGGTATTACTGTAGTTGCAGTTGCCTTCTTGAGTGTTTTGCTGCCATTGAGTTGGGCTGTTTGGCTACTCCCTCCTCCTCCTCCTCCTCCTCCTCCACTTCTTCTTCTTCTTGACTAACTTCTTCTGCTTTGGCACCCTGAGTAGTGTTGGATCTGTAGGGCTAGCAGCTTGGTTTTTTTTTCTTTTTCTTTCTTCTATTGAGCACAGTGTTATAACAGAGCACAATTCTTGTTACAGGGTGCAATTCTTTTTGTAATCTCTGTGGGTTTTCAGAGATTTTTGGAAAATCTTTTGGCTATCTGTCATAATTCTCTTCTTTGCCAAGGAATGTAAATTTTGCATCATACTGCCATTTTCTTCTTCTTCTTGACTAACTTCCTCTGCTTTGGCACCCTGAGTAGTGTTGGATCTGTAGGGCTAGCAGCTTGGTGTTTTTTTTCTTTTTCTTTCTTCTATTGAGCACAGTGTTATAACAGAGCACAATTCTTGTTACAGGGTGCAATTCTTTTTGTAATCTCTGTGGGTTTTCAGAGATTTTTGGAAAATCTTTTGGCTATCTGTCATAATTCCCTTCTTTGCCAAGGAATGTAAATTTTGCATCATACTGCCATTTTGGCTTGGATACTCCCTTAAGGGGAATTGCCCTGCTTCTAATTCTGGGTCACTTTGAGCCCCTGACTCTTTCATAGTCCATTTAAGTCTTTCTTGCTGTTTTCTAAGCTTGCACAGGCTGCTGTGGTGTGTGTCAGATTTTTTTTATAAGTACCAGGGATGTTGAAGAGTCCTTGGTCTCCAGTCACAAGTCGAGTCACGAGTCTTTGGACCCAAGTCTCGAGTCTGAGTCCTTGGTCCAAAATGGTGACTCACGAGTCACGAGTCACTCCCAAAGCTGACTCCATGAGTCCCTAGTAAAATCAATGGGGGGGTTCCCCAACAAAATAAGGCTACTTCAGATGTGTGGTTTAAATAAATTCTAGGCACAAGTGTGCCTTTTTATTTCAAAACTCTGCAACTGATTTTGGCAAGAACAGACCAGGCAGAAAAACCCAAAATAACCAGGCAGACAGAGGAGGCAGGGAACCCCAAAGCAGGCAGGCAGAGGCCTTTGTCTTGGACAATTCAACTGTTGAACTGGTCAAGAAGAGACCAGGCAGGCAGAGGCAGCCAAACCCAAAATGTCTGAAAGGTTGCATTTTAGAAAAATGATTTTAAAAAATAAACTTGCTAAAACGTATCCATGTTGCATTTGAGGAACACGATTTTTTCTAAATGTTTGGCCCCCATTCTGGAATGGTGAGATCTCATCACAATTCCACCCTCACTGAACACCCGCTCCACTGGTGATGAACTTGCTGGAACCAGAAACACACTCAGAGCAGCCACACAGAGTAATCTCAGGTCCTTCTTCTGCCTCTCCCAAGTACGCAACACATCAATCAAAATAAATCTTGACACACTGTTGGGGCTGCACTCCTGGTAGCCGTCCATAGTGGCCGAGCAGCGGCACACCTCGCTTCCATGCGCTCTTCGCCGGCAATCACGCTCCTCTCCACTCCTTCTGGCACAGCCCAGGGATGTTGAAGAGTCCTTGGTCTCGAGTCCCAAGTCGAGTCTCGAGTCCCATTAAAAATATTGGGACTCGAGTCCGAGTCGAGTGAGAGGGGGGACTCAGTCCGACTCACGAGTCGAGTCCTCGAGTCCGAGTCCCCATCCCTGATAAGTGCTGATGTGGGAACAGCTGCAAGGGCTGCACTTTCCCTTTTTGATTGGGCGCCACTGCTAGGCAGTGGAGGTGGGGGGGAAGAAAGAAGGGTCCCTGGCCTCTTCCACCTTGGGGAGGGTGGACTTGGCTTCGCCCAAGAGCCGGCAGAAATTCCTCATCAGACAAAGGAACTTCCTCCTCTAACTGGTTTAGAGGCCGTTTGGGATGGAAGTTTCTCCGCCTGTGTGACGCAGCACACTTCTTTTATAAGGCAGTGCAAGTCAGAAAGCACTGATTGGTTCATTTTGGTGCAGTGAAAGCTGTCGAATGGATTGGCTACACACAACAAGTGTGCCTTATCAACAAACACCGCCTAGTTTCTACATTCCTAACATTTCTCACTCATACCTTATTATCTCTTGGTGTTTCAATTTCCATTAAAGGGTTTCCACACAGATTCCCCCCTCCCCCCGCTCTTGCTGGCTGTGCTGCCTGTGGGCACCAGATCCAGCCAGAGGAGGGGGCGGAAGGGGGGATTCCCTCTGCCAGTGCCGCG
Organism: Shinisaurus crocodilurus; assembly: GCA_021292165.1. Classification (NCBI taxonomy): domain Eukaryota; kingdom Metazoa; phylum Chordata; class Lepidosauria; order Squamata; family Shinisauridae; genus Shinisaurus; species Shinisaurus crocodilurus. The sequence continues at coordinate 131,441,601 of CM037881.1, read as the reverse complement.
CATGCATGTGGCACTGTCTGGCAGAGAGAATCAGCCCCTGCCCGGTGCAGGAGTCGACTCCTGCAGTGGGCGTGGGCTCATTCTCCTTTCCCATTCTCCCAGGAGCCACGGTCAAGCGGTGCCCGGGAGGAAGGGAAAGGAGGGGGGAACCATTCCCTGTGCTGGGTTTACGCAGAAGTAGGCCCAGCAGAACGGAGCATTTTAAATGCTCCCTTCTGCTGGGCTTCTACATAAACCCAGCACAGGGAGCAGTTCCCCCTTCTCCCGGGTGTCGCTTAAGAGCGGTGCCTGGGAGGAAGGGAAAGGAGGGTGGGCAGAAGGAAAAGCCATGGGGCACACCCGTGCCACTGAGGCCGCCGCCGCTGGGTAAGTACAGGGGTGCCGGTGTTGAGGCAGCGGGGAGGCTAGTGGGGGAAAGGAACCGTTCTCGGCTCTGCTTCTGCTCAGCGGACGGCAGCTGCGCTGAGAAAGGCCAAAGGACAGCTGGCGAAAGTGCCACGACTTGGGCACTTTTTGCCAGCTGTCATCCCCGCATCTTCTCAGTGCTCCCACGCAGTGTCCCCTGGGATACTGGCAGGAGGACTGAGAGGGGAAGATGGGGCATGGCGGTGCCTCTAGACCCCCGCTGTGCCTGACCATTAGTCTGGCATAGCCCGGCCCCGGGCCTGTGGCAACTTTTAAGCCCACAGAGGTTTCAGAACCTCTATGGGTTTAAAGTGATGTGCGAACCTGGCCACTGAGACATTAACAGCCTGATCCTAAACAGATTTACTCTAAATGCTATAGAAATGAAATATGACAAAAATTGCAAAGTAATCTTTTGTTAATACTGTATGCTGGGATATAGAATTCTTTGGGACGTGTAAATCTGGCTATGGAAGCTCTGTGTCGTCATCTTCTCCCAAGATGGTAGGGAATGCATGATGAGCTCTCCCATGTCTTTTTAAAAATTAAAAGCAGATGTTGGGGAGCTGAATCAGATCAGGGATGCGGTTCTGGGGGAGGATAGTAAAGCGCCCCCCCCCCGCCTTTTTAAATCTACATTGTTCTATTGAAAGTTCTATTTGCCATGCAGAGGAAAACATACATGTACTATACAAAGGAGAAATCTGCATGTGAGATGTATATGCCTGTACTAGCAATAGCAAAAGCGTAGGGACATACTTGACTATGGGGTTTTGTTATTTTTGTTTTTGCAACCGGTGATTGTATCCTAAATATATTTGCTTTTTACATCCTGAGTGACCAGCATGTTTTTTTTCCAAGCAGTTTAGCAAGCTGTGTCAGCACTCTCAACACATCAGTTCAGCTGTGACACGCAAGCTCCATCTGGTACATAAGGCTTTTATCAAACTACTCTGCTGTTCTGCTAGCATCACTTTCCCAGCTGCCATGTTTACTTCCTTGAGCTATCACTGATGAAAATGAGCTAAAAATGGTATGACTAGTTTAAGGATTAGGTGAAGGCATTAACAGCAAAAGAGTTATATTATACTGGAGCAAAACTGTCTCTTTTTTAAACGAAGGGGTGTAGCCAAAGATGGGGGCTACACCATCTGTGCTGGTGCAATGACAGGCAGTAGTGCTAAATGGGCAAAGTTACAGGGAGAGGGGTGGAGTTAGGCTAGAACAGTGTTTTCCAACCTTGGGTCCCCAGATGTTTTTGGCCTATAACTCCCAGCATGCCCCAGCCAGTTTAAATGATAAGATTTATATGTGGAACTAATGTTTCTTTACCCCCATGGAAATTTCCCGTAAGCAGCGACTTTAAGAAGATTTTTTCTGATGAAGTCATGATTGACAAAACAGGATTTACAATCTTGATTCATGTAACTACATCATACTCAGTCTGTTTATAGCAGTTTTCTCAACTGCTCCATACTTGCCTGCACTTGTTTGTTATTGTTTTTGTTATTGCTATCTTTGCTTCACTTCTGTTACTTATTACACATTACTTATATTCAGTTGTGCTTCTTTTGTCCCACATTTTGTGGTACTCTGTTACTGTCATTATAGTAAGCTGTCACTACATTATACTCTGTCTGTTATTGGCAGTTTTCTTCACTGCCCAGCACTTGTTTGTACTTTGTTTGTTATTGACCATGTTGTTATTTGGCTCTTGTTACTTTTCATACCATTATCACATTATATAATATCTGGTATTTGCTGCTGGTATTCAGGTGTCATCATTATAACTTGTTACTTGTTACTCACCACCGTACATGCTGTTTGCTATAACATGCTTCTTTATTATCAGCACCTGATTATACTTAGAATGTCAGTTTAATCATTGTATTGGGTCAACCATCATTGTGTATGACATTTCTTTCTGTGTGGTATTGTTTGTAATATTTTCAAGTAAATATCGAAGTCAATAGTTTGATTTATGATACATGATCTTAACTATATATATCACTCAGCCATGTTAATTTGTGTTCAGAACTTTATGATTTGGTTTTTCATATATATTCATACTTGAATTTTTTGCAGTTGTGTGCATTGTGGCACTCCGGTTTATTGGTTACTATTCATCACTGCAGCCTTTGTTGTTTTTGGGCAATCAGTATGGAACATCTGAATATTTTCAATGTAGATCTGTAATGAATTTTGAAGCTTTCAAATAATTATGGATAATTTGCTGTATTTTCTCAACTGTCTATTAAAGATATGGACAGTGGTAATCATTATTCAACTGTTAATAATAGCGCGACACATAGATTTACAAAATGTCTGTATGCTTACTCATTTTAGGGTCGCACAGTGATCTTATATTCATATATTCTATAAAGCTTTTGGAAAAGGATAGCTGCTAATTATTTTTCATAGAAAAGTTTCTTTTAAAAGTTGGCACAAAACTGGGTTTTATTAGCAATGTTCTCAACTTGGTAAAGGCCAGAGGATTGTGAGAAAACAACAGCATGCATGAGTCCACAGAAGGTGTAATATCTTGAACACAGAAATGCTGCAAGTCTTTTAATAACAGAAGAAAGCTTTATTCAGAATAGCCTTAACAAGCTTAACTGCTGTGTTCTGCCTGAGACAACAGGACTCTAGTCTACAGGAACCCAGAAAGGACAAGCTAGAAACTTGCAAAGCAGAAACTGACCTAGTGAGATTTCATAGATCACAGAGTTGGAAGGAGCCTACAAGGCTATCGAGTCCAACCCCCTGCTCAGTGCAGGAAACTAGAGGAGGGGTCTCCCATCCAAGTAATAACCAGGCCTGACCCTGCTTAGCTTTCCACACTCAGACAAGCTGAGCCAGCATAAGCCACAGGCCTGATATAGTGGTTGATTGTACACGTTACAACACAATTATTGGAGATTTGGGAGAATGCTAGTGAGAATTCAAAGGTGCTTTGCAAGAAACCTGTCTGTTATGAGAGCTTCATCAACAGAACAGGCTGAATGAAAACCTGCAGCTTTCTGCATCTGCATCTGTGAAATAGCCTATTTCCCCAAATATGAGATCTTGGGATATATACAAATTGTGTGTTCCTGTGTGGTTGGCTAATATCAGGAGGCAAAAGTAGTGTCAACTATCTTTTAGAGGCAAACCTTACCTCAGAGCAGTGGCTAAAGGGAATCACTGTAGATCCCTGCTAACTCTGTGGAGCAGCTTTGGAAATCTCGTATATTTCATGAGTCTGATGAATAGTCTATGAAAGTTTAGGCCACAATAAATCCGTTAATCTTTAAACTGCCTGAATGCTCTTCTTTGTTTTTGCTGCAACAGACAAACATAGCTACCTGCTTGAAAGGTGTGAGGACATAGGCTATCTGCCTCAGTTAATTCACCTGTGCTATATATATATATATATATGTGTGTGTGTGTGTGTGTGTGTGTGTGTATGTATATGTATATGTATATGTAAAAAATGTAATTTGTAGAGAAGGTCCCTGCAGGCAGGATCTTTTTTATTAAAATATTTATCCAGAGTCACTTTATTTGTACTTTCAAAGCTTTGCCTTTCAAAACACTGTACCTTTTATTAAGGCTTCATTAGTCTAGTTCATTATTAGTGTTATTAGGAACTATTAAGTATTATTATTGTTATTAACATCTTACCTTTCTTGCCATCATGAAACTCAAGGTGGCATACTTTATTTATTTAATTAAATAAATTTATAATCCATTTTGCAGAGATATACCCTTCCAAAGTGGCTTACAAACAATAAAGGGTTTGGACACAGGAAATTAAGCCAGGTTTGAGGTTGCTGAAAGCAGAACACACGTGTTTACCTACTTACGAAAGTTTGAACAAATACAATCTTTATTAAAGGCCTGAACTGAAGGTGTAAGGTGAAAAGCAAATGGAAGGCAGTTCCATAATCGAGGGGTCACCACCAAGAATGCCCTGCCCCTTGTACTCACCAATCTAGCTGTTCTCACTGGCAGGCACATGTGCAGAACCCTTGATGATAACCTCTGAGCCTCCCTTGGAGGTGTCACTTGGAGGAAGGCCTCAGATGTTGAACATAGTGTATGGGCAGATTGTGGTTGGGAGAAGCGTTCTGTCAAGTATTGTGGTCCCAAGCCATATATTATAGGTTAAAACGAGCACCTTAAATCAGGCTCGGAAGCATATCAGCATCCAATGCAAGCGGGCCTTATATCATAGGGCTTATTTGTTGACTAGTTCTAAATTCTGGTCTTTTCCACTTAAATTAGATTATCCACCTTGGTCAGTTTTTGAATCATTATGTCTGGATCCTCTCTCCAAATGGATGGCATTAGGGTCTCGCTACACTAAAATGGATTGGGTGCCTCCTACAATTATAGCAGTTAGAGAGGTGTGGCATATTATACCATATTTTTCCGTGTATAAAACTATACTTTTTTCTTAAATTGATAGTCGAAAAATTGAGGGTCGTCTTATACACGGAAGTACGGTAAATCTGAGGAACCTTTGAGAGAGGAGCGAAACGGGCCCCCAACCTATCGTAACCTCCGCTCTGCCTCCCCAGACTGCCTCGCTCGCCTCGAGGGCCGCTGTGCAGGCCGCCCGCGGGAGCCTAGGCCTCGCCCGCCTGTCCCCGCCCGGCCTCTCACTGCCAGCTCCTGCTTGCGCTTGACCAGCTCGGGGCGTGGGGAGAAGCCAGCGAGGCGGAGCAGAGCCTGCGAGGGGAGCAGCTCGGGCGCGCCCACCCCCTGGCCCAGTCCTGCCGCACGCCACGGCCCAGGCACCGGCAGCTCTACGGATCCAGCCCAACAGGCCGGCCCGAGCAGCCCTCTGGGAAGCCGAACATGGGCTGAATTGCCCATTCACAAATACCCCACCCAAAATGTTGATTTCTGAATTTTGGGTTAGAAAAGTGGGGGTCGTCTTATACATGGGGTCGTCTTATACACGGAAAAATACGGTATCTCATCAATTACAGTTTGACCCATTTTCTCATGCTAAACTGACTTTATGGGGTAATCCAGATTTAAAAATTGGTAAGAAAATGTCCCTGTGGCGGGCTTGGACAGACAGGTTGATTTTTACTTTGGATCAATTAATGAGTGTAGATGATGAGTTTTTGTCATTTTTGGCTTTGCATTTGCATGCTAAATATAACTTGCCTGCTTCAGCCGAATGGCAATACTTGCAACTGCAACATTTGTTAGAATCTAGGTTTGGTCCTGCTGCTTTTTCAGCTTCAGAGCCTCCTTTACTATTGGATGCATTGATTGAGGCTGAACAGTTATATCGACCTACAATTCATGTTTAAATATTTATTATCGGTGAATAAATATGAATGAATGAATTAAGTTTATTTTGGTCACAAACCGGTATAGCATAAAAACAACAGTAAAAACATCGGTAAAATACAAAAAGTCATTGTGCTGAACACAACAGTCCCAAACTATGTCTAAAATATTATTCAGTAAAACCATTCAACATCCATTTTCTTTGGCTTATGGCAGCCACACAAAAGCTAACCACTTTTGGAGTAACTTGAGGATCCTGAACCAGCAGAAGATACTTTAAATAATATTCATTGGATCTACTGGGGATTTGTTGTATAATAGGGCTAACAAATGCTTGGCGCAAATCCCGGTAGAAAGAGCAGTACAGTAGAACATGGCCTACGGTTTCCACTGCTCTTATCCCACAGGAGCATATGCGTTTTTGGTAAGGAATACTTCCAAACTTTCCATCCAATAGGGCTGAAGGCAGGACATTAAACCTGGCCAGGGTGAAAGCTTTCCTAAATTTGGGAATATTCAGATCTTCCAGATAATTTGCAGGCACAAATGTCCCCCCATTGTCTCTAAAGTCAGGATATGTTTGGACATGGGCACAAAATCCCATATATCACAAAACTGTATATTGGACAAACGACGAGACCCCTTAGATTACGTATAACTGAACATAAGAGCAAAATTCGAAGAGGTATATTAGATGCCCCATTAACTACTCATTTTATAGATTCACATCATAAAGCAACGGATCTGAGATTTTTTTGCAATAGAGCATATACACACTATATCTCAGACACTCTTATCCCAGAGGGAAGCATTTTGGATTCATACTCTCTCTACCATGACACCCCATGGACTTAATGATAAATTAGATCTGTCTGGGTTTTTTTTGTTGTAAATGCTGATTACATCTGAAGGACCCTTTAAGATCTTTTACAACATGTAACACCTTTATTATGATGGAGACTAGCACCTTAAGGAGGGAGAGAATTTTCCTTTATTATGATGGAGACTAGCACTTTAAGGAGGGAGAGAATTTTCAACAGCTAACGTTGTACAGCTGCCTTTATAAACCATATGTGGGAGAGTGTCTAATCATGGGAGCTAGCCCAACACACCCGGGGATACATTCCAGTTCAGTCAGGGTTGCAACAAAGAGAGTCTTACAGAGGTAATAATAAGTATGCTTTATTCCCTGTTTTTATCTTTTGGGCATTTCATACTTTTATACTATGTTAATAAGATTTTGACAATATTTTTGGATAGGATTTTGAAAACAGCACAATATTACTCTTGGAGACTTCACCCCTGTTGTCTTAGTGTTCCTCTTTTGAAGGGTGAGAATTATATTTTGTATAAGTATTGTATTTATACCATTGTTGTTTTAAGTACAATACTTTCAATGTTTTGATTGTAAGATAATTTGTATTATGGAATTTCTGAGGAATATATGAGAAGAATCAATTCAACTGTATTACACTGTGAAGAATCTTGTGTACATTCTGATGAAGACACTGAAACAAGCTGCTAGCCGGCACTCTTGTAAACTTGAACTTGTACTATTATCAGTGTATTATTTTCAAAACACAATATCAGTATTTTTTAATTTGCACTTGAATGGTTATGAGTTTATTATTAGTCTCAAAGTATAATACCAGCATTCCATTTGCAAATTAGTGAATTATATTAATAGTCTCACATTCTATTTGCTTCTTTACATTTCATATATTACTCTTTTTCTGGCTCTGGTGCTGTTTGCACTTTTGTATCTTATCATTTTGGAGCCAGCTCCTTTTGTTTGCCTGAAGGGACATGTTGGCCTCCTTTCGTGTAAAAGACGGGGAGAAGAGCCTTAACACTTCTCTGGGCATTCTCAATGGCATTTTTAGTTTGCAAGCTCCATAAACCAAAAGAGTGAAAGGTTATGCCCAAATATCTGAATGAAGCAACTTGTTCTATAGGGTGGTTGTTAATCTGCCATTTATGCTTTAACCTTCTAGAAAAACCCGTAACCTTAGACTTCGCGTGGTTGATCAGCAGTAGTTCGTTTTTGCAGTAGAGGTCTAGAGCTCTTAAGAGACGTCTTAGGCCTATGCTTGTCAAGGAAAGCAACACCATGTCATCGGCATATAAGAGAGTACTGACAAGGACTTATTTGCCAGATTCGGGGGATGGGAACATACTTCCACCAAGCTTTTAACTAATAAGTTGATGTAAAAATTAAATAAGGTTGAAGCAAATATGCAACCTTGTTTTACCCCGTTCGCAGTTGAAATTTGCCCAGTTAAATGTCCCGCCCGATTACATCTTATCTGAAGACGAGTATTCTCATATAAACTATGTATGAGAATTAAGAGGTGTCTATCAATGTTCGTATCCTCAAACTTTTTCCATAACCTATCTCTCGAAATCAGGTCAAAGGCTGATTTAAAATCGATGAAAGCTGCATAGAGAGCTCCTCCAGCAGTTACTGCATATTTTTCAACCAGATGTTGGAGGACCAGACCCTGATCAGCAGTGGATTTCTCAGACCTGGATCCTGCCTGTTCGTCTTCTAAAACATTTTCTTTGTCCAGCCACTTAACTAGTTTTTTGTAAAGATAGCTAGCATACAATTTGCTAATGACGCTTAAGAGGCTGATAGGTCTGTAATTTGAGGGGTCCAATCTTTTCCCTTTTTTATATATTGGGATAATAATCGCAAGCCCCCAATCATCTGGGATATATGCTAAGCGGTCAATACAGGTAAACAGTGGGTTACCAAAGCTGGCACCCACCACTCTATATTGGCTTTAAGCAGTTAAGCAGTTCCGGTGTGATGCTGTCTCCACTTGGAGCTTTGCCCTGTTTAAGATTCCGGATAAGGTGATTAATTTCAGAGATAGATACAGGAGGCCACTCAGGAACACTATTGATAATAGCTGTTGAAAACTATTGAGAGGGTTGACCACTCACATACATGGTGTGGAAATGAGATTCCCAAACTTTAACGGGAATAAGATACTCTAAGCTAACTGTTGGATTTTGCCAACCTCTCGAGACAACTTTCCAAAAGGTACCCAAGTCATCTGCCCTCGATGCCTCTGTTAAGCATTGCCATGCTTCTCTTTGTGCTTGCTTCTTTTTCTCTTTAATTAGAGCTTTATATCTCCTTCTAAGTTCAAAACACTCCTCAGGGAGAACAGAGAGATTCAGTTCCCTATACCACCTGTATTTTTCCACTAAGGAGTGCTTCAAGGGAATGCAGTCTTTAGACCTTTTAGATGGGGGACTTTGTCTTATACCCTTTTTATGCATCAAACAATTTTGGAGGGAGATCAGGTCTTGAAACAGTGCTACTGCTATTTCAGGGGAAACTGCATTTAACATGGCATCACAAAGACGAAGACTACATTCCGAGTATAATATCTCGGATGTTGCTTTGTCCAATTTAGCAGTCCACCTGATGCGTGGGGAACTCATTTCTACCTCAGCACTCAACGGAGGATCATAATCGGTGTGCACAATAAGGTCACCCAGATTTAGGGATAAGTGGATACTCTCAACATGGTTACCCACCTTACACCCAATCAACCTATTTAACAAATTATGAGAGACTATGATATAATCAATCACTGTAGTGCCCAAACCAGACATGAAGGGAAATTCCCCCTTTATATCACCCTCTACACCCTTATTCAAAATTACTAGGTCAAGTCTGTTTATCATTTTCATAAAGCATAAACCGGTGTAATTACAACCTTTATCCTTAGAATCCCTATCTGTCAGAAGATGGGCCTCCTCTAATACAGGTGGGTGTTCTTTGAAGTGGGCGTACAGAGCAGTATCATTCTGACCAATTCAAGCATTAAGGTCACCAGCCACAATCACTGAGGCCTCTGGGTACAAATCTAATATCTTATTAATATATTTCCCAGTGTTTGCCAGTCATCTTTGACCAGGTGCTTTATCCTTTGTGGTGGCATGTATACATTGATTAATAATAAATGAAACAACCTACACTTTAAAAACAACGCCGTGGCCAAATGGGTCAGGGACTCAAGACTGACAAAGGAAGCCCTGATACTAGTAGCCACCAGGATCCTCAGACCTCCTTTGGGCCACCCACCTTTAGTGCTGGGAGTTGCTTCCAAAGAGTATGAGACAAAACCATGTAATGATAAATCATCTCTTGCCCAGGTCTCTTGAAATAGTAAAATATCATACTGTTTGATAAATTCTACAAAGAGCGGATCTACCACTTTACTTGGCCAACCTGCAGTGTTCCAAGAAAGAAGGGATATCTGCTGCGATGCATTGTGGAGACAATTTTTTGTCAGACTTGTGCAGCGCCCCCATGAGGGTAGCTTTGGGCACTTATCATCTCTCTTGGGGAAGTAGATGAAGATAGACCCCCTTTAGGTGGATGATATTCTGTTGTAATTTCCTGGACCCCGGTTGTTGGTCTCAACTCTCAAGTTGTCCATCAGATCTTCAGTCAGATCCAGCTGAGGAATATAATCCTACTGACATTAGATATCACTGGGCCAGTCATCTTTGTTGGGTGGTAAACGGGTTCCATAGGCCTTTCTGGGAATCCCCGTTCCTCTTCTTCCAAATATCTCATATCCCCCCAGGATAGAGGATTTGATCCAGTCACAATTGTTGTCATCACTTTGGGCACTGATCCACGTTGCACAAATTTATAATCTGAGTAAATTGCCACTGCTGCTCCTCCTCTTTGTGGACCTGTTTTCTCTCCGTTGAGGCCGTTTCCAACTACCACCCCACTCATTTGGTCATTTTTCTAGGGAATTAAAACACAGTCCACTCCTGTCCCAAATGCTTCCCCTTTGTCCAAAAGGCTTACATGCTCTGCCTGGCTGGCTATCAGAAGTTCTCTCAAAGATGCCAGATTCCTCAAAATATCATTTTGTGCTTCTAGAGTCAGTGTACTTCTAAAATATTTTAGAAGACGAACATTTGAGCAGGTGGTATTTAGATGCCACCTGCAGATGGATAAATACATGGATATTTGCTCTGCTTTTTCTGAAGTTTTTGCATAACTGTTTTTATGGATAGTTGTATTACTACATACTTATTGATACTTATGGATATATATTTCATATATACTGTATGTACTGTAAGTGATTCATTTTAAATACTGTAAGAAAATTGTATATATACAATTGTATATATTGTATATATACAATATATATGATTTTTGTTTTGTTTTGGTGTAATTCACATTTAAAAAAACTATATATATATATATATATATGTGGAGAAAGCCCAACACAGGTCCCCCCCCCACACACACGGTTTTCGCCCAAGGGAGGGGGCAAGGAAGGGGGGATGAAGTCACCGGAGAAGTAGCAGACAGACCATCATCCCCAACAAAAGAGAGTCTCGGTGGAGATCCACAAAACCAAGGAAGGACCATCAAGGATCATCAAGCTATCAGGGCAGTCTCAAAGAGCGGAAAAGTACTAGTACGTCACCTTCTTCCGGGCAGGAATAAGCCCACCTGAAACGAAGGGGCAGGCATAAGCCCCCACCTGACCTGAAGGGCGGGGAGAGCGGGAACTCAGGGGTAGAAAACCCCTCTCCCTTCCGGTTTAGGGTGGTTGGGAACCAAGGGTACTTCGGGGCCAGAGTCATCTCCAAACAGCAGCCCGAGTACGTCCTTCTCATCCACGCATCGGCCAACCCGGAGCCAGGCTAAAATCGACTAGGCGCAGAGTCTTTGGTCTGAGGTAATTGACTAGATTCACTCCGCTAGCCTAAGCCTGTTCATTGAGAAACCCAGGGGTCAGCTAAGGTTGTGTTGCTGTTGTAGTATTCCTGGAAAGCTGTTAGTTCCGCTCTGTGTTTTGTGTAAACAAATAAAAGCCTTATTTGGTCATTCCAAGTGCTGTGGTTTCCTCTTGTGCACGAAAGCCTCGTAGGTGATTGCCTGCGCTCGTACGGGCTGTAATTCAGAGCCGGTTAACTCGTTAAGCGCCGAACTCGCGCAAAGGATCCTGTTGGTGATCCTTCACAATATATTAAAAAGTATTGGTGTTATGTGTTCAGACCTTCTGGTCCCAGTTATTAGTCTGGCTGCTGCATTTTGCACAAGCTGAAATGGATCCAGATAATTGGACTCATCCAAGAGTGCCTGGAACTGGTTGGCCACCACCTGCTCAAGGACCTTGCCCAGGGAAGGACCATTTGCCACTGGTCTATAGTTGTCAAGATCTTCTGGGTCCAGAGAGGATTTCTTCAGGAGCGGTCTCACCACCACCTCTTTCAGGTGGCATGGGGCCATGACATGCAAGGAAAAAGGAATAGGGAGGGATAAGGAAAAAGTTATGGCTGCAATCCTCGGATTTTCCAGAGAGAATGCTGTGTCACAGATTAGGTGTGGTTGGCTCTGCCCCTGTGACTCCCCTTGGCTCCGCCTCTGCTGACCTACTGTCTGCCCCACCAGTAAGATTGTCCGCGAGCCACCACTGAAGGGTGAGGAGGCAAGGACAGAATGTATAGTGCCAACCTCGATAGGGATCCCAATTTGTGCCTGAAACATGCCTTGCAAAGTCCTCTTTATTTGTTCCATAATAGGGACAAGCAAAACTAGCAGGCATGCAAAGATGGATTAATAGATGAACCAAGGGCTGGGAAGGAGCCTAGCAAATAAAAATGTATCTTGGGGGCCCGACTGCTCTGTTTTGGGGGGTGCAGAACCTCAGGCCTGGGGGCCAAATCTGGCTTTCAGAAGTTCCCCAGGTAGCCACGCCCCCTTCCCCTGACCCCCCCTTCCCCTTTCCCTCTGTGAGACCAGGCATTGCATGTTGTGTATCACATCTGATTTTATGTGTTATCATGCATTGATATCAGCATTTATGTATCCACAGTAAATATTTTATTCATTTAATTATTAATTATATTTATATCCCGCCTTTTTTTGTGCAAGGAACCAAAGGTGGCTTATGTAATCCTTCTCCTCTCCATTTTATTATCAAAACAATGTGAGAGGTAGCTCAGGCTGAGAGTCAGTGACTCTCCCAAAGTCGCCCAGTGAGTTTCATGGCCAAGTGGGGACTAGAATCCAGATCTCCAGAGTCCCAGTCCAACACTAACCACCACCACACTGGGCTCTCTAGCTTGTAGGTGAATGGGCTGCTGTAGTATGAGTGATGATGGGTTCCAGCCAGGCCATGAGCTGTGGAGTATGAGGGGTCTCTGAAATCATGCTGGAGCTGGAAGCACTTCTGGAAACTGGGCGGAGAGGCCCATCGTACAGCTTGCAGTCAGCAACGGCCATATCAGCAGTCACATCATCCTGTGGCACAACAACAGCTTGAAACAGCCATTTCAACATCCAGCGGAAAAACCGGCCTGTGGCTCACGCTGGCTCAGCTTGTCTGAGTGTGGAAAGCTAAGCAGGGTCAGGCCTGGTTGCTACTTGGATGGGAGACCCCCCTCCTCTAGTTTCCTGCATTGAGCAGGGGGTTGGACTTGATGGCCTTGTAGGCTCCTTCCAGCTCTATGATCTATGAAATCTATGAATGTGCCCCCATTCGCCTTCAAAACCAAACCTGAATAAAAGAGAGAAATTGCAAGATTTTTTTTTAAATTAAGATATAAAATTTGAATCATCATCATCATCATCCCAAACATCTAGAGGGCACCAGGCTGGGAATGGCTGATGTAGGGGGATCCAGGAAACTATCTCTTTAAAAAGATTCTGATAATCAAGTTGTAGAGGTTCATTTAAATGTTGCTCATTCTTATCCAGGAGATGATTTAAATCCATAACAAGTGTGTCTCCTGTCTGACATGCTGTATAATGGAAGAACAATGGGCACTTTTCATCTGATTATTCAGTGAGTGAGAGATAAACGTTATGCCTTCCCTTTGCGAAAAACATTTGATATGACACACTCTATTCCTACCCACGGTAATTTGTTTCCTTCTAATAATCTGAATTGCAGAGAATGAACCTTGTCAACAACTCAGGCCCCAAAGTTCTGAGACTGCTTTAAATCTATTCATATGTAAATAGCTGCTTCTCATACAGAAGAAGTGGAGAGAATGATAGATAGACTAAATAGTTACTAATAATGTTCCACGGAAGTGAGAAAGAGGTCCATTAGCATAATTATAATTTGTCTCCAAGTAGCAGTGGGAACAACAACCTGATCCCCCAGAATCTTTTATGTCTGAGGAGGGGACAATTGGGACAGATGTTCTAGATTTTAGAATCTTGTTATTTTGCAAAGATTTTTTTGTTTGTTTTAATAAGCACCTCCTATCAGGAGTTTCACACCTTTAGTTTGCAGAAATTCAGAGGAAGACTTTGGACTTCCCCCAGATTTGGGGAGAATTGTATTTTAATGGATTTGCCTCAAGGATCACATCAGATGCGAGGCTCAGGGAAAGGCAAACTGTATCCTGAATATGAGACAAGATTTTGGATTGTCCAGTGGAGCATTGTTTTCGCATTGGTGCCAGAAGTGTTACGCCTTATTCAGCAAAAAAGTTTTGTTTTGTGTATATTGGACGGCACAACGTCTTTTGAATAAGGGTTTGTCAAATTTGGCTAATTGCTGGAGGCATCCTACTGCGAATGCTTCTCTTACCTATGTGTTTTGACAATGTCCAATAGTTGCCTTTTTTGGGGAGGAGGTCATAATACAGATGAACTTGGAACGCTCTTCAATATTTACTGACGCACACTTCTCTCAAATTATTTACCTGTTGCTGCTGGGAAGTTAACACAAGGTCGATGCAAATGGGTTTTCTTCCCCCCCCCCCCGTGCTAACAGAGCAATCCTGTGGCCCCCTAAACAGCATCCTGAGGGCCACAGGATGCTTCGGATTCCCAGATCCAAGGTCGGAAAAGAGCTCCGACCTCCGAGCTGGGGATTTGTGCTCAGATCTCCTTCCCCCACCCCTTGCCAGAGGCGTAGCGTGGGGGGTGCAGGGGGGGCCGGCCGCACCGGGCGCAACATCTGGGGGGGCGCACTCACAGCTCTCTGCCCCAGCTCTTCCTCCTCCTGCTCCCCCCCCCCGAGAGGCGGCTGCCCTTGGAGAAAGGGGCAGATCAGCCGCCGCCCCCCCCTCGCTGCTGCTGCCGCCGCCGCCGCCGCCGCGCCTGCCGGGTCGTGCGCCTCGGAGAGCGCGCGGGCGGGGCGGGAGGCGAGGAAGGAGGCGCCGGCCGGTGCGTCGCGGGCCGGGCAGGCGGAGGGCAGCCGCGCGCGGCGCGTGGGCCACGGAGCGCTGGAAGGGGCGCGTGGCGCTGGTGACCGGCGCCTCGGTGGGCATCGGGGCGGCCGTGGCCCGCGCCCTGGTGCAGCGCGGCATGAAGGTGGTGGGCTGCGCCCGGAGCGTGGACAAGATCGAGGTATGGAGGGAGAGCGAGGAGAGAGAGGAAGGAAGGAAGAAAGAAAGAAAGAAAGAAAGAAAGAGAGGAGAAGAGAGAGAGAGAGAGAAAAGGGGAGGGAGGGAGGAAAAGAGAGGAGAGAGAGAAAGAAGGGAAGGAAGGAAGGAGAAGGGGAGGGAGGAAGAGAGAAAGAAAGGAAAAGAAAGAGGAAGGGAGGAAAAGAGAGAGAGAGAATGAAGGGAAAGAGGAAAGATGGGGAATGAGAAAGGGGTAAAGAAAGTGGGGGAGACGAGAAAAGGAAGGATGGAAGGCAGATAGAAAGAAAGAGAAAGGGAGGAGGCGGAAGGGAAAGGAAGAGAGGAAGGAGAGGAAAAGTGAAGGGAAAGGAGAGAAGAAGAAGGAAGGAAGAAGAAAGAGAAAGAGAGGAGAAAAGGAAGGACAAGGGAGAACAGCAAAGGAGAGAGAAAGGAAAATGGGGAGGAGAAAGAGAAAGGGAAAAAAAGGATGTGAGAGAAAGGAGGAGAGAGAGAGGAGAAATGGGAGAGGGTGGGAGGGTGAAGGGAGGGGGGAGAAAAGGGGGGGAGAAAGGAAAGAGGAGGGCAAGAAAGAAGAGGTACATTTTTAAAAAGCCAGGAAAGGAGGAGGGAGAAAGGAATGGGCGGAGTAGAAAAAGAAGGGAAGGGAAGGGGGGTGTGGGGAAATGGGATCGGGGGGGAGGGGGGCGGATGAATGAAGAAATGGGAGTGAGTGCAGGAAGTTGAGTTGAAGGACAGTGGGAAAGCGTGGAGGAGGCCCGAGCGGAGGTGCAGAGGCACACGGGTTGTGTCCTTCGTCTTCTTCTTCTTCTTCTTCTTCTTCTTCTTCTCTCCTCCTCCTCCTCTTGGGGAGTCTCCTTATTGCTTCTCCCTCTTTCTAGACCCTCTGTGTGGACCTCCCCCGAATTTCAATTAAAATGGAGGCGCCAGGAAGTTGAAGTTTGAAGGGACAGGTGGGAAAGGCGGAGGGGGCCGAGCAGAGCAAAGCAGCGACGGGTGTGTCTTCTTCTCTCATCCTCCTCCTCCTCCTCCTCCTCTTGGGGAGTCTCCCTTATTGCCTTCTCCTCTTTCTAGACCTCTGTGTGACACTCCCCGACTTTGTAAATCCTATTCTTCTTCTTCTTCTTCTTCTTCCTCTTCTTCTTCGTCTCTTCTTCTTCTCTTCTCTTCTTCTCTTCTTCTTCTTCTTCTCCTCCTCCTCCTCCTCCTTCCTCCTCCTACCTCCTCCTCCTCCTCTTGGGGAGTCTCCCTTATTGCTTCTCCCTCTTTCTAGACCTCTGTGTGACCTCCCCGAATTTAAATTAATCTGTATATTATATACAGATTGATATCTTGCACTTCTATTAAAGAATTACAATTAGAGGTACAGGATTGAGGAAGTTGGCTCCATCTAGCCCAGTCTTGGATCATCTCCAGGGTATGGTTCCATTTTGATGTTTAGTTTTTGTTCTTGATATTTTTTGTCGTTTACGATGGTTGTGAGACGACATATAATAGCATGGCCCATGCTAGGTTACTACATTTGTAGATTTGTATTCATAGACCTGCTGAAAATGTGGAGAATGTGTAATGCATGTTCGCACTCAATAAAGTGTTTGAAAATAAACTTGTATTTAGATGCATTTTACTTTAATTACATCAGTATTTTCATAACAAACAATACATGTGCTTAGGGGGTAAGGGTTTCTTTAACTAATCTAGTGGAAGAGACTCGAGTGCTAAAATCCACGGGTTAGGGGGCGCAAATTACTTGCCTTGCCCCGGGTGCTGACAACCCACGCTACGCCACTGCCCCTTGCAGCCAGCATGGAAAGAATTGCTCTGGCTGCTTCTCTGAAGTCATAAGACCAACCTCAGAGAAGGGGTAAAGAGGGTGCTCTGTGGGGGGGGGAGAATGGGTCTGCCAGGATATGCAGCCTCCTTTCCTCCCCATCCGAAGTGCCGCAGCTCGATGGCTGAAACTGACCGTCTAGCTGACTTCCAGGTTGGGAGGATTGCCTCCCCCGCTGCTGCCGCCCTGCACAGAATGCTTGTAATCCTCCGGGTTTGGAGGCTTGCCGGCATCCCCATTGGATAATTGCACCCTAAAAGGCTGATATTACAACGCCGGAAAGATAAATGCCCACCTCCTAGAGCATGGATTAAGGACCTAGCAACGCTCTCAACATTTGAATGGGTTGTAGTTAGACACCAACTCTGCGAATGGATAAATATATGGATGCTTGGTCTGCCTTTCTTGAAACTTTATTTTATTTATTTATTTATTATATTTCTAACCCCGACTTTTTTCCTGAAAGGAACCCAAGGCGGGCTTACATAATCCTCCTCCTCTCTCCAGTTTATCCTCACAACAACCCTGTGAGGTAGGTTAGGCCGAGAGTCCGTGACTGGCCCACAGTCACCCAGTGAGTTTCATGGCCGAGGCGGGACTAGAACCCGGATCTCCCGAGTCCCAGTCCAACACTCTCACCACTACGCCACACTGGCTTGCTTTTATTGATAGCTGTATTTTTATATAAGCACATATACTCATAGGTACACATTTCATTTGCACCCACTGAAAGTGATTTATTTCAATTTATGTAAGTTTCCCCCCTTTTGTTCTCCCCCCCTTCTTATTGTTTTGTTTTGTTGTGCTAAAATTCACAATAAAAAAATTAATTAAAATAGATTTTGAATTGTCTAATAATTGGGACCTCACCCAAACTAGTTGGGGGATTCCTTCTTGGGTGTGTGGAAAATGTGGTGCTTCAGACAAATCCTTTTCCTTTTGGCAAATGACAAATTCCAAGAGATAAAAAAAACACCCAACATCCCACAAACAACTAAGATACAGATTATACTGAACCAAGGCAAACTCTGCAGTTGAAAACTAGTCGAGGTACAAATGCCTTACAAGATTTCCAGTTTGAAGTTCAGTGGAGACCAGCAGCTGACAAACTACAGCAGCCTTCCCTAACCTACTGCCCCCAGATGTATTGGACTGCAACCCCCATAATCCCCAGCCAGAGAGCCATGCTAGCTGGGGATGATGGGAGTTGCACTCCAACATACCATGAAGGCACCAGGCTGGAAGACTGAACAAAGAAAATTAAGAGAGTGGGGACAAACTTTGCATCCACTTGACGGGCTACCAGAAAATAAACCAAGAATTATTATTTTTTATATTGTTACATGCTCCTGACTTCTCTGAGTGAATGAGAAGCTCCAGGGGGCAGCATTAGCTGGGTCTGGTTTTCCTTGGAGAGAGAGCGAGAGAGAGCGATCATTGGAGACTAACAGCACAGTCCTATACATTTAGTCAAACTAAGTTCCATTGAGTTCCATGGGCTTTGTATAAGATTGCATCCTTAGGGCATTTTGTAATATTTGACACTACAGTTGAGCATAGGTGAAGATGGACAGCTGAGCTGAAGTACTTCTGCAAGCTGCAAATCTCCCACTGCTCTTCATCAGATCCTCAGAGAGGCAATCCAGCACCTCAAGATGCTTTGGATCCAGACTAAGTTAGTAATTCTTTAGTTTCACCGAAATCAATGGGGCGCGTCAGAGATTAAAGTGTGAGCACGTCTGGATCCAGCCCTCTGTCTCTCACTCGCAGGGTGGTCATCTTTTGGGTGCCAGGTTAAGACTTTTCTCTGCTTTCAGGCATTTGGCGGCATATGAGGGGGCTTTCAAATGTTAGTTTTTTCTTCGGGTCTTGGTAGTTTTTATTGTTAATGGTTTTTAATTGTTTAAAGTGTTTTACATTTGTGTATGTTAAAGGTTTTATATTACGTTTTGTAATATAATTTTGTAATATAAATTTGTGAATATCTTGCGGACTTCTCCATGACAACATGACGGCAACGGTTTTGGACAACAACGGCTCTCATGGTGCTCCATTGAAAGTGGGATCAGGTGTTAAACAGGGATGTGTTATCGCCCCCAACTTTATTTGCTATTTTCATCGCCATGATTTTACATCTTGTCGAGGGGAAAACTTCCACTAGTGTGGGAATTATATACCGAACAGATGGAAAGCTTTTTAATCTCAGCAGGTTGAAAGCAAAAAGTAAGGTAATTACAACCTCCGTTGTGGAACTTCAGTATGCTGATGATAATGTGGTCTCCACACATTCAGAGGATGATCTCCAAACTATCCTAAATGCTTTTGCAGAAGCATACGAAAAACTGATCTCTCACTTAACAGCAAAAAAACCAAAGTGCTTCATCAGCAAGTGCAAGCCAATCCTTTGGTGATGCCATCTATCCAGCTCTGGCGGGACAATACTGGAAAATGTCGATCATTTTCTCTATCTTGGCAGCTATCTTTCTGTTACAGCTAACATCGACAGTGAAATCCAGCATCGTCTGAGCTCCGCAAGTGCCGCATTTTCTCGAATGAAACATAGAGTGTTCGAGGATCGGGATATTTGTAAGAAGACCAAACACTGGTTTATGAAGCCATTGTATTACCAACTTTATTGTATGCCTGCGAAACATGGACTATCTATATAAATGTCAACTCCACCTCCTTGAAAGATTTCACCACATTGCCTCCGGAAAATCCTGATGAATTACTTGGGAAGATAGGCGAACAAATGTCAGTGTACTGGAAGAAGCAAAGACTACTAGCGTTGAAAAAATGATCCTTCAACGCCAACTTCAGTGGACCGGTCATGTTGTTCAAATGCCTGACTGCCGTCTCCCCAAAGCAGTTACTTTATTCCCAACTCCAGGATGGAAAGCGGAATATCGGTGGTCAATATAAGAGGTTTAAAGATGTTCATAAGGCTAATCTAAAAAAAATGCAATATAAACATGGAAAACTGGGAAGCTCTGACCCATGAACGATCTAAATCGTTCTTTGTCATAGAACAAGGTTCTATGGACTTTGAAGAGCCCAAGTGCAAGGTGAAAGGGGAGAGGAAACGTGTTTAAGCGAAAAGCACGTCAAACGAATCCTTTACAGGACCATCTTCCATCTGGTAACCTGTGTCCCCCACTGTGGGAAGCTGTGTTGATCTAGAATTGGCCTCCAAAGTCACTTATGGACCCAATCGCTAGAGTCTACACAATTACTTCCTTTAGAATTTCCTCCTTTTATCCTGGAAGCAGGACCGGTGCAGGGTTTGGCGCCCCAGGCGAAAAAATATTTAGCGCCCCCCCTCTCCAAAGCAAAAAAAAACAAAACCCTGCGCGCCACCACCAACCTACCTTCCCCCCGCCCTGGCTGCTGCGGCGGCTGCTGCTGCTGCTGCTGCTGCTGCTGCCTCCTCCTCCTCCTCCTGAAGTGATGCGACGTGACGGGACCCCCGCGCTGTTTTTTGCCGGGGGAAACCATGGCAACAGGGCTGTTTAAGCCCTGTTGCCCTGGTTCCTCCGCCAAAACAACGCGGGCAGGGCTCCGGAAGCGACGCGACGAAGATAGAGAGGTGGGGGGGGGGGGGGTGGGGGGGGTTGGGGGGTGGCGATGGGGGGGAGGGCGGGCAGCGAGCGGGCAGGCGGGGGGAGGCGCGGCGGCGGCGGCAGCAGGCAGGAGGGTGGGGAGGCGGAGCCTGGCGGGGGGCGGCGCAGCGGCGGCGGAGGCCTGGCGGGGGGCGGCGCAGCGGCAGCGAAGAGGAGCGCAGCGTTTCCGGCCCTCTTCAGCCGCGCGCCCTAGGCAACCGCCTAGTTGGCCTAGCGGTAGCGCCGGCCCTGCCTGGAAGACAATCTTACTCTGATTACGTTTTGTCATGTTGTGAACTGACCAATAGGTGGTATGAATGAATGAAATGGCAGTCTCTCTGCCTCAGAACCTGCTTCGGTTCTTTTAATATATATATATATATATATATATAGTTATTATAAACGACATACAACCCTATAAAACAAAAACATGCAGCCACAGTAAATCATAAGGTGCACCCCCCCCCCCAGAGCCTGCTTCTATTGTTCTCTCTCACACCGGCCCCTTCCCTCAGTCAGGGGGCTCAGCAAAGGTGTGTCACCTTCCACAAACTTCTGAAGGCTTTTACATTCCAACAATATTTCTGCATCAGGAACCTGGAAAATATCCTTGCAAAAGCATCATACCCCTGAGATTATTCCACATGTATAAGCCGCTATCCTAGATGTCCAGAAGGATTGCTTCATAATGCTGCTGCTGCCAGACAGGGCTGCTTCCCCACAACCTGGTGGTGCACCGCCTGGATGTGTGGTACTCCCCACAATGGGGGATGCTGGGAGTTGTAGTACAGCACATCTGGAGGGAACCAGGTTGGGGAAGGCTGTGAGTGGTAACTATAAACAAATTACAGGCTTTTTGATTGAGTACTAGCAAGGAACACCAGCGAATACTAAAAGGATAATTACTTCTTCCAGGAAGAAGGGGAGGAGTAGCTATTGATAGGCTTTTGAAATGATAATGAATGTGTGTGTCAAGTTTTATGCAAAAAATAATAATAATAATGGTTGAAAAAACCAACATTATATGTTCCAGCACACATATTTTTGAAAAGCATTGTAATGGCTTTTCTATCTTGGGATGTTCATTCAGTAATGCCACATGCATGAAATTACCTCTCTTTTGACTCCACTGGTACCTCTGACCAATTATGTATTGCATACTTTCCTTTTTTAACTTTCCTTTTTAAAAAAAAATAAAATAAAATCTCTATTCAAATTCTGCCATCAGAAATTATTATCACTAGCTCTTGTGCCTTCCTGTCTATGTGCTCTGAATGATGCAAATGCCCTCTGAGCAAACAACTGCAAACAGTAAAACAATAGGTGTCATTAGTTAGTTATTGAAACCATTGGTATGGGGTTTGGGTCAATTCGGCAAGGTTTTTGTGGTAAGACAAATCGATCCCGAATCCTGTTGCAATGGAAGTTCTAATTTTGGCTTTACATGGTCAGACTTGCCGCCCAAAGTCTTTGCCTAATTTCTCCTGTGTATGGGCTTCTCTACATGCGGTGTTTATTGTGCGCTTGTGATCCTTCACTCATGGGAGTTGGTGGGTCCTTTTCATGATGTTGTCATCCCCAGGCCTCTCTTGCATGTTGTAGCCATATTTGTGGCTTTTTAAAGAGCAAAGATAATGAGGTATTAAATTTTAAAGGTGTGACAAACTGGAATAAAGGCTCATGTAATTCAGCAATTGCACTACGCGCAACACCATCTTGTTCCTATACAACATATAGGAAGCGAGAGAAAGCTAAACCCTGGGAGGGGGGGGGAACCACGTGTAAATGACGCTTTCTTTCTCCCACAGAGAAAACAGAAGAAGAAGCCTCCATGAAGTGCTGGGTTAAATGCTTCATGTAGAGAAGTCCTATGTATGAAAAATACATACACTCCAGTCCAGTAAGAGAAACCTCTGTATAGAAGCACCATTGAAGGGACTGATGTTGAAGGGACTGGCAGAGACACTGCTTATTGCATAAAATCATAGAATGTGAAAGTTGGAAGGTACATTAGAGATCATCTAATCTGACCCCGTTCTCAGTTCAGGACATTCTACAATGCAGTATGCAGCTACAACATTCCTAGCAGATGGCCATGCAGCCTTTGCTTAAGTACCTCCAGGATGTGGCTACAGCTGGATTGGGGACATACAGTTTCAGATT